>OY776126.1:2400000-3000000 GCA_963675135.1 Galeopsis tetrahit | reverse complement strand
TGCACGAAACGAGAAGAGGCCGAAATCGAGGAACAAGGCAACTCGGCCGAGTGAGCTCACTCGGCCGAATCTGCGAGTTGGAGCTCTACTGCGCACTCGGCCGAGTGACCTTACTCGGCCGAGTAAGGATTTACGTAGCCACTGAATTTGGACATCACTCGGCCGAGTGAGCTTACTCGGCCGAGTAAGGACTGAACAAAATCGCTACCACGTTTCTTTAAGTGTTCCACTCGGCCGAGTGACCTCAACTCGGCCGAGTTACCTCATTTTCGGTGCCAAACTTGTATTTTCTCCAATTTTGAGGGATCAACTTGCAAATATGCCATCCAAACCCTTCTCCAACACTATATAAGTCCCTTTCTTGAAATCCAAGACACTTTCCCCCAAATCCACACATAGTTACACATACTTGGAGGTGTTTTGGCCATAACTTCTTCATCTCTTCATCAAATCAAGGAAGAAAGGATGCAATAGCTCCCAAATTCCATTCCCTACCACATTATAGACTAAGCTTTCTCTTTCTTTTCCTTTTTATTTAGTTATTTCATTTGGATTTTGTAATTTGATTATGTTAGTAGTTAGCTAAACAACTTTGTGGTTCTAAGGCATTGTAGAGATTTGGATTGATGTTTATGAGTAATTTCTTGCTTTAATTGGTGTTTATCTCTTATTTGCATGTTTAATTATCTATTGTAAAGCATGTTGTTAGTGGTCATGATGATTTGTTTGATCCATTGTTAATTGGGGTAAGATCGAGAGATTTATTCCGTTTAATCGTATGCAAGCATGCAACCCGGTATTATTATGAGCTCGAGAGAGGATTAATTATCGGAGAGGGATTTGAATGATCTTAGGAGCTATTTTAGGTGGTGTAACATTTGTGAGGTAGAGATACGAGCCTATGTTGCATTGCGCCTTTGGTTAATTAGATCGAGAGATTAATTAATTCTTCTTGTGTGATCACCATATATGAGATAACCTTAATGGCCATTTAAACGAGATAACTCTCATAAACGGACGTCTAAATACTACAATTGCCTTGGAACCCACCTTTCCTTCTTTGCGTTTTTATCCATTTTACCTTCGTTTTCTTGATTTGCATGTTATTTGATCGATTTTATATTTACTCTTTCGTTGTCTATTTGTGACACATAGTTAGGCAATCTTAGGAGTAATTCAACTTTCAAATTATCGATCACGTCTATTTAGAACTCGATTAGCAAACTACCCTTTTACGCTTAACCTCCTCGTGGGATCGACCTCGTGCTTACCACGCTACGATAGACGCCGTACACTTGCGGTTGTTTATTTTAGTGTTGTATAACATTCCATTGATATTGGGAAGGCCATGGAGGAAGACAAAAACATTCCATTGATATTGGGAAGGCCATTTTTGGCAACCGGAGGGGTTATTCTTGATATGAGGAATGGAAAGTTGGAGCTTCGAATGAACCAAGAGATAGTTACAATTGACATGTTTAGAGCTATCAAAATCCGAAATGATGAGACTGGAGAGTATGGATTTCCCAAGGGAGAATATCCCCCAATACCCATGAGAAAGGAGGTAGAAGAAGAGCCCAAGATAAATATTGTGGAGGAGAATCCCAAGGTGGAAGACGATGAGTTGAAGATGGGCAAGAAGGCCAAGTTTGGGGGAGTTTTCTTCAAAAAATCCCCCAAATCAAAGAAAGCTACTTGTGCAAACTTGGGGATGAATGAGGCATCAACATCTTATGATATGGTTGAAGAGCCGGATGGGCTAGCTAGTGGGTGTTTTGATGGACTTAAGAAAGTTGTATGGGCAAGGAAGGTCAAAAACAAGGAGGATGATGGGGTGACTTGATATTCCCCTCAAGGAGAACCGTCCGGCATAGGACGTTAAAAATAGCGCTTCTTGGGAGGCAACCCAAGGTTTTATTGCTTTCTTGTTTTTATTGCTTTAGTAGTGTTGATAGCTTAGTTTATTTTGTAGGTATGGATGAAGAATACTATGGATAGCAAGTCTTGGAGAATGAAGAAGAAGCAAAGCCAACTTTGAAGAAGGGAAGCAAGTGTTGCAATGGTGATCTTTGAAGAAACATTGGATGTGCAAGGAGGGAGGTAACAACTTGTAGCCCCAAACTTAGAATTTATACATAGTAAAATTCTAAGTTTGGGGGAGTTATTTTTCTTTTATTTTTTTACTAGTTGTTACCCTTGCACCGGTTCGTCATTCTACTTGTGTTACATTTTGCACCGGCGCACACTTGGCTTTCACATGCTTATATTGTTTAAGTTGGTTTTGATCACATGTTGGGTAGTAGGTCCTTGGTGAAATGTGAGCATGAATAGTCATTGGGATCCATTGTTGAGTAGTTGTAATGATGTCTATTTGCTTTGAATGTATGCATGATTGGTGTTGGAATATAGTATCATGTTGTGTTCATACTTGTGATCTTTGATAGCATGGATATATGATGTGTTGTTGCTTGGGGACATTTGATGAATGTGAGAGTCCTATTGAATAAACCGGTGAGAATTGAGTCTTGAATCGAGCATGTAATTCGGTTTAGTTCATTTGAGAGATGACTATGTTATTGCTAGTAATCCTAGAACTTGCCTAAGTTCTTGTTTGGAAGCATGATTGTGTGAAACTTTGTGATGTGATATAGGCCATCTTGTTCTAAAAGAGTCACTTAGCCAAAATTTCCCAAAACCGAAGTAATTTTCCGTAGTTAGCCCCTTGAGCTTAATTCCTCATTTTCTTGGCAAACTACAATGTTAACCACTTAGCCTTTTTGAGCCTTTGATACCTACATCTAGTGGAGGATAAAAGACAAAGTGGAAAACATGTGTTTGAATGAATATCTTTGGTGAAAGGAGAAAGTGGAAAAAGTTGAAAGAAAAAGAGAAAGATGAAAAGAAAATCAAGGAAAAGAAAAGAGGGACAAAGAGCCCCAAAAGCTTGAAAAGAAAAAAAGAGTGTTCAATGGTTTTGGTGGTGTAGAAAGTGCTTAAAAGAGTACAAATAAATTGTGGAAGTTAGAGTTTTTGAGTTGCAATCCGCGCAATTGTAACTTTATCTTGAGAAGTTTTTGAGATGTGTCTATACGTCTTTATCTCTCGCTCTCCACTAGTTTATGAGTTACTTCATCCAAATTTACCCCACTTTGTCCAAAGAGCCAATGTTACATCCTTGATTAAGTCCTATTGATCACTTTGTTGAGCATTTGAGTGTGTGTAAAAAGTAGAAGTTGGGCAAGCATATGGTGATTGCATAGCATGACTTGGTTGATGAGTGCATTAATATCCTTAATTTGTTTGTGTGTTTGAGAGAAACACTCCATCATGTGAGTAGAGGACTTGAGCATTTGGATTATGTTTCCCATTCACAATGTGTTGTGTGTTTATGCATTCTTTGATTCACGAGTGTGAATTGCAATAATGAGCCCATGACCTTCATTGAGAAATGCACTTTGAGAAAGAGATATCATTGCATCTTACTTTGCATGTGTGAATTACATTGAATATTCCATTGTGATCATTCCACCCTCATTGCTTTAAGTGCTTAGTTGTTTGAGGACAAACAACATTTTAAGTTTGGGGGAGTTTGATTCGGGTGGAATTTACACGTTTTAGAGGCACATGTGAAGCATGTTTTGATGTGGATTTCATTGAATTATGCATTGAATATGATTGTTTAAGCCAAAATGAGAGAAAGGTTGTGTTTTGTTGATTTTGTAGGTAAAACGATGGAATTTGGAGCAAAACACAGACCACAAGTGATCGCACCGGAAAGAAGAGTGCACGGTTGGATTCGTCTCGAAAAAAGGAGTGGATTAGCCAAAGGAATCGAGTCAATCCGACACCCGAGGCGAAAGTTATGCACGAAACGAGAAGAGGCCGAAATCGAGGAACAAGGCAACTCGGCCGAGTGAGCTCACTCGGCCGAATCTGCGAGTTGGAGCTCTACTGCGCACTCGGCCGAGTGACCTTACTCGGCCGAGTAAGGATTTACGTAGCCACTGAATTTGGACATCACTCGGCCGAGTGAGCTTACTCGGCCGAGTAAGGACTGAACAAAATCGCTACCACGTTTCTTTAAGTGTTCCACTCGGCCGAGTGACCTCAACTCGGTCGAGTTACCTCATTTTCGGTGCCAAACTTGTATTTTCTCCAATTTTGAGGGATCAACTTGCAAATATGCCATCCAAACCCTTCCCCAACACTATATAAGTCCCTTTCTTGAAATCCAAGACACTTTCCCCCAAATCCACACATAGTTACACATACTTGGAGGTGTTTTGGCCATAACTTCTTCATCTCTTCATCAAATCAAGGAAGAAAGGATGCAATAGCTCCCAAATTCCATTCCCTACCACATTATAGACTAAGCTTTCTCTTTCTTTTCCTTTTTATTTAGTTATTTCATTTGGATTTTGTAATTTGATTATGTTAGTAGTTAGCTAAACAACTTTGTGGTTCTAAGGCATTGTAGAGATTTGGATTGATGTTTATGAGTAATTTCTTGCTTTAATTGGTGTTTATCTCTTATTTGCATGTTTAATTATCTATTGTAAAGCATGTTGTTAGTGGTCATGATGATTTGCTTGATCCATTGTTAATTGGGGTAAGATCGAGAGATTTATTCCGTTTAATCGTATGCAAGCATGCAACCCGGTATTATTATGAGCTCGAGAGAGGATTAATTATCGGAGAGGGATTTGAATGATCTTAGGAGCTATTTTAGGTGGTGTAACGTTTGTGAGGTAGAGATACGAGCCTATGTTGCATTGCGCCTTTGGTTAATTAGATCGAGAGATTAATTAATTCTTCTTGTGTGATCACCCTATATGAGATAACCTTAATGGCCATTTAAACGAGATAACTCTCATAAACGGACGTCTAAATACTACAATTGCCTTGGAACCCACCTTTCCTTCTTTGCGTTTTTATCCATTTTACCTTCGTTTTCTTGATTTGCATGTTATTTGATCGATTTTATATTTACTCTTTCGTTGTCTATTTGTGACACATAGTTAGGAAATCTTAGGAGTAATTCAACTTTCAAATTATCGATCACGTCTATTTAGAACTCGATTAGCAAACTACCCTTTTACGCTTAACCTCCTCGTGGGATCGACCTCGTGCTTACCACGCTACGATAGACGCCGTACACTTGCGGTTGTTTATTTTAGTGTTGTATAACATGTGAATCACAGAGTGAGTGGGGATGAATCCAATGTCTACAAGGAAAGAGCGAAGAGCATAGTACCATGTGCGAGGAGCCTGCTTCAGGCCATAGATGGATTTGCGAAGTTGACAGACATAAGTGGGAAAGGTCTTGTCTTTGAAGCCCGGAGGTTGAGCCATGAAGACTGTGTCTGAGAGCTT
Source organism: Galeopsis tetrahit (assembly GCA_963675135.1). NCBI lineage: Eukaryota > Viridiplantae > Streptophyta > Magnoliopsida > Lamiales > Lamiaceae > Galeopsis > Galeopsis tetrahit. The sequence goes on along the minus strand of OY776126.1, from coordinate 2,994,627 downwards.
TCCATGGAGGAAAGCGTTGTTGACGTCGAATTGGCGAAGAGGCCAGTCGTTGGTAACCGCAATGCTGAGGACAGTTCGCACAGTGGCGGGCTTGACGACGGGGCTGAATGTTTCAGTGAAGTCAACACCCGGTCGCTGATGAAAGCCTTTGGCGACCAGACGAGCCTTGTATTTATCCAAGGTGCCATCAGGTTTTCGCTTAATACGAAACACCCACTTGGAGCCGACCACATTTTGAGATGTAGTGGGTGGAACTAAGTCCCAAGTGCCATTCTGAAGGAGGGCATCAAATTCAGCCGACATGGCTGCTCGCCAATTTTCGTTCTTGAGTGCCTGGGAGACACAGCTTGGTTCAATGTCAGAAGCAACAGTGGAAGTAAGTCCATACCTTGGATTAGGTTTGAACACGTGATTCTGAGCCCGAGTAACCATGCGAGGTACAGAAGGTCGTGGGGGAGCATTGGTCGGCACAGGGATGTCAGGTGTGGGTGTGGCGAGCTGAGGTGTGTTTGGGATTGGATGGTGGAGGAGATCAGGCGCAGGTGTGTTCGGCTGGGGCGTGTTCGGCACTGGGTCAGGGGCGAGGACAGGTGTGATAGAGTTGGGTAGTGTAGGTGCTAGAAGAATGGGCGAGGAGTTGGAACCGGAGGAGGTGGGTGGCGGGGAGATGGAGGTCGCCAAGGGAAATGGATGAGGAGGGGGGGTGGAAAAGGGGAACGTATGCTCAACGAATTGAACATGCCGCGAGGTGTAGATTTTGTTTGAGGAGCGATCAAGGCAAAGGTAGGCGCTTTGCGTGGGCGAGTATCCAATGAAGATACATGAAGTGGAGCGGGGATCAAGTTTGTGATTTGTGTAAGGACGAAGTAAAGGATAGCAGAGACAGCCAAAGATGCGGAGTTTGGCTAGATTGGGTGGGCGAGAAGTGAGCTTTTCATAAGAAGATAACATGTTGAGGTTAACTTTAGGAAGACGATTTATGATATAGGCTGCCGAGCAGATAGCATAGGGCCAATAGATAAGGGGCATGGAAGCATGGTGAAGAAGGGCAAGAGCTGTGTCGACCACGTGGCGATGGCGACGTTCAGAGAAGCCATTATGTTCAGGGGTGTGAGGCGGGGTGGTAAGGTGGGCGATGCCATGAGATTGAAGAAAGGGGCGAAGAGCAATGAACTCTCCCCCATTGTCAGAGTAAAAGGTTTTGATCGTGTTTTGGAAGTTGTTTTCAACAAGGGCTTTGAATGTGATAAATGTGGAAAGAACATCCGATTTCCTTTTTAGGGGGTACACCCATACATATTTGCTAAAGTGATCGACGAATAGCACATAGTATTTTAGATTGTCAGGAGATAGAACAGGCGACGACCAAACATCAGAAAAGATAACATCAAGTGGTTTAGTAGATATAATGCTTGAATCATAAAATGGTAGTTTGTGACTCTTGATACATGAGCATGAGTTACAATTGAAGTGTTTGGACGGTGCACTGGATAGGCTAAGTGTAGAGAGAGTGTGAGCAAGTATTTTTGTTGATGGGTGGCCAAGGCGGGCATGCCAGGTGGTCGTCGTGAGATGTTGAGTGGTGAAGGCTTGTGGAGGGGTGATGGACATTTGTGTCGGCCAGACATATAGATTATTGATACGACTCCCAACGAGGAGAATGCTCCCCGAGTGACCATCCCGTACCTGAAAGGAAGAGCGATCAAAAACAATGTTAACATTATTATCACGACAGAGGCTGGACATTGAAATCAAGTTTTTCGAGATGTGTGGGACGACCAGGACATTCGAAAAACTGAGAGACTTAAGTTGAGGGAAGTGCATAGAGCCAGTGTGTGATATGCGTAAACATTTACCATCACCAATTTCTACATTGTCAGACCCAGCGAAGGGCGAGTGAAGGGAGAGGTTGGCGAGGTCGTTGGTGATGTGATGGGAAGCGCCAGAGTCAAGGATCCAGTGCTCGGCAGGATGTGCCGAGGAGGCTGAGTGAGCCGAGTAGGCCGGGCGAGCAGCCGTCCGATTCAGACGGGAAGGTGGTGGGAACTGCCCATGCGGGCGGCGAGGACCCGTAGAGGAGGCAGGAGGCGAGGGTGAAGAAGGAATTTCAGGGCAGGTGCGAGCAGTGTGGCCCGGTGCTCGACAGTATTGGCATGTGCCAAGATAGGGTCTTGGCGAGGATTGGCGAGGGCGAGCATCAAAAGTTTTAGCCCTCGTGTCTGGTCGCGAGGAGCGCTGATGACGTGTACCATCAGTAAGTGCAGATGCAGGCATTACGGCTGAGGATGGTCGCGAGGCAATTTGAACCTCGGCGCTGAGGAGCTTGTCGCAGAGCTCAGCAAAGGTGATGGGCTGTTCGCGAGCTTGGATGGCATTGGCAATGTCATTGTAAGATTCGTCAAGGCCAGTGAGGACTTGGAGAGTGACGTCCTCGGCATCAGAGGAAATGCCGAGGAGAGCAAGCTCGTCGACTACAGAGCGAACTTCCATGAGGAAGTCGGAGACCGGGCGAGCACCTTTGGACAGAGAGCGAAACTTGGTTTTGAGGGCAAGAATGCGACCTCGCGAGGGCTTTCCATACATGCTCTCAAGCATTTTCCAGGCTTCACAAGAGGTTTTTGACGAAGCAACAAAGGGTATTAGGTCCGGGGACATAGATCCGACTATGGCTGAGAAAATGAGGTTGTCCTGACACACCCACAGGTCGTGTGCAGGATTGGGAACGGTGACGGTGGTGTTGGTGGTGCCGTCGGCGGCTGGGGATGTGGACGAGGGGCATGGATGTGTGCCCAAGACATAGCCTAGGAGGTTGTGTCCAGTGAGGAGAAGGCGAAGTTGGAAGGACCAAGCACCATAGTTGGTGGAGTTGAGCTTCAGGGACATATTTGCGAGTCCTTTGAAGGTGATTGGCGCCGGCGATGGAGGAGGAGCGGCCATTGGGTTGAGTGGAGCAGCGGAGAGATGGGAGGTGCAGCAAAGAAGAAGGCATCGTAAGACGGATGGCGACGGCGGCGCTTCGGAGATGAAGGCGGCGGTGGCAAAATGTGTAGTGGCGGCAGCGGCTAGGGTTTGTAGCGGCGGCGGCGACTATGGTGTGGATTAGGCGTGAGCCAAATGACTCGATGATACCATATAGAGAAATAAACAATATTGGAAATATGATTTCTTGATTAGTTGTAAAGGAGATTTACAATGGGTATTTATACAAGAGAGAATTAGGTCTAACCTAACCCTAATGGGCTTTATAAGAGAGCCCATAGGAAACTAAGGTGGGCCTATACAATAAATAAGAATGAGAGAGTATTTACTAATATAGGTCCAATACTTAAGACTAAAAATGATGAGCTCTCTTCGACCGTCACTTCCAAAGGTACTCAATTGAAAGAGGTCGAGCAACGATATACTGAAGCCGAGAACAGTCTCACTGAACTAAAGAGGGTCTTCACTGAGAAGGAGGTCACTACTATCGATGAATTGGACAAACTTAATCGGTACCTTCTCGACCGCACTTTCTCTCGACGACCTGATTATGCACATCCGCTCGTCTACTCCTAATTATGATCTTTCTATTCATAACAAAAAAATGGAGGATCTAGTCTTGGAAGTGAATCCCAAGGAGGGTGCTCGTTGTCTATCCCAGAGTTGATCAATATTAGGCTCACTTCTCCTCGGCTGATGGAGAGGAACATTGTCTTCATTCGCTCGACTTCAGTTGAGTTTGTGGCCGATGAGGCCATAGTTGCTGAGGGTGAGGAAGGGGTGATGCCGAGGAGGATACCAGTGGGCAGGTCGAGGAGGTGGCCACTCATGAGAATGCTGCAGATGCCCCGACACTTTGAAATTTATTTCTAATGGTCCCCAGAAAAACAAAAACTTTTCCATTTTATACTTGATCAGCTGACTTGGTATCGACTGATAAAGATGAGTATGAAAACAACACAACTCTCGAGTACGGTGTCAAAATTTTCTCCATAATATATTTTTGGAATCAGAACGCGCCGATTGTCTCTCGGTTGTCTTAGACCCACTTTGTATACATAGATTATAGATACAGAAGAAACATTGATTTCTTTTTAGAGAATGAGACCATCTTATACATTAAACTAATTTAACTATAGTATTTAAGTTATACTTTAATTTTAAATATAATTGGTTTGGTGATCCATAAACTAGTGAGTTATATTTCAATTTTTTTTAGTTTATTTGATAAATCAATCTTATTTCCTGTATATAGTACTTAAATTTGTCTAGGTACACAAGTGATGAGAACAAAAATTCCTTCACATAAAAACAGAAACCCTTCATGGCCGAATCTCAAACAAAAAAAAAGCCTTAGGTGGAAGGCATTTGAGGTCCATACACATGCAAATTGCAAAATGGCAACCTCCCTCTTATGTGTCCACAACCCTTTTTCCCTATAAATACCCTCACCCCCCCTATTCCTCAAACACACACTCACTCACAAAGCTCTCATCAATGGCGCCTAAAACCTCCCTCTCTGTTCTCAGTTTTCTTCTTCTTGTAGCCTTGGCTGCCAGTGAAGCAAGATGGCAGAAGGGCCAATGCGACATCACCAGCATCAACGCTCAGCAGCCTTCCTACCAGCGTCAATCCGAGGGCGGAGTTTCCGAGTTCTGGGATCACAATAGCAATGACTTCCAATGCGCCGGAGTTTCGTTCCATCGTCACACTTTCCGTCCCAGAGGCCTCTTGTTACCTGAATATCACAATTCCCCTGTTCTTGTTTATATTCTCAAAGGTTGGTTTAGTACCACCATTATTTCATTTAATTAAATTGAATTGAATTGATTGATTCTTGATTGTGTGTTGTTAGGTAAGGGCATTTTCGGGACTCTTCTTTCGGGCTGCCCCGAAACATTCGAATCCTCCCAGGCTCAGCATCAGCGATCTGAGGGACAGAGGTTTGCTGATCGACATCAGAAAATTGAGAATTTCAAACAAGGCGATATTCTTGCCATTCCTGCTGGAGCTGCTCACTGGGCTTACAACAATGGTGATCAAGATTTTGTTGTTGTTGTTTTGCAAGATAATTCCAACAATGCCAACCAACTTGATCAAAACCCAAGGGTAATAGGCTTCACATTGCAACATATTAAATCAAGAATTTTAAATTGAATGATGATCTAAACTTGGTATTCTTCTGCAGTCGTTCTTCCTTGCAGGAAACCCACAACAAGGGCAGCAACAACAACTACGACATGGATCACAACACGAATCCCAACACGAATATGGAAACATTCTCAGGGGAATTGATGTTCAAACATTGGCTGAGGTATTCCAAATTGATGTAGAGTCAGCAAGAAAGTTGCAAGGCGAGAACGACAACAGAGGTTCCATTGTCTTAGTCGACAGAGGCTTCGAGGTTATCCGCCCACATCTGAGCGAGCAGGAGGAGGAGCAGGGCCGCCGCGGTGGTAATGGCATTGAAGAGACCGTTTGCACCGCCAGGCTCAGGGAAAACCTCGACCGAGCCTCACGTGCTGATATCTATAACCCACGTGCCGGCCGCTTCTCCACCATGAACAGCCTCACACTCCCCATCCTCCGCTTCTTCCAGCTCAGTGCCGCCAGGGGTGTCCTCTACAGGGTAAACTTTTACCGTTGGGCTGGTTTTATTTTTTAGTATATAGTATTAGTTGTTTTACTGTAAAACTGGTTTACATGAATTCAGAACGCGATCATGTCTCCACTGTGGTACACAAACGCTCACAGCATAATGTACATCATTCGCGGAGAAGGCAGAATTCAGATTGTGAACCACAACGGGCAGAGGGTGTTTGACAACAAGGTCGAGGAGGGACAGGTGGTGGTTGTGCCACAGAACTTCGCGGTGGTGAGACAGGCGGACGAGCAGGGTCTGGAGTGGGTGGAGTTCAACACGAACGATAACGCGATGATCAACACCCTCAGCGGGCGAACCTCGGCCTTGAGGGGGCTTCCCGTGGATGTGATCTCGAACGCTTATCAGGTGTCGAGGGAGGAGGCGCAGAGGATCAAGACGTCGAGGCAGGAGACTCTTTTGTTCAGCGGGAGCTCCAGCAAGGGAAGAATTGCCTATGCTTAAATCATCCTAGCTAGCGTGTAATAATAATGATAATGGGAGTGTAAAGAATGCCCCATCCCCTTTTTGACTGTGTAATCTTGCAAGAATAAGAGGGAAATCCAAGTTTTATGTTAAAAAATGTGTGATTATGCAAATGGTTGGTTTTCAACTCATGTGGCCTATCTATAATCATCTCTTCATAAACATTCCCTTTTATCTGAATCAAAACAGCTCTTTATGATGTGAGTCTCCACCATTGAAATAAGTTGTAAGTAGTTACATTAATACACCAGTCCTTTGGTCAAAAACATGTGCAACGAATTAATTGATGAAGCTACTCTAGTAGTAGTGTGTAGTATTAATCATGGTGGGGTTGTTGTGTTTCAAACTTTCCAACAACAGTTAAATATATTTTCATTTCAATCTGTACAAAAAAACTAAGGTGAATTTATTAGGACCGATGAGACGAGTACTCTTTCTTCGATTTTCAACATACAAGTTTAGTAGGATGTTGATTGCTAGGGTTGGTTTCTTTGATTTCGTGTTGGACAATCAACCTGTCTTGTACAATAATTCACTTTTTGATTGAGGTTTCTATTCATTAGGCAAGCACAACTCATGCTCGTCGATTACATATCTTCTTGCAGCCACGTAAACTTTTTTTTAACTTGTTAACTAGTCGTTATAGACTTATTTACTTTTCATATCTTCTTGCAGCCACGTAAACTTTTTTTTAACTTGTTAACTAGTCGTTATAGACTTATTTACTTTTCGTTCATTGGATGTCCCCACCCAAAATATGATAAGCACAAAAGACTTTGACTAGTCTTCTTTTTACTCCTTGACTGATCATCAATTTGACTTATTGAATCCTTAACTTAACAGCGTGTAACAAAATACTCCATCCGTCCGCCTATAAGTGTTACGTTACTTTTTGGCACAAAAATTAAGAAAAGTGATTAAATAATAGATATAGTACAAGTGATGAATACTCCATCCGTCCGCCTATAAGTGTTACATTACTTTTTGGCACAAAAATTAAGAAAAGTGATTAAATAATAGATATAGTACAAGTGATGTGATTGAGAGAGGAGAGAGATAGAGAGAAAAAGTAAGATATAAAGTGAAGTGTAAGAAAAAGTACTTACCACAAAAAAGGTATGAGAAGCTTATAGGTCGGACGGACCAAAATGGTAAAATGGAAAGCTTATAGACGGACGGAGTACTTCATTTCACTACACAAATTCAGTATAGGTTTCAAAAAACAAAATACAGTAAAGTTTCCAAAAAAGAAAATTCTCAGATAAGAAATTCAAATTGTGTTTACTCCATATTCATATCACAACAAAAAGTAGTCCTATAATAATAATAATAATTACAAGCATTAATTAAATACAGAAATTAAACTCCAATCCATCATTTTCAAACCCCACAACATTCCTCAGTTCCAAACACTATCCACAATTCTCATTCGCCACAAAAAACTTCTCCGCCTGAGCCGCGGCGGCGCGTTCCGAAACCATCGCCTGAATGAGCAGCGTCTTCACTTCCCAGGCAGCATAAGGGTACCCTTTTCTGGCGTACGAGTTAAGCAAAGCCGCCGTAGACTCCTTCACCAGTCTCCCGAACACATTCTCTCCGCCGCCGTCCCCCGCCGCCGCCACCAGCGTCAGATCCTCCCGATACCGCTCGAACGCCCTCGACCCGAATACATTCGAAACCGTCGACAAATGGGGCACCATTTTCGGCCATGAATCACTCCTTCTACTCCAATACCTGAAAATAATACAAAAATAATAAGATCTGGGTTTTATTTTTTATTTAGGAAAACAGGGGAAAAAACAATACTGGGGAGTGCATCTTCCTCGGGTTCTTGTGTAGAGAAAACCGGGTCCGGGTTGACCCGACGCCATTGCAACAAACAAAACCAGAAGAAGAAAGAATCGATGGAAGGACATTATGAGTGAATCACGTTTCCTGAGAAAGAAGAAATGTTTGTCTTTATAGATATGTGCAGTTACCAAGGGCTTGTTTGGGAGGGTTTAATCCTCGTGACTAGTGAACTATTTTATTGCTTTTTTCCAACAGTGTTTTATCATTTGTTTATTAGAGTGTTCAGCTTTTAAGTTTCAAATCTCAGTCTCACCTTCTTTTGAATGTTGGTTTATTTCAACTTTATCTATCGTGGCGATTCAATTTCTCATGTGGCAGGTAGGTGTCGGTGAAAACCAGAATAATCTACTCTGTATATTTGTGGTAAAAAGAGGTTAGGTGTGTAAACGCAAAAACTCGACTCGATTGTTATACTTAAAGTTTGAAATTCGATTCAATCGAACCTAAAATTTTAAAGATCGAGCTCGGTTTAATTCGATTACCTAAAAAAAATTTTTTTTCTAAAATAAACTCGAGCTCGACTCGATTATTTGTATGTACATATGAATTATATATTTTTTTAAAGGAATAAATGTCAATTATATATTAATGACAACATAGTAAATATTGTTCAAGTTCGATTAGGCTCGTGAGCCGAGTATTTATGAACTCGAACTCGGTAGTTATTCAAGTAGCTCGAAATTCGACTCGATTAACTTCAAATCGATTTGAATCTTCTTTCGAGTCGAACACGAGTAGCTCATGATTCGGGTGGAATTTACACGTTTTAGGGGCACATGTGAAGCATGTTTTGATGTGGATTTCATTGAATGATGCATCGAATATGATTGTTTAAGCCGAAATGAGAGAAAGGTTGTGTTTTGTCGATTTTGTAGGAAATACGATGAAATTTGGAGCAAAACACCAACCATACTTTACTGGATCAGGAAGAGGAGTGCACGGTTGGATTCATCTCGAAAAACGGAGTGGATTAGTCAAAGGAATCGAGTCAATCCGACACCCGAGACGGAAGATATGCACGAAACGAGAAAAGGCCGAAATCAAAGAACAAGGCAACTCGGCCGAGTGAGTCAACTTGGCCGAATCTGAGACTTTTGGGTTTACTGCGCACTCGGCCGAGTGACCCAACTCGGCCGAATCTGCGAGTTTGGACATCACTGCGCACTCGGCCGAGTGACCCAACTCGGCCGAGTTGAGTTGAAAGTCGTAGGTGCTGGATTTGAAGACCACTCGGTCGAGTGACCTCAACTCGGCCGAGTCTCGGCTAGACAAAATCGTGGCACGCTTTTTAAGTGATCCACTCGGCCGAGTGACCCCAACTCGGCCGAGTGCCAAGCCCCACCCAAGCCAATTTTCAATTTCGGTGCTTTTTCCACATTTTGGCCATTTTTTAGGGACCAACTTGCAATTATGCTATCCAAACCCTACCCAAACACTATATAAACCCTCTTTCTTGAAAATAAAGCCATTCACCCCCAATTCATCAATTCTCACACATAGTTTCACATACTCCAAGGTGATTTGGCCATTCCTCTCTCAATTCTCCATCAATTCATGCAAGGAGGCCACCATTAGCTTGGGAATTTCATTCCCTACCACAATCTAGACTAAGCTTTCTCTTTCTCTTTCTTTTTATTTAGTTATTTCATTTGGATTTTGTAATTTGAGTATGTATTTGATTAGCTAAACAATTTGTGGTTCTAAGGCTTTGTAAACATTTGGATTGAGGTTTATGAACTAATTTCTTGCTTTAATTGGTGTTTGTCTCTTATTTGCATGTTTAATAATCTATTGTAAAGCATGTTGTTATTGGCCATGATGATTTGCTTAATTCATTGTTAATTGGGGTAAGATCGAGAGATTTATTCCATTTAATCGTATGCAAGCATGCAACCCGGTATTATTATGAGCTCGAGAGAGGATTAATTATCGAAAAGGGAATCGAATGATCTTTGGGGCTAGTTTAGGTAATACAATATTTGTGAGGTAGAGATACGAACTTATATTGTGTTTTCCTTTGGGTTAATTAGATCGAGAGATTAATTAATTCTTCTTGTGTGATCACCCTATATGAGATAATCTTAATGACCATTTAAACGAGATAACATTCATAAACGGATATCTAGGTGTTACAATTGCCTCGGAACCCACCTTCTTTCTTTGCATTTTCACCCACTTTACTTTCGTTTTATTGATTTGCATGGTATTTGATCGACTTTGTATTTACTCTTTTCATTGTTTACTAGTGACAATTTTGGTAGACAATTTAGGGTAATTCAACACCTTCAAGTTATCGATCACGTCTAAATAGAACTCAATTAACAAACTACCCTTTTACGCTTAACCTCCTTGTGGGATCGACCTCGTGCTTATCACGCTACAATAGACGCCGTACACTTGCGGTTGTTTATTTAGTGTTGTATAACACGTGAATCAGCTCACGTGCCCTATAAGAGATATGAAAATAAAAGATAATGGAATACCAACTTTTAATAAATGAATAGCTTTGATTGGAACTCAGATTTTGACATATAAATTATACTCCCTTCATTTTTTAAAAAGTGAAAGTGTTTGTAAAATTTGTTGAAATTAAGAAAATATATGATTTGATAAGTATACCCGGTCTTAATTAATGAATGAAGTCTCTAATCACATTAACAAATAGTGTAAGAAAATACTAAAACATCACTTACTCCTTTCGTCCCATGATTATTTGCACACCTTACTTATTATGACGTTCTAGATTACTTGCACACTTTTAATATGAAAATACCCCCCACAAAATTATTACACTTTCAACATCATTTTATTTTCAAAATTGTCACTTCTTTTTTATATACATTTCACTTTACACCTCATCAAATCACCAAAAATACACTTCATTTATCTTACATCATCAACCATTAAATCCCATTTTCTTAAAAAATGTACGGATCAAACCATGCAAACGATTCTAGGAAAAAATGGAGATAGTATTAATAATATATTTATAAATGCTAAATTAATAAAATTGACAATATAATCTTAATTAGTTAGCAACAAAGATGTAATGGAGATTGAATTGTCAAAATTATTACTAATATAGTAGAAACAAAAAATCTTATGTACGAAGATGCAAAAGAGGTGTCCACATTAGTGATCATTAAAACCAAGTGCACACACATTTTCAAGAGGAGTTATATTCCAAGTACAAAAGGTACACCTCTTATTCACATAAGATTTTCTTATTCTTACAACATTACATACTCAAAAAGGGGCATACTCTCTACACTCCCATTATTATTACACGGTTAGGATGATTTAAGCAAATCTTCCCCTGCTGGAGCTCCCGCTGAACAAAAGAGTCTCCTGCCTCGAAGTCTTCAGCCTCTGCGCCTCCTCCCTCGACATCTGATATGCATTTGAAATCACGTCCACGGGAAGCCCCCTCAAGGCGGAGGTTCGCCCGCTGAGGGTGTTGATCATTGCGTTATCGTTGGTGTTGAACTCCACCCACTCGAGACCCTGCTCGTCCGCCTGTCTCACCACCGCGAAGTTCTGTGGCACAACCACAACCTGTCCCTCCTGAACCTTGTTGTCGAACACCCTCTGTCCGTTGTGGTTCACAATCTGAATTCGCCCTTCTCCGCGGGTAATGTACATTATGCTGTGCGCGTTTGTGTACCACAATGGGGACATGATCGCGTTCTGAATTCATGTAAACCAGTTTTACGGTCAAATCAATAAAAATACTTAAAAAATAAAACTTGTCCAACGGTAAAAGTTTACCTTGTAGAGGATACCCCTAGCGGCACTGAGCTTGAAGAAGCGGAGGATGGGAAGTGTGAAGCTGTTGACGGTGGAGAAGCGTCCGGCACGTGGGTTATAGATGTCAGCACGTGAGGATCGGTCGAGGTTCTCCCTGAGCCTGGCGGTGCAAACGGTCTCTTCAATTCCATTACCATGACGGCGGCCCTGCTCCTCCTCATCCCTGAAATGTGGGCGGATAACCTGAAGCTCTCTGTCGACTATGACGATCGAACCTCTGTTGTCGTTCTCGCCTTGCAACTTCCTTGCTGACTCTACGTCAATTTGGAATACCTCAGCCAATGTCTGAGCATCAATTCCCCGGAAAATGTTTCCGGATTCGTGTTGTTGTTGGGATCCTCGTCGTAGCTGCTGTTGTTGCTGTCCTTGTTGTGGGTTTCCGGCAAGGAAGAACGACTGCAGAAGAATATCAAGTTTAGATGATGATTCAATTTAAAATTCTTGATTTAGTATGTTGTTGTAATGTGAAGCCTATTACCCTTGGGTTTTGATCAAGTTGGTTGGCATTATTGGTATTATCTTGCAAAACAACAACAACCAATTCTTGATCGCCATTGTTGTAAGCCCAGTGAGCAGCTCCTGCAGGAATGGCAATAATATCCCCTTGTTTGAAGTTCTCAACTTTCTGATGACGATCACCAAACCTCTGTCCCTCAGATTGCTGATGCTGAGCCTGACCACGGGGGGATTCAAATGTTTCGGGGCAGCCCGAAAGCAGAGTCCCGAATATACCCTTACCTATCAAGAAGAAATTGATCAATCAATTGAATTCAGTTCAAAGAAATAATAGTGGTACTAGCCAACCAACCTTTGAGAACATAAACAAGAACAGGGGAATTGTGATATTCAGGCAACAAGAGGCCTCTGGGACGGAAAGTGTGACGATGGAACGAAACTCCGGCGCATTGGAAGTCACTGTTGTTGTGATCCCAGAACTCGGAAACTCCGCCCTCGGATTGACGCTGGTAGGAAGGCTGCTGGGCGTTGATGCTGGTGATGTCGCATTGGCCCTTCTGCCATCTTGCTTCACTAGCAGCCAAGGCTACAAGAAGAAGAAAACTGAGAACAGAGAGGGAGGTTTTGGGCGCCATTGATGAGAGCTTTGTGAGTGAGTGTGTGTTTGAGGAAGAAGGAGGGCAGGGGTATTTATAGGGGAAAAAAGGCGGTGGACACATAAGATGGAGGGTGCCATTTTGCAATTTGCATGCGTATGGTCCTCTATTGCCTTCCACCTAAGGTTTTAATGCATGCAGGTGTCTCTTTTTTGGCTAAGGATATGTACATATGTGGCGAAAGGTTTCTGTTTTTTTTTTTTAAAGAAATTTGTTGTCATCAGTACTTCTGTACCTAGCCAATTTTACTGAGTAATGGTACATCAAATTTTATTTAACTCATTTATTAATTTACTCGTCTTTGATATGTTATTATTAATGGTTCATTTATTCTTTCTACTTTTTTAAAATGAAGATTTTGACACCGTATGGTTTGTTTCTTAAATTGGTGAAAGGGCATGTTAGTTCGATTTTGTTAGTTGGAGGACATATATGTTCAATTTTATTAATTGGGGATTAAATTGAACTATGAAATTCACGGTTCAATTTGTACTTATAACTATAGTTATGAACCAATCAATACTTTTCTCCTATTTTATTTTATATTTTAAAATTTGTGAATAACACTAACAAAATTGGGTGGGTGAAATCAGTGGATTCATGATAAATTTCTAGTACCAACAAAAAGAAATGATTAATGATACAATAAACCAATAATTTAGGCAGAGCTTCATTATTCCATCGATTGGATTCATCCAGTAAAAATAACTAAGAACTTCGAATTTTAGTAAGAATATTATTGAATCATCAGAACTACTTGCATATCTCTTTTTTGTTTTTATTCATATCCACAGAGTTTTTGTTAATTTGTCAAACTTTATTTTGTAGTTTTTAACTGTTATTAAATGAGGCACTTTTAGCTAAGCAAGTGTGAAGAATGATCACAACACCGTTATACGCTCGTAAGTAGAGTTTTCAAGGCACAATATATATTTCAAACACGATGATATAATGAAAGCGGAGATAGGAAAAAACCTATCATTCAATTGACGATCACTTTGTGCGAGTAGGGACTTGCTAGACAGGGGTATGCGATGGTTTGTGGGTAAAGGAAACACAGATCAAATTGTACAAGCATGCATGGGTGCATGGCTTGGCAAGTGGGCGAATTCTCTCAAAAATTGCATCTGTTACGTAACATAACAATCTTCCTTAATGAGATGAGAATGGAATGAGGAGATGTTAAGAATGGCTTTCCACCCACATGAAATGGAGGGTATCATCGGAACAATGGTGGGCGCAGTGGATGAAGAAGATAGGAGATTTTGGATGAATGATACTATGGACAAGTACACAGTAAACTCGGGGTACCCACTGTTAATGGAGTTGGAATCACAGAAAAACGAGGGAACAACACCATCAACAAATGAATGGAAGAAAGCTTGGTGGGGAATGGTTTGGCGAATGAAGGTAGGGTTGAAATTAGAATCGGAGATAGGGTGCTACAATATTTAGATGCTGTTGGTCCCAAAGTTGAGTTAATAATATTGAGTAAGCTAAGAAAGTATAGAGGGGAGGGGTGAATAGACTTTCAAAAATCTTTCAAAATATCAGAGTTTATAATGCGGAATAGTGTTCTGAATAGTACTGTTCTTACAGAGTCAGATCAGTACTTTCAGTTTTAGATTTATACTCAACTTTTATCTAGATCTTTATCTTTGTTAATTCCTAATGTTCTTGATTAAACAACTCAAACAAATATCAAACAGTAAAGTAAAGAACACAGAATTTTATAGTGGTTCGACAAATGTCTACATCCACTCTCACAATCCCAGTTGTGAAGTTTTATTACTCTTCTTGAGCTTCTTGTGGCTTAGAGTCCCAAGATTAAGACTTTGATCTTATCGATTATACCTCCAGGTATATCTTCGATCTACTAGTAATTCTACAAGTAACTAGCACACTTGTTTTACAAAATACAAACTTAAAACTTGAAAAGTAAAACTTCTCTTTGAATAGCCTTTGATTCTTCTCTTCAATTCAGTGGCTCTTCTTCTTCAATCTCCTTCAACTCTGTGAGTTCTTGCTTGTAGACTTGCTCTTTGAATTCTCTAAGATCAGTAATTTCTCAGTAGTCTTCAGCAGTAGGAGATCACACAGTATTTATAGAATTTAGTATGACAGTTAGCAGTTTGTGAACTAACTCTCAACTAACTCTAAAACTGTTTTTGTAACTTCTTCTTGTAACCGACTTTGTAACTTCTTTCAACTTCCAAGTCAGCATATCTTCAACTATATCTTCAGTTACTCCTTAAATAAGCTTTCCAAACTTATTCTTCATTTTCACCAAATCAGCACAGTAACTTACTGTTCTGATTTTTACTCTTCGGATTTTACTCTGCTGATTTTTACTCTTCTGATTCAATCAGCACAGTAACCAAAAACATTTCAAAACTTCTCCAGATTTCTTCCAAACTCTTCAACTCTTCTTGAAGTCTTCTTAGTCTGAAGTAGTCTTCTGAGTCTTCTTAGTCTTCTGATCTTCATCTAATCTAGTTCTAATCTAGTGTTCTGATTTTACTGTTCTGCACTTTACAATGCTGAATACAAATAGAATACAACTTTACATATATAAAACCTATCTATACATCAACTGAACTATATACAGATGAGTATATCTAAGTCCTACACTATAAGCTGTCTATACAATACAAAACATCAGCTTAGTTCCTAACAGTTCATATATCAGATCAGTAAACACAATAAGATCAGTAACTCATAAGATCAGTAACACATGTAAGTTCAATAACTTCCATATAAGATCAGTAAATATCTAAGATCAGTAAACATATCAGATCAGTAAGTATATCAGATCAGTAATTAATAAGATCACTAAAATTATTCTCAGTTTCCATACTCAGATCAGTAATCTTATTTCAGATAACTCAGTTAAGATCAGTAATTTTACTCTTAATATTACTGCATAAGATCAGTAAACTTACTTCAGTTAGCATTAAGATCAGTAATCTCAATTTTAAGTTTCTCATCAGATTAGTAAGCTTATATTCAGATGACTTAGTTAAGATGACTTAGAACCACATATATCACTAACTTTAAGTTGCTTTTGGCCATCAAAACATACTTTCATCAACTAGAACATTGTTTCTAGGATTCATATCCCAACAATTTCCCCCTTTTTGATGAAGCCAAAACTACTTAAATGTTAATAAATCAGTAGTTAAGTATGTAGTCTATCATAACAGTTCATCAATTCAGAATTCATATCATATTCACAATCAAATCAGATATTTCACATATTACACATACTAACAAAATATGAAATGATCACAAAATATAGAAATAAAGATTAAGGTTAAGAAATGTTATCTTCTGAGCTTGTCCTTCATCTTCATTCTGCATCTTCAGATTCTAAATGCCACATACATTCTTGCCTTGATATCCATCATATGTTGATGATCAGATATTCCTTCTTTTCAACCATTTATTACTTTACCTTCCCCCTTTTTGGCTTCATCATACAACTCCCTAATAGATTTCAGTTGTTGCATGATTTCACCCTTCAAGGTCTAGGTAAGGTCATTAGTACATTGTTTAGTAGATACAACACCAAGTTAGGTTAAAAATACTCTGCTGATTTTTATCAGCACAGTTGTTTCCAGCACACATTTACATCATTCTCTTACTTATATATAAAGAAAATGTACTTATTTGGATCAGCTGAGTACTGAGATCAGCTGAGTAAACCTTTTCAGAAATCAGATCAGTAGATTTCTTGTAGACAGATTTGTAGTAAACAAATCTTTCGGTAGACAGATTAGTCAGTAATCAGATTAGTTCTGTAGAATAACTGAATTGTAATCAGATCAGTATTGTAGACAAAGAAGCTTTGTAATCAGTACAGTTCTGTAGACAAGTCAATTTATTAATCAGAATATATCTGTAGACTGCTATGTTCTGTAATCAGATCAGTTCCCCCTTCAATGGAGAATTCCTCTTCTGTGCCTGTTTCACCTTGGTAGAAGTGTTAGTTCATGAGATATAAGTGAAAAACAGTACAGATTAGTAACAATATGTTTTAATTTAATGATCACATCAAGGTTTATGCTAAAGTGACTTAGTGATCTGAGTCAACAAAAGGATCTTTAAGAAATCACAGATTCCCCCTTAATGTATGTTCTCAGTGTCCCTCAGCTTTACCAGCTTCCTCATTGGGATTAAGGTCACTTTAGTAACCTTGTTACCTGTTTTAGTGATCTGACATTGGATTGTCTCTTCTGACTGTTGAAATTTGATGTACTGCTCTTACTTTTTGCTTTATCTTCCTCTTGGTATAAGATCAGTACCTGAAATGTTAGCACAGTTCTATATACACACAGAATCCATATCTATCAATCCTAAACTAATGCACAGTTCTCTGAATCTCACTTCAGCCAATGGTTTTGTAAAAATGTCAACTCTTTGAATATCAGTATGAATCTTTTCCATTCTAATATTCTTCTTTTCAACATGATCCCTAATAAAATGATGCCTAATGTCAACATGTTTGCATCTAGTATGTAAAACAGGATTTTGAGTGATGGCAATGGCACTATTACTGTCACAATATATAGGTACATTAGATTCTACAACATTGTAGTCTCTGAGTTGTTGTATTAGCCAAAGAAGCTGACTACAACAACTACCTGCAGCCATATATTCTGCTTCAGTAGTAGAAGTTGCCACACTTGTTTGTTTCTTTGAAAACCATGAAATGAGCTTAGTTCCTAAGAATTGACATGAACCTGAAGTAGATTTTCTATCTATTTTGCAACCTCCAAAGTCCGAGTCTGAATAACCACTTAAAGATATATCATCATCTGCAGGATACCATAATCCTCGATTAATGGTCCCCTTTAGATATTTCAATATCCTTTTAGCAGCTTCCAGATGACTTTCCTTGGGGTTTGCTTGAAATCTTGCACATACTCCAACAGAAAAAGCAATATCAGGTCTGCTGGCAGTTAGATAGAGTAGAGAGCCAATTAAAGCACGATAGTGAGGTTGGTCAGAAGACTTACCTCCTTCATCAGGATCCATTCTGTATGTAGGTTGCATGGGCACACCAACTGTCTTACAGGTTTTAATACCAAATTTATCTAGCAAATTCTTAGTGTACTTTGCTTGATTTATAAAGATACCTTCTGAAGTTTGTTTTACTTGAAGACCAAGAAAATATGTCATTTCTCCCATCATAGACATTTCAAATTTACTTTGCATGAGTGTAGAAAAGCTTTCACTCAAGGTTTTGTTGGGTGATCCAAAGATAATATCATCCACATAAATTTGAACAAGTAATATATCATTACCTTCTTGTCTTCTAAACAAAGTTCTATCAACTTTACCTTTTGTAAAACCATTTTCAAGTAAGAATAGAGAAAGAGTATCATACCATGCTCTTTGAGCTTGTTTCAATCCATAGAGTGCTTTCTTTAACCTGTATACTTGGTGACTATTCACTTCAAAACCAGGTGGTTGTTCTACATAAACTTCTTCAGCAAGTATACCATTCAAAAATGCACTTTTCACATCCATTTGATACACAGTAAATTTCATATGTGCAGCATAAGCAAGGAACAATCTTATAGCTTCTAGTCTAGCTACAGGGGCAAAAGTTTCATCATAATCAATACCCTCAGCTTGAGAGTAGCCCTGAGCAACTAATCTAGCTTTGTTTCTAACTACAAGATCATTTTCATCCCTTTTGTTCTTGAAAATCCACTTAGTGCCTACAACATTATGATTACTAGGTCTATCAACAAGTTCCCAAACTTCATTTCTAGTGAACTGATTAAGTTCTTCCTGCATGGCTATAATCCAGTTACTATCACTTAAAGCTTCAATCACAGTCTTAGGCTCAATAGATGATAGAAAACAACACCAGCAAAATAAAGACTTACTAGGTTCTTCCTTTGAATCAAACAATTGTTTTCTAGTTTTAACACCTATACTAGAATCACCTAGAATCAGATCAGTAGAATGAGCAGACTTCCATGTCCTTCTATTCTTAACAGTATCATTATTTATATCATGCAAATTATCATGCAGATCAGTATCATTTATATCAGCAGTTTTGTTCATAGGGGAGCAGTCATTCAATTCTTTTATTTCAGAAGTTTTGGATGACTCACCTTTGTCTTTTACCTTTTCTTTATCAGAATCTTGATCTAGAATTTTCAGGAAAGGATTATATGCTTGTACAGATTCATATATTCCTGTATCATCATCTTCATTGTTGATTTGAAGCCGTAGTTTGTCAATTTTCTTACTGAGCTGATGATCAGCAGAGTCCTGCACATTCTCATCAAAGACAACATGGGGTGTTTCTTCCACACATAGGGTAGAGTAATTAAACACTCTAAATGCTTTGCTTACAGAAGAGTATCCTAAGAATATCCCTTCATCAGCTTTTGCATCAAAAGCATTTAATTTACTTTTGCCATTGTTATGTATGAAACACTTACAACCAAAAATATGAAAATAAGAAACTCTTGGTTTTCTACCTTTCCATACCTCATAAGGTGTTTTACCATGCACCTTATTAAGAGCACTTCTATTTTGGGAGTGGCAAGCTGTGTTAATAGCTTCTGCCCAAAATTTCTGAGGTGTGTTGAATTCTGCAATCATGGCTCTGCAAGCTTCTTTTAGTGTTCTGTTTCTCCTTTCTGCAACACCATTTTGTTGAGGGGTTCTGGCTGCACTTGTCAAATGCTGTATGCCAGACTTAGAACAGTAATCAGAAATGTAACAATTAATAAATTCAGTCCCCTTGTCACTCCTAATCTTGACAATGGGATGACCTTTTTCAACCTGCAATTTCTTCAATAGATCTGGAAGTAGTGTTTGTGTATCACTCTTTTTGTGTAGAAAGACTACCCAAGTAAACTTAGAATAATCATCTACAACAACTAGAGTATACTTTCTTCCATTCAATGTAGGAGGATTGATAGGACCATGAAGATCCATATGTAAGAGTTCTAAAACTCTGCTTGTTGAAAGAGTTGGAATGGACTTAAATGAAACCTTTACCTGTTTACCTTTTTGACAGGAATCACATACTTGTGACTTGGAATAGATTTCATTAGGAATGCCCTCAACAAGATGTTCTCTAGCAATCTTGTTGATTATCTTAAAGTTTAGATGGCAAAGGCGTTTATGCCAGAGCCAACTGTTTTCTTTAGGACTCTTAGTAATAAGACAGGCATTCTTAGGACAACTATTCCAGTTCACAATGTATACACTTCCTTGTCTTGTGCCAACAAGTAGAACATTGTGAGTCCTTTTATCAATTATTTCACATCTTCTGGTCTTGAACTGAACCTTGTATCCCCTGTCACAGAATTGAGATACAGATAACAAATTATACTTCAAACCTTCAACATAGGAAACATCTTGGATTTCAACATCTCCATTCTTGATGAATCCAAATCCTTTTGTGATTGCTATTGAGCTATCACCAAAGATGACTTTTGGTCCTTCCTTCTCATGATAATCAGTAAGTAAGGCCTTGGTACCAGTCATGTGGTGTGAGCACCCACTGTCTATGTACCAGGTCTCACCAACTGAACCACCTTTCTTGTATAAGTCCAGTCGATCCTGCAAGGTAGTGATCTTAATAACTTAGGTACCCTTGTTTATTGGGGTCCTTGGGGGTTAGTAGTGAGAGGTACCCAAATGAACATTGAGGATTTGAATAAGTGGGACCTCTTCAGTTTCCTTCCAAATTTATCACAGAACAGTACTTTGTTAACCAGTTCAGAATTATCAGCAGACTTAGGATCTATTTTTCTGAGATAGCCTTTCCTTGGTTCTATCCCTTTTTCAGTAAGATCAGTATGTCTGTAATAGTTTGAATAAAGTCTAAAAGCATGTGGACCATAAGGCTTATAAATTTGCTTTGGTCTATTCTCTCCATGGATATCATAAGATAAAGGAGGAGGATAAAGAACAGGTTTGTTATGATAATGAGGCACAAATCTCCTAGGTTTAGTTGAATACAGCTGAGACTGCCTTATGAAAGGAGGTCTAGGCTGTTCCCAACTTGCGTGTGCTTGTCTTGACCTACTGTTCTGAGTTTGTCTCTTCTGATTCCAGGACTGATCTGATCTGGTCAGAGGAGTATAACTCTTCTGGTATGGTCTTGACTGTACTGGCCTTAATACATTCTTCATTTTACCATTCTTGGTAGTAGAAGGGATGTATTTAGACTGTACTTTGAGTTTTGGTTCATCATCATAAGTCATAGGTTCTTTTCCTTTATCTAGTTGCAAAGAACTTGTACTAGCTCCATTAGTGTTCTTAAATTCTGAAGTAGATGGACTAGGCAGATCAGTACCTATTCCTCTTTTATCATTTGGAGCTCTATATCTGTCTGAGATTGTTTGATTAATCTTAGTAGAGTTAATCATCCCAGATAGCTTTCGATCTAGGCTCACTACTTCAGATTCTAAGAATCTATTGCGCTCTTCAAGTTTTTTACATTTAATCTTTAAATCATTGAATTCATTAGTCTCTTTGGCTTGAGTTTTAAGCATACCCTGATATAGTTTGTCAATGGATGCATACTTTTCTTGGAGTTGAGACAACTCTTCTGATAGTCTTGCATTTATGACAGCTATATTAGGATCCACTTTTGACTGAGCTTCTTTTAGCTTAATGATTTCTTGCTTTAAAGATATATTCTCATCACTAATTTCAATGAATGCTTTGTTAGCTTGTAGAAGGTCTTCTTCAGTCACTCCTTGGGAATGATGAAGACTACTTCCTACACTGCTAACAGCAGCATCACTTTCATCAGTGTCAGAATTGTCACAAGATTGAAATGAGTTAGCAGATGATACCTCATCATTTATTTTGGCCATCATTGCCAGTCCATCATCTGCTATGAAAGCTTCATCTTCATTGCTAGAGGGGTAGTCAGATGAAGACGATGGTAACTCTTCTGATTCCGAATCAGAGTCATTGTAAGCCATCATTGCCTTCTTACCCTTTGCATATTTTCGATCTCTTCTGGCTTTCCTTTCTTCTCGATCTTCAGAACTCAGATCAGGACATTCATAAGCATAATGACCTGGCTTATCACAATTATAGCAAACAAGATTGTTAGAAGTTCTTTTAGGAGGAGAATTCTTTCTGTTCCTGTCATGCTTGTCAATTGAGTTCCTGTCTTTCTTATCAGAATACTTTCTATCTCTCTTTTCAGATGAGTTCCTATCTCTCCTGTTTTCATTAGAGATCTCATCCCTTCTTTCAGAAGAGTTTTGATCCCTTCTGTTCACAGAAGAGTCCCTGTTATTAGAACCCTTAGTTTCCTTATAGAATCTCTTGTACCTGCCATACCTCTTGTTCAGTTTATCAAATCTTTTGATCATAAGGCTCATCTGATCTTTCAGACTTAGATCAGAACTATCTAGTTCATCTTTTATGCTTGATGCCTTAGACTTAGATGATCTAGACCCCTTTGAAGTAGAGGCTTTGAAAGCTATGTCCTTAGAGACATCCTTATCCTTATGGATCACAGAAATAGGATCTTCTTCATCTAACTCAAACTCATGTGCCTTAAGTGTTTGGAACATAGTTTCTGCTGGCCAAGAATCAATGTCTTGTGTGGTTTTAATGATCATCTTGACCATTTTCCACCTTTCATCCAAGGCTTTCAAGATTCTCAAGTTAACTTCTCTGTCAGTATAAGTCTTTCCTAATACATCAAGATCATTCATAATTTTGGTAAATCGAGTATCTAACTCATCAATTGATTCTCCTGGCTTCATTTTAAATGATTCAAACCTTTGGACAGCAGTGGATAACTTGCTTTCTTTGATCAGTGTAGTACCTTCACAAAGAATAGCCAGTTTGTCCCACATTTGTTTTGCAGTCTTACATTTTAGTACTTTACCAAGATACTCATTTGGTAAGGTATGTAAAATGTAGTTCTTGGCAAGACTATCCAAATTGTTTTGTTTCATTTCTTCCGAAGTCAGTTCTGACCTTGGTTTAGGGACCAGTGCTCCAACTGGTTTAGATGGATCCAGAACAGCAGTGTTTTCCACCATGATGACAATTGGTCCTTCAGTCACCACAGACACCATTAGATCATGGGTTGAGCTAAAGATGGCCTCCATCCTAAGCTTCCAGTAGTCATAATCTGCAATCTTGAACTTAGGCAGCTTGTTCACATTAGTGTCATCCATGTTTGATTAGACAAATAGGATCAGTAGTATAGCAGATAGATTTCAAGTATTCAGATAGTAACAAGTATCAAGAAATAACAGTAAGATCAGTAAAATATCCCTCAAGATCTGTAAGGTTATCAAGAAACAGCAGTCCAATGAACTACTGCTCTGATACCACTTGTTGGTCCCAAAGTTGAGTTAATAATATTGAGTAAGCTAAGAAAGTCTAGAGGGGAGGGGTGAATAGACTTTCAAAAATCTTTCAAAATATTAGAGTTTATAATGCGGAATAGTGTTCTGAATAGTACTGTTCTTACAGAGTCAGATCAGTACTTTCAGTTTTAGATTTATACTCAACTTTTATCTAGATCTTTATCTTTGTTAATTCCTAATGTTCTTGATTAAACAACTCAAACAAATATCAAACAGTAAAGTAAAGAACACAGAATTTTATAGTGGTTCGACAAATGTCTACATCCACTCTCACAATCCCAGTTGTGAAGTTTTATTACTCTTCTTGAGCTTCTTGTGGCTTAGAGTCCCAAGATTAAGACTTTGATCTTATCGATTATACCTCCAGGTATATCTTCGATCTACTAGTAATTCTACAAGTAACTAGCACACTTGTTTTACAAAATACAAACTTAAAACTTGAAAAGTAAAACTTCTCTTTGAATAGCCTTTGATTCTTCTCTTCAATTCAGTGGCTCTTCTTCTTCAATCTCCTTCAACTTTGTGAGTTCTTGCTTGTAGACTTGCTCTTTGAATTCTCTAAGATCAGTAATTTCTCAGTAGTCTTCAGCAGTAGGAGATCACACAGTATTTATAGAATTTAGTATGACAGTTAGCAGTTTGTGAACTAACTCTCAACTAACTCTAAAACTGTTTTTGTAACTTCTTCTTGTAACCGACTTTGTAACTTCTTTCAACTTCCAAGTCAGCATATCTTCAACTATATCTTCAGTTACTCCTTAAATAAGCTTTCCAAACTTATTCTTCATTTTCACCAAATCAGCACAGTAACTTACTGTTCTGATTTTTACTCTTCGGATTTTACTCTGCTGATTTTTACTCTTCTGATTCAATCAGCACAGTAACCAAAAACATTTCAAAACTTCTCCAGATTTCTTCCAAACTCTTCAACTCTTCTTGAAGTCTTCTTAGTCTGAAGTAGTCTTCTGAGTCTTCTTAGTCTTCTGATCTTCATCTAATCTAGTTCTAATCTAGTGTTCTGATTTTACTGTTCTGCACTTTACAATGCTGAATACAAATAGAATACAACTTTACATATATAAAACCTATCTATACATCAACTGAACTATATACAGATGAGTATATCTAAGTCCTACACTATAAGCTGTCTATACAATACAAAACATCAGCTTAGTTCCTAACAGTTCATATATCAGATCAGTAAACACAATAAGATCAGTAACTCATAAGATCAGTAACACATGTAAGTTCAATAACTTCCATATAAGATCAGTAAATATCTAAGATCAGTAAACATATCAGATCAGTAAGTATATCAGATCAGTAATTAATAAGATCACTAAAATTATTCTCAGTTTCCATACTCAGATCAGTAATCTTATTTCAGATAACTCAGTTAAGATCAGTAATTTTACTCTTAATATTACTGCATAAGATCAGTAAACTTACTTCAGTTAGCATTAAGATCAGTAATCTCAATTTTAAGTTTCTCATCAGATTAGTAAGCTTATATTCAGATGACTTAGTTAAGATGACTTAGAACCACATATATCACTAACTTTAAGTTGCTTTTGGCCATCAAAACATACTTTCATCAACTAGAACATTGTTTCTAGGATTCATATCCCAACAGATGCGTTTCGAAAAAATGAGAGGGAGGACACCTTGGGCAATATTATACAAGTTGCACATATGGATAAGAGGAACACAATGAAGAGGAGGTATCTATCTCTCTCATTTAGGTTGATGGAGCATTTAAAGTAGATGAGAGACAATATGGAGTAGTTGGGATAATTTACAATGTTGATGGTATAGAGAAACAATGAATAGGAAATTATAATTTTATTGAGTAATTGTAAAGAATACATGAATAAAGTATTTATAGATACAAAACATATCTATCTTAAATATATAATTAAGGAAAATAAATATTTACAAGATATATAAAATATATTATACAAGATATATATAATATTTCTTAATATATTTATATATGACTAATACGCCCCCTCAAGATGGAGGGTCGTAGGAGAGTCCAATCTTGATCATAAGAAGTTGTAGATAGAGTCGAGAAATGGGCTTTGTAAGTGCATCAGCAAGTTGGTTCGCAGAGGAGACATGCCTTTTACGTGACCAAAGAGACCATAACCGGTGAGGAGATTGCGGAATTGAAAGGACCATGTCATGTAATTGTCGTCGATTTGCTTTGCCGGACCATGCCATGTAATTAAGACGGTTTTTGGTGATTGTTGAATAGCAGGCTGTTTGTGAAAGTGGGTGTATTTGGTGGAACTGGTGGTTGATTTAGTGGAACTGTGGGTGCATGCAGTCATGGATGGAAGCTTGAAGAAACTTGTCTTCTTGAGGTTGGGATAATCGTGGATTTTGTACGATAAGAACATCGAACAACGATTACGGGGGAAGAAGAAACTTGTTCTCTTGAGATTGGGGTAATCGTGTATTTTGTACGACAAGAACGTCGAACAACGATTTACGGGGAGGAAGAGACTTGTCTTCTTGAGGTTAGGGTAATCGTGGATTTTGTATGACAAGAACATCGAACAACGATTACGGGGGAAGAAGAAACTTGTCCTCTTGAGATTAGGGTAATCGTGGGTTTTGTACGACAAAAACGTCAGAACAACGATTACGGGGAAGAAGAGACTTGTCTTCTTGAGGTTGGGGTAATCGTGGGTTTTGTAAGACAAGAACGTCGAACAATGATTACGGGGAAGAAAAAACTTATCTTCTTGAGGTTGGGGTAATCGTGGGTTTTGTACGACAAGAACGTCGAACAACGATTACGGGGAAGAAGAAACTTGTCTTCTAGAAATTAAGGGTAATCGTGAGTTTTGTACGACAAGAACGTCGAA
Organism: Galeopsis tetrahit; assembly: GCA_963675135.1. NCBI lineage: Eukaryota > Viridiplantae > Streptophyta > Magnoliopsida > Lamiales > Lamiaceae > Galeopsis > Galeopsis tetrahit. The sequence goes on along the minus strand of OY776126.1, from coordinate 2,968,496 downwards.
CAACGATTACGGAGAAGAAGAAACTTGTCTTCTTGAAATTAAGAGTAATCGTGGGTTTTGTACGACAAGAACGTCGAACAACGATTACGAGGATTTGGGTGGAATCGAACCCAGGATTATTTGGGCGTGAGCCTTTAGGCTCTGATACCATAAAGAGAAACAATGAATAGGAAATTATAATTTTATTGAGTAATTGTAAAGAGTACATGAATAAAGTATTTATAGATACAAAACATATCTATCTTAAATCTATAATTAAGGAAAATAAAGATTTACAAGATATATAAAATATATTATATAATATATATATAATATTTTTTAATATATTTATATATGACTAATAGATGGGACAAGAGTCGCGAGTTTTTCAAAAAGAATCCCACCGCAAAGGGATGCAGTAAGAGTGGAGCTAAAGGCAATTGAGACGGGTATGATTGAAGCAAAAAGTTTGAACTTACACAGGATTGAGGTACGAACAAACTCACATCAAGCACTAGCTAGCTCTTTGTTTGGAGCATAAGCAAACTTATGGACCGAAAAGAAACAATCACACTTCTCTTGAGAGAATTTGTAGTGTGCAAATTTAGATATTTATCTCAATCCAAGAATAGATCAGAGCACACTTTGGCGCAAGAAGAGGCATATTCTACCATTTCTCGCGATTGAAATTGAGAAGTTTTCTCGAGGAGCAGGATGAATAATTATTTCATGTTTAAGTCGGCCAAGACTGACGACTTTGTCGTGAATTATAGCCTCTTGAAGCTAGATTCGTCTGTTTGACCGGTCTATGTATGTATTACTCTTGTGTCAGTTGGTATTTCTATTACTCCCTCTCCCTCGTAAGCCGAATTATCACCTCTATCGTTTGGGAAGGAGGCTCATCGAGTGTCAGCAGGAATTGAACTCAGGGCGTGTGGGCTTGAAGCTCTGATACCATGCAAAAAATAGTCTCATCTAAAAGTTTGAACTTATAGCGAGGATCGAGATGAATTAATTCTTATTAGATTGCGAATTTCAAACGTTAACCACTCGTGTTGAACAAGTAGAGGAAACTCAAGGCGATCTGAAAGAACAAAATGGTGTCCCGGAAGACAATGAAGGAATATGAGATATGGTCAGGCCCTCAACGAGTGTCCACATTATTACTACTATAGTAGATACTGTCAAAACTAAAAATCACATACAGTGTGAAAACCAACCATTTGCACAAAAACTCATTTTAAAGAGGAGTTCACATATTTTCCAAGTACAAAAGGTACACCTCGATCTTATTAAGATAAAACTTGATTTCCCTTTTATCCTTACAACATTACACACTCAAAAACGGCATTCTCTACGCTCATCATTATTATTACACGGTTGTAGGATGAATTAAGCATAAGCAATTCTTCCCCTGCTGGAGCTCCCGCTGAACAACAGAGTCTCCTGCCTCGACGTCTTCAGCCTCTGCGCCTCCTCCCTCGACATCTGATATGCGTTTGAAATCACGTCCACAGGAAGCCCCCTCAAGGCGGAGGTCCTCCCACTGAGGGTGTTGATCATCGCATTATCGTTCGTGTTGAACTCCACCCACTCCAAACCCTGCTCGTCCGCCTGTCTCACCACCGCAAAGTTCTGTGGCACCACCACAACCTGCCCCTCCTGAACTTGGCTGTCGAACACCCTCTGTCCGTTGTGGTTCACAATCTGAATTCGCCCTTCTCCGCGAGTAATGTACATTATGCTGTGTGCATTTGTGTACCACAGTGGGGACATGATCGCATTCTGAATTCATTATGTAAACCAGTTTTACATTAAAACAAGTAATAATACTTTCAAATTAATATAACAAAAAATCAAACAAACTTTACCCTGTAGAGGACACCCCTGGCGGCGCTGAGCTTGAAGAAGCGGAGGATGGGAAGTGTGAGGCTGTTCACGGTGGAGAAGCGGCCTGCACGTGGGTTATAGATGTCAGCACGTGAGGCTCGGTCGAGGTTTTCCCTGAGCCTGGCGGTACAAACGGTCTCTTCAATGCCGTTACCAAAGCGGCGGCCCTGCTCCTCCTCATCCTCCTCCTGCTCGCTGAGATGTGGGCGGATAACTTGAAGGCTTCTGTCGACTAAGACGATGGAACCTCTGTTGTCGTTCTCGCCCTGAAGCTTTCTTGCTGACTCTACATCAATTTGGAATACCTCAGTTAATGTCTCAGCATCCATTCCCCGGAAAATATTTCCAGATTCGTGTTGGGATTTATGTTGTTGTTGGGATCCATGTAGTTGTTGCTGTCCTTGTTGTGGGTTTCCTGCAAGGAAGAACGACTGCAGAATACCAAAGTTTAGATCTTGATTCAATTTAAAATTCTTGATTTAATGTGAAGCCACTTACCCTTGGATTTTGATCAAGTTGGTTGGCATTGTTGTTATTATCTTGCAAAACAACAACTACCAATTCTTGATCGCCATTGTTGTAAGCCCAGTGAGCAGCTCCAGCAGGAATGGCAATAATATCCCCTTGTTTGAAATTCTCAATTTTCTGATGTCGATCACTAAACCTCTGTCCCTCAGATTGCTGATGCTGAGCCTGCGAGGATTCGAAGGTTTCGGGGCAGCCCGAAAGAAGAGTCCCGAAAATTCCCTTACCTAACAACACACAACACATAATCAAGAAGAATCCATCAATCAATTGAATGAAATAATAGTGGTATTAGCTAACAAACCTTTGACAACATAAACAAGAACAGGGGAATTGTGATATTCAGGCAACAAGAGGCCTCTGTTACGGACAGTGTGACGATGGAACGAAACTCCGGCGCATTGGAAATCACTGTTGTTGTGATCCCAGAACTCGGAAACTCCGCCCTCGGATTGACGCTGGTAAGAGGGCTGCTGAGCGTTGATGCTGGTGATGTCGCATTGGCCCTTCTGCCATCTTGCTTCACTAGCAGCCAAGGCTACAAGAAGAAGGAAACTGAGAACAGAGAGGGAGGTTTTGGGCGCCATTGATGAGAGCTTTGTGAGTGAGTGAGTGTGTGTTTGAGGAATAGGGGGGGTGAGGGTATTTATAGGGAAAAAGGGTTGTGGACACATAAGAGGCAGGGTGCCATTTTGCAATTTGCATGTGTATAGACCTCAAATGCCTTCCACCTAAGGCTTTTTTTTGTCTGAGATGTGGCGAAGGGTTTCTGTTTTTATGTGAAGGAATTTGTTGTCCTCACTTCTGTACCTAGCCAATTTTACTTAGTACTACTAATGGTTCATCAAATGAACTAAAATACTATATAAAATTAGTTTTATGTATAAAATCGTATCATTCCCTACAAAAACAATGTTACTTCAATGTATACAAAATAGAGATTTTATCCAACTTAGGTTAATAGGATTAGCTCGTTTAACCCTGATATATTCAAGTTGTCAAAGTCTTGTATGTACTCAAGTACACCGTGTACTTGAGTTGACTTTGACTAGTCAAATATTGACCGTTGACCAGTCAACGGAGGGAGTAAGGCAATCCAAGGACAACCACTAAGCTACAATGACTTCTGTTAAATATTGTGTTATTTATCCTATATATATGCGATATTTCCTATATAGCTGGACTCAAGTACACCGTGTACTTGAGTACACAGCCCTACCCATTCAAGTTTAGGTTAGTAAATTATTGGCACGTTTAAATGCGGTCCTCTTTGGCCCGAACCGGTTAACCAACGTGTTAATAGGGTCAGCCCACAGATCTATAGGGTCAACCCGCCAGTCCGAATAAATTTATTTTTATATATATATTCTGATTTGGAAACGAATAAAATCAATCACACCCCAAATTTTACATTTTACATGGCTCATTGCTCCTGTAGGTCCATACTTGATATAACGACTCACACTTCGATTGACCAATCTATGAGTATTAGTTATTTTAATTTTAATTAACTATTTAAAAAAAAATCGGATTATTGATAGAGATTTCGTAACTCAGAAAATTAGAACACAATCCATAAATATCACTTGATCCAACGCTACAATCGCTGAATAACATCTCTCCTTCTACTCCAATACATTTTTCTTTTTTAAAAAAATAAAATAAAATTGTAAATAATACTAACAAAACTCTAGATATTTATAAGAAATACTCTCTCTGTGTCTCGAAAGTGTTTGCACCACAAAGTTGACACACTTATTAAGAAAAAATGTGTAATGAGTGGAGTGTTGAAAGTAATTTTGTAAACTTATATGAATAAATTAAAGAGATTGATTGGAAAAAGTGTAAAAGTAATGACATTTTGTGTAAATATGTCAATTTTGTAAAGGTGGAGTTTATGAAAAAATTTCTTTTTTAGGAAGTGCAAACAATTGTGGAACGGACGAATAAGAAAATAGTGCAAACAATTGTGGAAAGAGGGAGTATTGAATAATAACATTCACAATTATAAAAAAAAAAAATGGATTTTAACTAGTTCAATTCCTCAGTTCCAATTTTCGTGTTTCACTTGTATTGCATCATTAACACATTGAAGTGTCCACAATAGATATGTTCATACGTTTAAAATCGTCGGTTACGGTTTGACATTTTTACAAACTGATTCACGCGTTATGCAACACTAAATAAACAACCGCAAATATACGGCGTCTATTATAGCGTGATAAGCACGAGGTCGATCCCACGAGAAGGTTAAGTGTAAAAGGGTAGTTTGCTAGTTGAGTTCTAAATAGACGTGATCGATAATTTGAAAGTTGAATTACTCTAAAGTTACCTACCAAGTGTCACGAATAAGCAACAAAGAGCAAAAATAAAATCGATCAAATGGCATACAAATCACAAAACGAAAGTAAAATGGATGTAACTCAAAGAGAAAAAGTGGGTTCCAAGGCAATTGTAGTATTTAGACGTCCGTTTATAAGAGTTATCTCGTTTAAATGGCCATTAAGGTTATCTCAAATAGGGTGATCACACAAGAAGAACTAATCGATCTCTCGATACAAATTAATCCAAAGATGCAATGTAATATAAGCTCGTATGTCTACATCACAAACATTACACCATCTAAAATAGCTCCTAAGATCATTCGATTTCCTCTCCGATAATTAATCCTCTCTCGAGATCATAATAATACCGGGTTGCACATTCGCATACGATTAAATGGAATAAATCTCTCGATACTACCCCAATTAACAATGAATCAAGCAAATCATTATGGCCACTAACAACATGCTTTGCAATGGATAATTGAATATGCAAATAAGAAATAAACACCAATTAAAGCAAGAAATTACTCATAAACATCAATCCAAATCTCTACAATGCCTTAGAACCACAAGTTGTTTAGCTAACTACTAACATAGTCAAATTACAAAATCCAAATGAAATAACTAAATAAAAAGGAAAAGAAAGAGAAAGCTTAGTCTAGAATGTGGTAGGGAATGGAATTTGGGAGCTATTACATCCTTTCTTCCTTGATTTGATGAAGAGATGAAGAAGTTATGGCCAAAACACCTCCAAATATGTGTAACTATGTGTGGATTGGGGGAAGAGTGTCTTGGGTTTCAAGAATGAGGTCTTATATAGTGTTGGGGGAGGGTTTGGATGCCAAAATTGCAAGTTGGTCCCTCAAAAATGGAGAAAATGGCCAAAAACCCCCGAGAATGAGGTCACCCGGCCGGGTGGCTCCCACCCGGGCATGCCACCCGGCCAAAAGTCGAAGCAACATCAATTTTGGACTTGCCCGGGTCGATCCCACCCGGCCGGGTGGGTTTAACCCGGGCTAAATACGAATGTCCACCAAATTCAGCCTTGCCCGGGTCGTTTTGACCCGCCCGGGTTGATTCTACCCGGGCATGTTTTTTCGTCTCTTCGTATCTCGAGCTTCCGACCTCCGATTGACTCGATTCTTTTTTTCATTCCACTCCATTTTTTGAGACGAATCCAATGGTTCACTCCTCTTCCTGATCCAGTAAAGTATGGTTGGTGTTTTGCTCCAAATTCCATCGTATTTTCTACAAAATCGACAAAACGCAACCTTTCTCTCATTTTGGCTCAAACAATCATAATCAATGCATAAATCAATGAAATCCACATCAAAATATGCTTCACATGTGCTTATAAAACGTGCAAATTCCACCCGAATCAAACCCCCCCAAACTTAAAATGTTGTTTGTCCTCAAACAACTAAGCACTTAAAGCAATGAGGGTGGAATGATCACAATGGAATATTCAATGTAATTCACACATGCAAAGTAGGATGTAATGATATCTCTTTCTCAAAGTGCATTTCTCAATGAAAGTCATAGGCTCAATGTTGCAATCCACATTCATAGATCAAAGAATGCACAAGTACACAACACATTGTGATGGGAAACATAATCTAAATGCTCAAGTCCTCTACTCACATGATGAAGTGTTTCTCTCAAACACACAAACAAATTAGGGATATTAATGCACTCATCAACCAAGCTATGCTATGCAATCACCATATGCTTGCCCAACTTCTACTTTCTACACACACTCAAATGCTCAACAATGTGATCAATAGGACTTAATCAAGGATGTAACATTGGCTCTTTGGACAAGGTAGGATGAATTTGGGAATTGTGACTCTTCTAGTGGAGGACAAAACTTGTTTTTATACAATTTGTGCTTTCACTTTCAAAGCTTACAAACTTCATCCTCACTTTTCTTTTTCCTTTCTTTTTCAAGCATTCATCACCTCATCTTTTGAACCCTTTTTCTTTTCAAGCTTTTGGGGCTCTTTGTCCCTCTTTTCTTTTCCTTGATTTTCTTTTCATCTTTCTCTTTTTCTTCTTTCAACTTTTCCAACTTTTCTTTTCACCAAAGACATTCATTCAAGCACATGTTTTCCACTTTGTCTTTTATCCCCCACTAGATATAGGAATCAAAAGGCTCAAAAAGGCTAAGTGGTTAACATTGTAGTTTGCCAAAAAAATGAGGAATTAAGCTCAAGGGGCTAACTACGGAAAATTACTTTGGTTTTGGGAAATTTTGGCTAAGTGACTCTTTTAGAACAAGACGGCCTATATCACATCACATCATCTCACACAATCATGCTTTCAAACAAGAACTTAGGCAAGTTCTAGAATTACTAGCAATAACCTAGTCCACTCTCAAATGAACTAAACCGGATTACATGCTCGATTTAAGGCTCAATTCTCACCGGTTTATTCCATAGGACTCTCACATTCATCAAATGTCCCCAAACAACAACACATCATATATCCATGCTATCCAAGATCACAAATATGAACACAATCATGATACTATATCCAACATCAATCATGCTTACATTCAAAGCAAATAGACATCACCACAACTACTCAACAATGGATTCCAATGATTATTCATGCTCACATTTCACCAATTGTTCACTACCCAACATATGCTCAAAACCAACTTAATCAATACAATCATGTGAAAGCCAAGTGTGCGCCGGTGCAAAATGTGACACAAGTAGAATGACGAACCGGTGCAAGGGTAACAACTAGTAAAAAAAAATAAAAGAAAAATAACTCCCCCAAACTTAGAATTTTACTATGTATAAATTCTAAGTTTGGGGCTACAAGTTGTTACCTCCCTCCTTGCACATCCAATGCTTCTTCAAAGATCACCATTGCAACACTTGCTTCCTCTCTCCAAAGTTGGTTTTGTTTTCTTCTCTATTCTTCAAGATCATCCATACCTACAAAATAAACCAAGCTATCAACACTATCAAAGCAATAAAAACAAGAAAGCAATAAACCTTGGGTTGCCTCCCAAGAAGCGCTATTTTTAACGTCCTATGCCGGACGGTTTTCCTTGAGGGGAATATCAAGTCACCCCCTTGTCACCCTTCTTGTTTTTGACCTTCTTGGCCCATGCAACCCTCTTGAAATCATTAAAGCATCCAAAAGCCACTCCATCCGGCTCTTCAATCATGTCATATGAGGTTGATGCCTCATTCATCCCCAAGTTCGTATAAGTAACTTTTCTTGATTTGGAGGAGTTTTCTTCAAAAACTCCCCCAAACTTGGCCTTTTTGCCCATTTTCAACTCATTCTCTTCCCTTTGGGGGTCTTTTTTCACAAAGTTGACCTTGAAATCTTCTTCCACCTTCTCTTTCATTGGCTTTGGAGAGTGATCTCCTCTAGAGTACCCATACTCTCCATCTTCATCATCTCGGACTTTGATGGCTCTATAAATGTTGAACGTGACTTTCTCATCATTCACTTGAAGTTTTAGCACTCCTTTCTTTACATCAATTTTTGCCCCACCGGTTGCCAAGAACGGCCTTCCCAAAATCAATGGCACATACTTATCTTCCTCCATATCCAACACTACAAAATCCACCGGGAATATAAACTTATCAACCTTAACCAACACATCTTCCACTATACCCAAAGGGTATGTTACGGATCTATCCGCCAATATAAGGCTCATTGTGGTTTGTGTAAGCTTTCCCAAACCAAGTGACTTGAATATGGAAAAGGGCATGAGATTGATACTAGCTCCCAAATCACACAAAGCTCTAAATGTACCTCCGTCTCCAATAACACATGGTAGGGTGAAGGATCCGGGATCTCTAAGCTTTTGAGGTAGCTTTGCTTGAATGATTGAGCTACATTCTTCGGTCAAATGCACCGTTTCATACTCCACCATCTTTCTCTTGTTGGACATGATTTCTTTCAAGAACTTAGAGTAATGGGGCATTTGTTCTAGAGCTTCGGCAAAGGGGATGTTGATGTGGATCTTCTTGAACATCTCAACAAACTTAGCAAACTTATGATCCAAACCCTTTTTCTTCAATCTTTGGGGGTATGGAAGGGGTACCTCATTTTTGCTTTTGTCTTGAGGAGGGATTGCCTCCTCACTCTTCTTCTCCTCTACTTTCTCTTCTTCCCTCACTATCTCCTCTTGCTTCTCTTTCTCTTGTCCATCTTCTTTGTCGACATCCTCGGGTGCCATTACCATTTCCTCCTCTTGTGGCATCTTTGGCCCATCGTAACTCGTCCCACTTCTTAGCTTAATAGCCTTGCAATGTTCCTTGGGGTTGAGCTCCGTGTTTGAAGGAAATTGCCCCGGAGTGTGTTGACTACCGATGACATTAGAAAGTTGACTCATTTGCTTCTCCATGGCTCTCATGTTGTTTGCCATATTCTTGATCATTTCTCCTTGTTCCTCAAATCTTTGACGAGTTATGTTTGCATTCTCTCTAGTCTCTCTCATGAATTTCGTGGTTTCCCCCATAAAAGTACAAAACATATCCTCCATTGATGGCTTTGGTGAAGGCTCCACAATAGCCCCATCTCTAGCATTGAAATTTGGAGGTGGGACAATGGCATTCCTTGTATTGGCATAGGAAAAGTTCTCATGTTGCCTCAATCCGGGATGATATTGATTCGGATTAGGATGTTGCCTCTCATTCCAACCTCTTTCTCGAAATTGACGGTCCCTTTGATTGTTCATATAATGGGCCTCTTCATATTGTTCATCACTAGGTCCCATTAGTGACTTGGCCGCCATCATCGAAGTCAACTTATCCATCTTGTTGGATAGAGTAGCCAAATCATCCAACTCCTTAGTGGAAGCAACTTTCCGGCCTTGCCTTCTTTCGGATGGCCATTGGTGTCCATTCTTTGCCATTTCCTCTAGAAGCACATAGCCTTCATCCGTCGTCTTTCCAAGCAAAGAACCTCCACCGGCCGAGGCATCCACCATCCCTCTCGTTCGATGGTCCATCCCGTTGTAGAAATAGCAAATCAATTGATCTCTTGAGAACCCATGTTGAGGACAACTCCGTATGAGATCCTTGAAACGCTCCCACGCCTCGGCTAAAGACTCATCATCGTCTTGCATGAAAGAAGAAATTTCTCCTCTTATCTTGATGGTCTTGCTTGGAGGAAAGTACTTCATGAGGAAAGCGTCTACAAGATCGGCCCAATTTTCGATCGTCCTTAGATCAAGGGACATGTACCATTGCTTTGCACGATCACGGAGGGAGAATGGAAACAATTGGAGACGGATGTAATCTTGAGGGACACGATTGATCTTAACCGTTCCACTTATCTCTAGGAATTGAGATAAATGGAGGTTAGGATCCTCCTTTGACAACCCTTCAAATTGGTTGTTTTGAACCATCATGATTAGGGCCGGCTTGAGCTCAAAGTTATGAGCATCAACGGGTTCCCGACCCGCTCCTCCATATGGCCTCGGAATTGGGCGGAAATGATCTCTTAGTACCCTTTGTGGTCGATTTCCCCCATTCTCATTCGGTTCCTCAAATCCATCAACCCCTTGATTCTCAACTTCCTCCTCGACCTCTTCAACAATCGGATTTTCCCTTCGATTCATACTTTCTAACTCACTTCTTCTCCTTTCGGCGTTCCTTCTTCGACAATTGGCCTCAATCTCCGGATCTAAAGGTAGCACTTCTTGGTGGTTCCTCTTAGATCGTGTGATCATAAACCATGTCTACCAAAAGAGCAAACGAGAGTGAGATATACAAATAAGCTCAAAGTAACAAACACAAATATTTTTGGATTTTTGCAAATAAAGAAAACAAATAACTTGTCTAAACTAAAACTCTCCTAGCCTACACTTTAGAGCTTATAAAAACCTCCCCGGCAACGGCGCCATAAACTTGATTCACGCGTTATGCAACACTAAATAAACAACCGCAAGTATACGGCGTCTATTATAGCGTGATAAGCACGAGGTCGATCCCACGAGAAGGTTAAGTGTAAAAGGGTAGTTTGCTAGTTGAGTTCTAAATAGACGTGATCGATAATTTGAAAGTTGAATTACTCTAAAGTTACCTACCAAGTGTCACGAATAAGCAACAAAGAGCAAAAATAAAATCGATCAAATGGCATACAAATCACAAAACGAAAGTAAAATGGATGTAACTCAAAGAGAAAAAGTGGGTTCCAAGGCAATTGTAGTATTTAGACGTCCGTTTATAAGAGTTATCTCGTTTAAATGGCCATTAAGGTTATCTCAAATAGGGTGATCACACAAGAAGAACTAATCGATCTCTCGATACAAATTAATCCAAAGATGCAATGTAATATAAGCTCGTATGTCTACATCACAAACATTACACCATCTAAAATAGCTCCTAAGATCATTCGATTCCCTCTCCGATAATTAATCCTCTCTCGAGATCATAATAATACCGGGTTGCACATTCGCATACGATTAAATGGAATAAATCTCTCGATACTACCCCAATTAACAATGAATCAAGCAAATCATTATGGCCACTAACAACATGCTTTGCAATGGATAATTGAATATGCAAATAAGAAATAAACACCAATTAAAGCAAGAAATTACTCATAAACATCAATCCAAATCTCTACAATGCCTTAGAACCACAAGTTGTTTAGCTAACTACTAACATAGTCAAATTACAAAATCCAAATGAAATAACTAAATAAAAAGGAAAATAAAGAGAAAGCTTAGTCTAGAATGTGGTAGGGAATGGAATTTGGGAGCTATTGCATCCTTTCTTCCTTGATTTGATGAAGAGATGAAGAAGTTATGGCCAAAACACCTCCAAATATGTGTAACTATGTGTGGATTGGGGGAAGAGTGTCTTGGGTTTCAAGAATGAGGTCTTATATAGTGTTGGGGAAGGGTTTGGATGCCAAAATTGCAAGTTGGTCCCTCAAAAATGGAGAAAATGGCCAAAAACCCCCGAGAATGAGGTCACCCGGCCGGGTGGCTCCCACCCGGGCATGCCACCCGGCCAAAAGTCGAAGCAACATCAATTTTGGCCTTGCCCGGGTCGATCCCACCCGGCCGGGTGGGTTTAACCCGGGCTAAATACGAATGTCCACCAAATTCAGCCTTGCCCGGGTCGTTTTTTGACCCGCCCGGGTTGATTCTACCCGGGCATGTTTTTTCGTCTCTTCATATCTCGAGCTTCCGACCTCCGATTGACTCGATTCTTTTTTTCATTCCACTCCATTTTTCGAGACGAATCCAATGGTTCACTCCTCTTCCTGATCCAGTAAAGTATGGTTGGTGTTTTGCTCCAAATTCCATCGTATTTTCTACAAAATCGACAAAACGCAACCTTTCTCTCATTTTGGCTCAAACAATCATAATCAATGCATAAATCAATGAAATCCACATCAAAATATGCTTCACATGTGCTTATAAAACGTGCAAATTCCACCCGAATCACAAACCGTAACCGAATCATAGTTGGATCGGTTACGATTTTAAATTGTCGGTGTGGCCGGTTTATGTATTTTTTTTCTTTCTTTCTTTATTTTAAAAAAAAAAATCGCTCGTGGTAGAGGTAAGTGGGAAAAAACGAGTTAGAAATTTGGATATTTATATAAGAATATTAAAAATAAAAAATAGAAAAAGGGGGCAAAACTGTTTAACCGTCGTATGGCTGGTCTTGAATTTTCAAAATCGAAACAAATCTTAATTTTAAAGTTACGATTCGGTTTGAAAACCGAATCCGACGGAACGAACTGGCCGATTCGTCCGATTTCGATTTCAGTTTTACATATGTCTAGTACACATGAGTTGAAAACAAACCATTTGCATAAACACACATTTTAAAAGGAGATATATTCCCACAACAAAAGGTATAAATAACCTCCATCTTATTAACATAAAACTTAATTTCCCTCTTATACTTACAACATTACACAGTCAAAAAGGGCATGGGGCATTCTCTTCACTCCCATTATCATTATTATTACACGCTAGCTAGGATGATTTAAGCATAAACATCTCTTCCCCTGCTGGAGCTCCCGCTGAACAAAAGAGTCTCCTGCCTCGACGACTTGATCCTCTGTGCCTCCTCCCTCGACACCTGATAAGCATTCGAGATCACATCCACGGGAAGCCCCCTCAAGGCTGAGGTACGCCCGCTCAGGGTGTTGATCATCGCGTTATCGTTCGTGTTGAACTCTACCCACTCGAGACCCTGCTCGTTCGCCTGTCTCACCACCGCGAAGTTCTGTGGCACAACCACAACCTGTCCCTCCTCAACCTTGTTGTCGAACACCCTCTGCCCGTTGTGGTTCACAATCTGAATTCGCCCTTCTCCGCGGGTGATGTACATTATGCTGTGCGCGTTTGTGTACCACAGTGGGGACATGATAGCGTTCTGAATTCATGTAAACCAGTTTTACAGTAAAACAACTAATGCTATATACTAAAAAAAATAAAACCAGTCCAACGGTAACTAAAAGTTTACCCTGTAAAGGATACCCCTGGCGGCACTGAGCTTGAAGAAGCGGAGAATGGGGAGTGTGAAGCTGTTGACGGTGGAGAAGCGTCCGGCACGTGGGTTATAGACGTCAGCACGTGAGGATCGGTCGAGGTTTTCCCTGAGCCTGGCGGAGCAAACGGTCTCTTCAATTCCATTACCATGACGGCGGCCCTGCTCCTCCTCATCCTCCTCTCCCCTGAAATGCGGGCGGATAACCTGAAGCTCTCTGTCGACTAGAACAATGGAACCTCTGTTGTCGTTCTCGCCTTGCAACTTTCTTGCTGACTCTACATCAATTTGGAATACCTCAGCCAATGTTTGAGCTTCAATTCCCTTGAAAATGTTTCCGGATTCGTGTTGGGATTGGTGTTGTGATCCATGTCGTAGTTGTTGTTGTTGCTGTCCTTGTTCTGGGTTTCCGGCAAGGAAGAAAGACTGCAGAATACTACCAAGTTTAGATCATCATTCAATTTAAAATTATTTAGTTCAATTCTTGATTTAGTATGCTGTAATGTGAAGCCAATTACCCTTGGGTTTTGATCAAGTTGGTTGGCATTATTGGTGTTATCTTGCAAAACAACAACAACCAAATCTTGATCGCCATTGTTGTAAGCCCAATGAGCAGCTCCTGCAGGAATGGCAATAATATCCCCTTGTCTGAAGTTCTCAATTTTCTGATGTCGATCACCAAACCTCTGTCCCTCCGATCGCTGATGCTGAGCCTGGGAGGATTCGAACGTTTCGGGGCAGCCCGAAAGCAGAGTCCCGAAAATGCCCTTACCTAACATAACACAACACACAAATTAAGAAGAAATCCATCAATCAATTCAATAAAATGAAATAATAGTGGTACTAACTACTAACTAACCTCTGAGAACATAAACAAGAACAGGGGAGTTGTGATATTCAGGCAACAAGAGGCCTCTGGGACGGAAAGTGTGACGATGGAACGAAACTCCGGCGCATTGGAAGTCACTGTTGTTGTGATCCCAGAACTCGGAAACTCCGCCCTCGGATTGACGCTGGTAGGAAGGCTGCTGGGCGTTGATGCTGGTGATGTCGCATTGGCCCTTCTGCCATCTTGCTTCACTTGCAGCCAAGGCTACAAGAAGAAGAAAACTGAGAACTGAGAGGGAGGTTTTGGGCGCCATTGATGAGAGCTTTGTGAGTGTGTGTTTGTTGAAGAAGGAAGGTGGGGGTACTTATAAGGGAAATGAGGCGGTGGACACATAAGAGAGGAGGCTGCCATTTTGCAATATGCATGTGTATATAGCTCAAATGCCTTCCACCTAAGGCATTTTTTTGTCTGAGATGTGGCGAAGGGTTTCTGTTTTTATGTGGGAATTTTTGTTCTTGTACCTAGACAAATATAAGTGCTATATACAGGAAATAAGATTGATTTATCAAATGAACTAAAACAATTGAAGTATAACTCACGAGTCACGAGTTTATGGATCACCAAGCTAATTATATTTAAAATTAAAGTATAACTTAAATACTATAGTGATTTTTTTTTATTTGAAAACAGGACTAGATAGGTCTAACTTCTAAGTATGATTTCACTTTTCGATGCACCAAATAACCCTTCTCGATTTTACTCCATTTCAATCATGAGAAATGGTAGAGTGACTTCCTTACTTAGCCATCTAATGTGCTTGTTTAATTGAAGACCATGAGGTGTAATTGAACTTGCACACTACAAGTTCATTTGAAAGTTATTGGAGTATATCAAATATATTGATTAATATTTGATGAGAATATCTTGTTGACTTATTCAACGTCATATATTTCCTTCTTTATATGTAGCCGGTTACAAGCCCAAAGGCTTTCCTCTTGTATATATAGGTTGCCCTTTACGGCAGTTTAATATCAAGCAGAATACTTTCTCTTCATGTCTATTCTTCTCAAATTTATCATGGCATCAGAGCTGAGTTCTTGATGATAACCTTCAAGATTTCGAAACGCACGACAATTACTCACAGTCGTTGATTCATGGGGAAGAAGGTAAATTCGGGCATAAATAATTGGCCTGCTGGTCACGATAATCATGCGACAAGTGAGGCGGTTGGAGGACAGTTAACCCAGCCACGAGCAAGCCAAGTTGGGGATGGGTCCAGCTCTGTTCCTAGACTCACGGCCGATCAATTTCAGCGGCAAACAGAATATATGCAAGCTGAGAGGGACGATGCAGATCAATTACCTACCGGACCAACGGCGAACATGGCGGATACTATGCCATTTTTATCCCAATCTTGGGTAATTGATTCGGGTGCAACCGAGCACATTAGCTTTCAAGCCGAAAACTTACTTGACACGTCGCACGCCCATTCTGAGCCATCTATGAGGATACCGAATGGAGAAGTGGTCCCCGTTCAGGGTGTTGGCCTAGCACACTTGGGATATAATTTATCTCTTCGCCGCGTTCTTTACATACCTAAATTTTGTTGCAATCTTTTATCTGTTAGTCGTATTACCAATGAGTTCAATTGTGTATTCACGTTCTTTCCAGATTTTTGCATTCTACAGGCCTTACCTTCGAGGACGCTAATTGGAGTGGGTAAACATCTTGATGGTCTCTATTACTTGGAACCTTCAAAGACCGAGGGGGCTGTGTTTTATGTCATCGGAGATTCATAATTATGGCATCATCGTTTGGGTCATGCTCCTAACAACAAACTTCAGACCATTGGTTGCTTGAAAGGTTTTAAGAACAATGCAATTTTTTGCGATTCTTGTATTCGTGCTAAACAAACTCGTCTACCTTTTCCATTAGCAAAACATTCACTTCTACATGTTTTGAATTGTTGCATTGTGACATTTGGGGGCCCTATAGATGTGATACATTCACCGACACTATATATTTTCTGTCAATTGCTGATGATTATAGTAGGGGTGTTCGGGTTTTTCTGGTTCGTCAGAAATTTGAGGTTGTGGCTTCATTAATTAAATTCCTCACCATGATCCGTACACAATTCAATAAGTCTGTAAAGAGGGTTCGCTCAGATAACGGACTCGAATTTCAAGCTTCATCCATCTTGACTTATTATGCTGAACATGGAATTTTGTTCGAAACTTCTTGTACCGACACACCACAACAGAACAGGGTTGTCGAGCGCAAGCACCGTCACATCCTCGAAGTCGCACGTGCACTCCGTTTCGAGTCAGGCCTTCCAATTGAGTTTTAGGGAGATTGCATCCTCACATCTGTATATATAATCAATCGCCTACCCTCCCTTGTTATTGATAATATAAACCACCATTGTATGATCATCTTCGAACATTTTGATGCTTGGTGTATGCACATGAAAATCGGCAAAAAGATAAATTTGGAGAAAGGGAGAACGCTTGTATTTTTGTTGATTATTCCTCTCGGGCAAAAGGCATATCGAGTGTTCGATTTAAACTCACAAAATTTTTTTAGCTCCCGAGATGTCACTTTTATCGAACAAATCTTTCGGTTTTGTGGGTGTGAGGACCTGCCCTTCCTCGATGCATTGAAAAGGGCGCAGACTATTGTCCGACTTTCAAACACTACTTGCTTGCCCATTAGTGCTCGACCCTACATCCGACGCCCATTGGATGAACAAAACCCATCGGCCGAGCTGCATTGTCCATCGCCCAACACACTACCCGACAATGCAGTAATCCTCGACACTTCCCAAACGGTCGATCCCATGTCGCCACCAGTGCCCTCGGTAGATTTAAGGATCAGTGTTCGCACGAAGAAGCACCCCAAACACTTAGATTCGTATGAGACTACTTTACCCCCCTCAGTCGACCATTCAAGACACATTACCAATTCATATAATAAATTCTCTCCTGCTCACAAAGCTTTTCTAGCAGCCATCACGTCCCGTGATGAGCCTAAGTATTTCTCACAGGCCATTAAAGACCCATTATGGTGTGAAGCCATGAAAATGGAGATCAATGCATTAGAAACTAATGGAACATGGATTTTGACCGATTTACCGCCTCGAAAAAAAGTTGTTAGTTCGAAATGGGTGTACAAAATCAAGTATAAGCCTAATGGTGATGTGGAGCGATATAAGGCTTGATTGGTGGCCAAGGGATTCACCTAGGTTGAAGGGGTTGATTTTCCCGAAACATTTGCTCTTGTTGCCAAACTTGTTACTGTCTGTTGCATGTTGAAGGTTGCCGCTCAACAAAATTGGGAAGTCCACCAACTCGATGTTAACAATGTGTTTCTTCATGGCAACTTGCATGAGAACATTTATATGCGCATTCCACAAGGTTTTGCAAGAGAAGGAGACACACGAGTTTGCAAACTCCAGAAATCACTTTATGGTCTGCGACAAGCCTCCCGGAACTGGTATGAAGAATTCACACATGCTCTTACCTAAAGTTGTTATTCGAGCCGAGTATTTGAGGTTCGAGCTCGACTCAAGCTCTTATCGAGCCGAGCTCGGCTCAATAACATTACCGAGTTAAAAATTGAGCTCGACTCGTTAACGAGTCTAACGAGTTGAGCCGGGCCTAACGAGCCTAATGGAACTTTTTACAAAAATTAGTTATCGAGCCTAATAAGTCGAGCTCGAGCCGGCTCGTTAGTAAATTGAGTATTTAACGAGCTCGAGCTCGGCTCATTAAGCTAAACGAGTCGAGCCTTAACGAGCCGAACCGAGTCTCGTTAAGGCTCGGTTCGAATAACAACACAGTCTTACCATGATCAGATTTTGTCAATCACGGGCTCTCATTTACGTCGATGATGTTCTCTTAGCCGGGAATGACCCGAAATTTATTGTATATGTTAAATGATATTTAGATGCTAAGTTTAACATTAAAGATTTGGGCATGTTGAAGTATTTTCGGGGAATAGAGGTCGCTCGTTCACCGGATGGTTTGTGCTTAGCCAACGAAAATATACACTTGATATATTGGAAGAAAGTGGATTACAAGGCTGTTGTCCTAGTGCATTCCCCATGGAGCAAAATTTGAAACTTAGTCCCAATGTCCTACGCTACTTAAAACAATCACCCGGACAAGGTATTTTTCTCTCATGGCATGGAGGTTTTGACCTTGAAGGGCATTGTGATACCGATTAGAGTGGATGTGATATATTAAGGGTGTGTTTGCAAATAATAGTGGTTGATTCAAAGTGATTAAAATTGATTTTTGTAGTAAAATTGAAAGTGGGTAGTGTTTTAAAATTAAGCACTTCTAATCAATTTTTAATATATTGGGATGTATGCAAAATAAATCATTTTTTTTTTTAATTTTACAAAAAACACCCTTATTACATTTGAATAAATAATGGGTAGGGATAAAATATTATTTAAATTGGGATAAAATATTATTTAAATTGTGAGGACAAAATTGTAAAATTAGTTAGTGCAATGATGAGAAGCACTTAGAAGTTGTTAGAAGCATGGGAAATGGTGCTTCACCAAAATTGTTTTTAAGTAATTAATTTAATCACTTAGTTGTGTTTGCAAACACACCAAAAGTGATTCTATTTAAAAAAAGAAGTGCTTTTAAGCACATAGTTGTGTTTCCAAACACCCACTAAGAAGTAAAGATCATCAAAAACAGCTTTTGAAAGTGCACACACATTTTTAAGAAAGTTATATTCCAAGAAAAAAAGGTACACCTCTTATACATAAAACTTGATTTTCTTATTCTTACAACCATTAATAACTCAAAAAGGGGCATACTCTACACTCCCATTATTATTCCACATTAGACGAGTTGAGTTCACACATTAAGCATAAACATCTCTTCCCCTGCTGGAGCTCCCGCTGAACAACAAAGTCTCTTGCCTCGATGTCTTCAGCCTCTGCGCCTCCTCCCTCGACATCTGATATGCGTTTGAAATCACGTCAACGGGAAGCCCCCTCAAGGCGGAGGTTCGCCCGCTGAGGGTGTTGATCATCGCGTTATCGTTCGTGTTGAACTCTACCCACTCGAGACCCTGCTCGTTCGCCTGTCTCACCACAGCAAAGTTCTGTGGCACAACCACCACCTGTCCCTCCTGAACCTTGTTGTCGAACACCCTCTGTCCGTTGTGGTTCACAATCTGAATTCTGCCTTCTCCGCGAGTGATGTACATTATGCTGTGCGCGTTTGTGTACCACAGTGGGGACATGATTGCGTTCTGAATTCATGTAAACCAGTTTTACAGTAAAACAACTAATAATACTGTCAAATTAATATAACAAAAATCAATCAAAGTTTACCCTGTAGAGGATACCCCTGGCAGCGCTGAGCTTGAAGAAGCGGAGGATGGGGAGTGTGAAGCTGTTGACTGTGGAGAAGCGGCCGGCACGTGGGTTATAGACATCTGCACGTGAGGATCGGTCGAGGTTTTCCCTGAGCCTGGCGGAGCAAACGGTCTCTTCAATGCCGTTACCATGACGGCGGCTCTGCTCCTCCTCTCCCCTGAAATGTGGGCGGATAACCTGAAGCTCTCTGTCGACTATGACGATCGAACCTCTGTTGTCGTTCTCGCCTTGCAACTTTCTTGCTGACTCTACATCCATTTGGAATACCTCAGCCAATGTCTGAGCATCAATTCCCCGGAAAATGTTTCCGGATTCGTGTTGGGCTTGGTGTTGTGATCCATGTCGTAGCTGTTGTTGCTGTCCTTGTTCTGGGTTTCCAGCAAGGAAGAACGACTGCAGAATACTACCAAGTTTAGATCATCATTCAATTTATAATTCTTGATATAGCATGTTGTAATATGAAGCCAATTACCCTTGGGTTTTGATCAAGTTGGTTGGCATTGTTGGTGTTATCTTGCAAAACAACAACAACCAATTCTTGATCGCCATTGTTGTAAGCCCAGTGAGCAGCTCCAGCAGGAATAGCAATAATATCGCCTTGTTTGAAATTCTCAACTTTCTGATGTCGATCAGCAAACCTCTGTCCCTCAGATCGCTGATGCTGAGCCTGTGAGGATTCGAAGGTTTCGGGGCAGCCCGAAAGCAGAGTCCCGAAAATTCCCTTACCTAACAACATACAACACACAATCAAGAAACAATCAATTAAATGAAATAATAGTGGTACTAACTACTAACTAACCTTTGACAACATAAACGAGAACAGGGGAATTGTGATATTCAGGCAACAACAGGCCTCTGCTACGGACAGTGTGACGATGGAACGAAACTCCGGCGCATTGGAAGTCATTGCTGTTGTGATCCCAGAACTCGGAAACTCCGCCCTCGGATTGACGCTGGTAGGAAGGCTGCTGGGCGTTGATGCTGGTGATGTCGCATTGGCCCTTCTGCCATCTTGCTTCACTGGCAGCCAAAGCTACAAGAAGAAGAAAACTGAGAACTGAGAGGGAGGTTTTGGGCGCCATTGATGAGAGCTTTGTGAGTGTGTGTTTGTTGAAGAAGGAAGGTGGGGGTATTTATAAGGGGAAAGAGGCGGTGGACACATAAGAGGCAGGCTGCCATTTTGCAATATGCATGTGTATATAGCTCAAATGCCTTCCACCTAAGGCTTTTAATGCATGCAGGTGTCTCTTTTTTGGCTTAGGATATGTAGATATGTGGCGAAGGGTTTCTGTTTGTATTTGGAAGAATTTGTTTGTTCTCATTATCACTTCTTTACCTGGCCAATTTTACTGAGTAATGGTACATCAAATGAACTATAATGCTGGTAAAATTAGTTTTATACTCCTTTCTCTACACAAAATGTAGTGTCGTACACTTTATGAAAACTATCATCCATTTACTTTTTTTTTTAAATATATGCTCCAGTGCAATAGAACTACATTTGGTGGATGGAAAGAATATAAAATTCGTATCATTCCCTACAAAAACAATGTTACTTCTATTAATCTATGTATACAAAGTGGGTTTTAGACAACCATAGTTGAATTAACAATGTTACTTCTATATCTTTATTTATACAAAGTGAGGCCGTTTTATATGGATTTTTATCACAGTACGGAGTATTATTTATGTAGGTTTTTTTTTTCCAGATAATTCCTAAATAGTATATAGTTCGATATAATTTTTGTATAAACTGATATTATTGAACTCATTTATTAATTTACTAGTCTTCGATTTTTGTATAAAATGAATCTTGTGTACGTCCATCCCACCCGGGGATAGTATGGATCGACTCTGTTGGCACTTCGCTCGTAGCGAGCAATATTCGGTTAAAATTGCTTATAAATTGACGACTTCTTTGGTTCGTGATGAGGTGGAGAACATGAAGGAGCTTGGGGTAAAGTATGTTGTTTAAGCGCTCCTCCCAAGGTGGTTTCATACATTTGGAGAATGTGTTGGGGTTTCTACCCACGATGTGTGCATTGTACCGAAAGAGAGTAGTGGATGTGAAGATATGTGTGATGTGCGGTGGCCCTCAAGAGGATGTATGACATATCTTTTTTGATTGTGAATATGCGTTGATTGCATGGGGGAGAGCTGGATTATGGATAACTATAGAGGTTGTAATGCCCAGAATCGAGTTTGTCTGTTGCTTCAGATTCATCGAGTTGGGTGTTGCTTCCTTCTCCTAGTTTTGTTTGTACTTTTTCGACAATCTCAATGTATTTCAGATTCCGCTTTCCTTTTCTTTTGATTTGGATGACAGAGCTTCTTCTCGAGATCAAGGATCAAGAGGTCCAAAAAAAAAAAGTCAATAAGTGAAAGGCTCACTCTCTTTTACCTGTTTGAGTGCCTTTGAATTAATTTTTGAACTGCTCAATGGGGTTGATAAGGATATAGTAAAATGGATTACATGCATTGTAAAGATAATTATCCACTCGATTAGACGTCTCCAATTCAAATGAATAATCAGACCCTCAAACAATCCAACTAAAATAGCAATTCACAAATATAACCAACGAGAACAGAAAAACAGAGCACACAACGATTTAAGTGGTTTGATCAACTTGATCTACATCCACTAGACACATGACTTCAATATTGATTGATAAAAGAGATGTTTACACACTCAACACTTGGAAAGGGATTTCTCCTCACTTCACTCGTGAACTCAAAACTCAAGACGAATGCTCGTAAGCGTCAAACTTTACAATTACAAGTTATGGGGTATTTATAGAAGCCAAGGATGATTACAGCGTGCGGTGATGGCGTGACTCTGACAGATTGTTACAACTCCCTAACAAACTCACGTTTCCAACATTGCCCAATCTGAATTGACCGCAATCCCCTTTACTTGTTCTCGTAAACAGATGACACAATTAGAAGACTACTAGAAGACCTTCCTCTTCTGTTTGACTCTTCTGATATTTAATATTTAGCCAAAAGATTAACCCTGCTACTAGACATCATCAGCTGATATGACCTCTTCTGATCTTAACAACTTTGCTGATTCTAAGCATCACCTTCTCATCTGATTGGAATCCTCCACTCATCTGATCAGGCATAAGTTAGCTTGTCTGACTCCACCATCTGATATGCTCAACAGCTGAGTTTATCAGCAGACTACTATCAGCTGAGTACACCAGCTGATACTCCCAATAAGCTGAGTACATCAGTAAACTAGAACATTGTTTATTTCACCAAACGAGTAGAACTCATCTGATTTGAGAACACGGTTGATTTCACCAGACGAGTAGAACACTGTTGATTTCACTAGCTGATAAACCTCACATGCATATTATGGAGCATGTGACGTGAGAGGAATAATATGTTATGGAATGGTAAGAGGATTAACGCTAATCTTAGAGCTTCAGGGGCGTGAATGGAAGGAGGCAAAATATAAGCAAGCTCATAGACAATCAAGCGCAGGATGTATCGTTAGAAATGGGATTTGGGATAATCATTAATTTTATTATGTATCGTTCAATGGTGATTCTATTACTTGGGTTAATCGTAAAGCCAATTATCATGCTCATCATATCGTTAGAGCCGCTATATTTTATTCTAGTCCGTATCTTTAAGTCGAGCTCCCCCTTTTGTGGAAGGCCTTCCCCACGTCGTGCAAATAAATTGCCATTAAAAAAAATCACAATTAGAAAAAAATGTGGACATTCAATTCCTCGATTCCAATTTTCGTGTTGTGTCGCGTTTAAACCGTGAGGCATTAACCACTCGTGTTACGAGTAGAGGAAACTCAAGGCGATCCGAACATGATCAAACAGACTGGTGATGATGTAAAAACTTAAAATAACATGTAATTATAGTTGACATTGAAGTGTCCACATGAGTTGAAAAATGAAAACCAACCATTTGCACAATTCACAAACACACATTTTTTTAAAGAGAGAGATATTCCAACAACAAAAGGTATAAATAACCTCCATCTTATTAACATAAAACTTGATTTCCCTCTTATCCTTACAACATTATACAGTCAAAAAGGGGATGGGACGCTAGGATTATTTAAGCATAAGCAATTCTTCCCCTTCTGGAGCTCCCGCTGAACAAAAGAGTCTCTTGCCTCGATGACTTGATCCTCTGCGCCTCCTCCCTCGACACCTGATAAGCGTTCGAGATCACATCCACAGGAAGCCCCCTCAAGGCTGAGGTACGCCCGCTGAGGGTGTTGATCATCGCGTTATCGTTCGTGTTGAACTCCACCCACTCGAGACCCTGCTCGTCAGCCTGTCTCACCACCGCGAAGTTCTGTGGCACCACCACCACCTGTCCCTCCTGAACCTTGTTGTCGAAGACCCTCTGTCCGTTGTGGTTCACAATCTGAATTCTGCCTTCCCCGCGGGTGATGTACATTATGCTGTGTGCATTTGTGTACCACAATGGGGACATGATCGCGTTCTGAATTCATGTAAACCAGTTTTACGGTCAAATCAATAAAAATACTAAAAAAATAAAACTAGTTCAACGGTAAAAGTTTACCTTGTAGAGGACACCCCTAGCGGCGCTGAGCTTGAAGAAGCGGAGGATGGGGAGTGTGAAGCTGTTGACTGTGGAGAAGCGGCCGGCACGTGGGTTGTAGACATCAGCACGTGAGGATCGGTCAAGGTTTTCCCTGAGCCTGGCGGTGCAAACGGTCTCTTCAATGCCGTTACCATGGTGGCGGCGCTCCTCCTCATCCTGCTCCTCCCTGAGAGGTGGGCGGATAACCTGAAGGCCTCTGTCGACTAAGACAATGGAACCTCTGTTATCGTTCTTGCCCTGAAGCTTTCTTGCTGACTCTACATCAATTTGGAATACCTCAGCCAATGTCTCAGCATCAATTCCCTTGAAAACGTTTCCGGATTCGTGTTGGGATTCGTGTTGTTGTGGGTTTCCGGCTAGGAGGAACGTCTGCAGAATACGAAACATAATCAGTCTAATTAGTCTTTGCTATAAAAAATGTGACTTAAAAATTCTCGATTTAGTATGTTGTAATGTGTACCCTTGGATTTTGATCTAGTTGGTTGGCATTATTGGACTTATCTACCAAAACAACAACAACCAAATCTTGATCACCGTTATTGTAAGTCCAGTGAGCAGCTCCAGCAGGAATGGCAATAATATCCCCTTGTTTGAAATTCTCAACTTTCTGATGTTTATCACCAAACCTCTGTCCCTCAGATCGCTGACCCTGAGCCTGGGAGGATTCGAAGGTTTCTGGGCAGCCCGAAACCAGAGTCCCGAAAATGCCCTTACCTAACAACACACAACCAAGAAGAAGTCTATCAATCAATGCAATAAGTCAATAACACTCGTACTAACTACTAACAAACCTTTGAGAACGTAAGCAAGAAGAGGGGCATTGTGATATGCAGGCAACAAGAGGCCTCTGGAACGGACAGTGTGACGACGGATTGAAACTCCGGCGCATTGGAAGTCATTGCTGTTGTCGTCCCAGAATTCGGAAACTCCGCCCTCGGATTGATGCTGGAAGGAGGGCTGCTGGGCGTTGATGCTGGTGATGTCGCATTGGCCCCTCTGCCATCTTGCTTCACTAGCAGCCAAGGCTACAAGAAGAAGGAAACTGAGAACAGAGAGGGAGGTTTTGGGAGCCATTGATGAGTGGTTTGTGAGTGTGTGTTTGTGGAAGAAGGAAGGTGGGGGTATTTATAAGGGAAATGAAGCGGTGAGACATAATAGGGAGCGGTGCCATTTTGAAATTTGCATGTGTATGAACCTCAAATGGCTTCCACCTAAGCTTTTTATGCAGATGCAGGTGTCATTTTTTTGTGTAAGGATGATGAGATGTGGCGAAGGGTTTCTGTTTGTATGTGAGGGGATTTCTTCTCGTCACTTCTCAGCCTAGCCAAATTTATTTAATTTCCTTTGAAATAAGATTGATCCGTCTAGGCAGTCGCCTAGATTTTTTGTTTTATTATTTAAACACAGTTTATACTCTTTAATCGATAGAATTTGGCAAAAAAGATATCGTACATCATGGCAAATTAATGAGTATTACTTCGATACTCTTTTTCTCTTGAAAAAGTGTGCACGATTATCTAAATTGGACTCCTAAATAAATAAATAAATCAAAATTAAAATATGGGTGTCTAGGCTGATTTTTCACCAAAAGCGTCTAGAAAGACAAAATTAAGTCAGGGGCCGACTAGGTGGTTGCCTAGGTCGATTTTTGCAACAAGGTGTTTACTACTCCTTCCGTCTCGTGATTATTTGCACACTTTTTTTATTGGACGTTCCAAGATTATTTGTACACTTTTAATATGACAATAATCTTCAAAATTAATATTTTTATAACTTTATTTTATTTTCAAGACTGTCAATCATTTAGGCCCACATTTTTTTCTTACCCTTCACCAAATTACCAAAAATATCTTTCTTACCTCATATTTCACTATATTCACTTTTCTTAAAAAGTGAATGGGTCAAAGTGGGTAAGTTATCACATGGCGGATAGAGTATATTATGACTCACGGGTTTATGGATCACCAAGCTAAATCATATTTGCTCATTTTAGTTCTCAAAGTTCACAACTTCAAATATACAAATAATTTTTTAGGGTTGGTCTATACAGAGTTTTGCTCTGACTTTAATTGAATTCCTACTAGTGAACGGTGAAATTGGTGTCCTCAAATAGTCGATTTTTGAGTCGGATATCAAGACTTCAAAAAAAATAGTACTCTGACTTAAATACTATAATAAAATTTGTTTCATGTATGAGATTGTTCTCCAATCCTACAAAATTATGTTACTTCTATGACATCTGTAGATACAAAGTGTGTCTAAGACAACCTCATATAGGAGACTAGTTAAGTTCTACTTTATTTTGTGTCACGTTTTAACTTAAAATATGATGGAGCTGATAAAAGGAGACTAGTTAAGTTCTACTTTATATTGTGCCACGTTTTAACTTAGAATATGATGGAGCTGATAAAAGGAGATGAATCAAATGTTAGATCCCCATCTTGAATATTGTGGTTTTTACCCATTACACATGAACATTAATTTACTGTTCAAAGTAGTGACTTACATTCTCTTTTATGATGTAAATTGTGTTGTGCATTGATTTGAAGTTAATGATGTTGAGCACTCTATCAACACCTAAATAACTTGAATAGAATTTTAGCTTTAATGCATGTGCCCTTATCAACCCCTTTTTAATTCAATTTCTCTTTGGCAACTCAAATGATCTTGCTATATGTAAATCTGTTTTTTTAAAGGATTTGACTTCAATTTTTCATATCTAAGCATAACTCTATCATGACTCTATCGTTGTGTGTTGCCCATTTGTTATCATTTTATGTAATAGCATTGCCTTCATTTTTGAAATGTTGTCATCCTTAATTCCAAGTAAAGTACAGAAGAGGAACACCTCTTATTCACATAAAACTTGATATTCTTATTCTTACAACATTTCACACTCAAAAAGGGGGCATACTCTACACTCCCATTATTATTCCACTAAAACGAGCTCACACATTAAGCAGAAGCAAATCTTCCCTTGCTGGAGCTCCCGCTGAACAAAAGAGTCTCCTGCCTCGACGACTTGATCCTCTGCGCCTCCTCCCTCGACACCTGATAAGCGTTCGAGATCACATCCACGGGAAGCCCCCTCAAGGCTGAGGTACGCCCGCTCAGGGTGTTGATCATCGCGTTATCGTTCGTGTTGAACTCTACCCACTCGAGACCCTGCTCGTTCGCCTGTCTCACCACCGCGAAGTTCTGTGGCACCACCACAACCTGTCCCTCCTCAACCTTGTTGTCGAACACCCTCTGTCCGTTGTGGTTCACAATCTGAATTCGTCCTTCTCCGCGGGTGATGTACATTATGCTGTGCGCGTTTGTGTACCACAATGGGGACATGATCGCGTTCTGAATTCATGTAAACCAGTTTTACGGTCAAATCAATAAAAATACTTAAAAAATAAAACTAGTCCAACGGTAAAAGTTTACCTTGTAGAGGACACCCCTGGCAGCGCTGAGCTTGAAGAAGCGTAGAATGGGGAGTGTGAAGCTGTTGACGGTGGAGAAGCGGCCCGCACGTGGGTTGTAGACATCGGCACGTGAGGATCGGTCGAGGTTTTCCCTGAGCCTGGCGGAGCAAACGGTCTCTTCAATGCCGTTACCATGATGGCGGCGGCTCTGCTCCTCCTCATCCTCCTCTCCCCTGAAATGTGGGCGGATAACCTGAAGCTCTCTGTCGACTAAGACAATCGAACCTCTGTTGTCGTTCTCGCCTTGCAACTTTCTTGCTGACTCTACATCAATTTGGAATACCTCGGCCAATGTTTGAGCTTCAATTCCCCGGAAAATGTTTCCAGATTCGTGTTGGGATTGGTGTTGTGATCCATGACGTAGTTGTTGTTGTTGCTGTCCTTGTTCGGGGTTTCCGGCAAGGAAGAACGACTGTAGAATGCAAAATTTAGATGATTTAATTTAAAATTAGTTAATGCAATTCTTGATTTAGATTGTTATGTAGTGAATGATAATATTCTGACCCTTGGATTTTGATCGAGTTGGTTGGCATTGTTGGTATTATCTTGCAAAACAACAACAACCAATTCTTGATCGCCGTTGTTGTAAGCCCAGTGAGCAGCTCCAGCAGGAATGGCAATAATATCCCCTTGTCTGAAGTTCTCAACTTTCTGATGACGATCACCAAACCTCTGTCCCTCTGATTGCTGATGCTGAGCCTCACCGCGGGGGGATTCGAATGTTTCGGGGCAGCCCGAAATCAGAGTCCCGAAAATGCCCTTACCTAACAACACACAACCAAGCAGAAGTTGATCAATCAATTCAATGAAATAGTACTGGTACTAACTAACAAACCTTTGAGAACGTAAACAAGAACAGGGGCATTGTGATATTCAGGCAACAAGAGGCCTCTGGGACGGACGGTGTGACGATGGAACGAAACTCCGGCACATTGGAAGTCATTGCTGTTGTGATCCCAGAACTCGGTTACTCCGCCCTCGGATTGACGCTGGTAGGAGGGCTGCTGGGCGTTGATGCTGGTGATGTCGCATTGGCCCTTCTGCCATCTTGCTTCACTAGCAGCCAAGGCTACGAGAAGAAGGAAACTAAGAACTGAGAGGGAAGTTTTGGGTGCCATTGATGAGAGCTTTGTGAGTGAGTGAGTGTTTGTGGAAGAAAGAGGGTAGGAGTATTTATAATGGAAAATAGGCGGTGGACACATAAGAGGCAGGTTGCCATTTTGCAGTTTGCATGTGTATAGACCTCAAATGCCTTCCACCTAAGGCTTTATGCAAATGCAGGTGTCTCTTTTTTGGCTGAGGATGTAGATATGTGGCGAAGGGTTTCTGTTTTTATTTGGAAGAATTTGTTTGTTCTCATTATCACTTCTGTACCTAGCCTATTTTACCGAGTAATGGTACATCAAATGAACTAAAAAAATGTTGTACCAAACGAACTCATATGTGAGACTAGTTATATTTACTACTCACAAATTTATGGATCATCAAGTTAATTATATTTAAATTAAAGTATGATTTAAATATTACAAAAAAAAAATGCATTTCTATGTTCTCTCTCTCTATATATACACAAAGTGGGCGTAAAATAAGCAATGTATATAGTATTATACTCCGCTTCGTCCCCTCGAAAATTATTAATTTTTCTATTTTTTATGTTCCATCAAAAGTTACTCTTTTTTTTTTTTTTTTTTTTTTTTTGTAGTATTACATAGTAAGGAACAGCCCTGATACCTTTATGGCATCAAGTTGCCACCAACAGAGCGATATCGGGATATTCTAAGATCAGCGTGAAAAAATTTATTTCTAGATGGTCTCGGAAAATTCCTAATACGAGGCTGCTTTAGGTGGCTATAACACCATTCTTTCTTCGTCGAGACTGGAAAACTGGCTTTACCATTCAACACGGCATCATTATTTGATCAACGACGTGGAAGCTGCTGCATCCACGGGCACTTTTGATCGTGATCATGATCCAGAAATACGCACGCAGCAGTTAACGATGTTGCTAAGGCAAATATAATCCACCAGGCTTATATCATTTGCGAACAAACCCCTGAAATACTTCACTTGGAACATGGACTCAGGTCCAGAATAAATCTTACAGAATCAACAACCTTGTTACTAAAAACATGAGCAATGTACCAACTGTTGATACAACTAAACCACATTGGGCTCTTCTTCTATATGACACTTGTAACTCGTTAAAAAAACCATGCATAACACGAGTCCTCAACCACAACAGGATAAATAAAAGCATCCCTACATTCAATCCAATCTAAGTGATAATAAACTGAAGCACAAAGCTGCTAATTAAATGGGATAATTTAAACAAATCCAGGCAAGAGGTCAACCAGCATATGAATATTGTTCATCTCAATCGCTTCACACTAATACAGCATAATTGTAGCACCTCCCGTCAGACTAACTAATGGTTTCCGATCATCTATCAGTTAATTCATATTTATATATAGATATTTAACATATTAGCTTCCTAAACAGGTAGAGAGGCCACACCAGTCAGTGTCCGTCCAACTTCTTCTCAGGATTCACGATATTGTCTCAAATCAAAGGTCAATGTCCGCGAACACCTGAAACAAATACATCATTTTTAGAAATAGTATCTGAGAGAGGATGTTGCAACTGTAGAATGAAACAATGAGAAACAAGACAATATTTCTCACCCTCTGTCTGAATCCCGATAAACACCAACCAAAGCTTCAGCTTTATCATAAAAATTATCCTTGAGTGAAATAACGATGCTCTGGAAACCCGATCCAAATTCAACATCCTGGTCTAACCTTGCTCCTCCACAAGATTTTGATCGAATAAAGCTGGCAACTTTGGCAACATTTAAATTATCTAATGCAGCATCCACTTCGTCCAATATGAAAAATGGTGAAGGCCTGAAACTGCAAAATCCAGGATATAAAAAATAAGCTCCTGTAAGTATTAGTTACTTCAAGTACATCTTCGAAACTGCTATTCCCTTAGGTGATGTTTGTTTTAGGATTTAAAAACAAGGTTCTGGATTTACAAATCTAAATCCAGTTCTATTTCAGGATTTTGAAATTCAGTTTTATAAAACCACCGCCTCAACGCCTATAAACCTACTATCACACTTTTCAATACAATCAATTCTCCCTCCTTACTCTTTAATAACTCACATCAACCAATATTTACAATCAAATCCAACAATAGAATAATATAACATCATTCACTCTTACACACTGATTTGACATAAAATAAAATCTCACCCTACTTAAAATCCCAAAACAAACACACACCTTACTATTTACCAGGATTTTAAAAACAGGTTTTCAAAAACCACTATAAACCCAAAAAACACATTGCCTTAAGATTGTCGAGTAACCTCAATACTATTAGACAGGATTGGACTTGAAACAAAACAGATAACAATAGTCCATATGAATAGGCAACAATAGAAAGTTGCAAGCATCATAAGAATAGATAAAACAGAAATCAACATCCTAAGACCACAGAAAACTATTCATTCATGCAGAGATAAAGAGGGATAACTTTTCCAGTCATTTTTTTTCCTGTTGATGATTTTGGCACACCTGTGGATGGAAAAGAGCAATGCAAGGGCCGCAACGGTCTTTTCACCACCGGAGAGTTGTGACATATCCCGATATCTCTTTGTTGGTGGCATGGCACTGTACTTGATGCCATAAAGGTAAGGTTCATCAGGGTTCTCCAAATTCAGATACGCTGTTCCACCTACTGCATGGGTGCTGCCCACCCCACCCACTGAGAGAGTATTGCTCTTCGTAAGTTCATTGTATATTTTGTCAATGTTACTGGAGATGTGGTTGAAAGCTTCCATAAATGTATCAAGCCTGGATTGTACTAAAAAATCAGGGTCTATACTGCAGAATCTAAATAAGCAGATGCCATAAGCTGAAGATGTGTAAAAGTGGAGATAAAGTAGAACACAGAGCTCACAGAAAATGGTGGGCAAAACAAGCATCATAATACGACTACATATATGGCCACAAAAGGATCAAGGCATATATATTTTAAAGGATAAGCAAAGGGCTGTTCATTGTCTTCATCAAGTCACTGAAGATAAGACTACCAATGAAACTCAGCAAAGATAGAAGTAGTTTCTCCCAAACTTGAAAAGGGATGTTATACAGATCTTTCCACTTCAGAAATTAGTTATAGATCTACTACAAATAAATCAAAAAACAGTAGAACAATACAAGTGATGAAGTTAAATTGAGTGTAGTTCGAGTTATAGAATCTCCAAAAGTATGCAAACCATTTTGTGGAATTTATATACCTCATCTGCTTAACTTTGTTGTATTCTGCAGTTATTCTGTTCTGTTCATCTCTGGCTACTTCCCATTCTCTGGACGCAGCTCTTTCCTTCTCCAAGACAGCCTCATATTGATCCAGTACCTTTAAATTTGGAGTAGTTCTTCCAATTTCAGCTATCAAAGCAGAAATTTTCTGTGTGAAGTCAGCTTCAATCTTTTCCCTTTCTGATGGTTTTGACTTCTGCTGAAGCGATCGGCTCAGTGAACTAAAATCAATATTTGGTTCTGGGGTTGACGTCCCTGTATCCATAGGGTCAGCAACTGTTGGAATTTCTATGCGTTCTAGTTCACATTTCTCAAATATCTCTTGCCTTTGCAAACTCAGTTGATCTATCAAAGCTTCCTGCAAATTCCACACCCATGTAAACCTAATTTATCAGCTTCTATTTGTAATCTTTGAACTTACAAACAGAGAGGCCATCAGATTAAGATAGTTTACTATATCATACGTGGCAATCCAGAGACATCGATTAAGACAGAAATCAGCCATTAAAACTAACCTTGGCCTTAATCTGACGATTGTGCTTGGAAATGTTTGATGTAGCAGCAGAGATCTTTTTCTTCCATGCTTGTATATCATTTTCGCACTCTTCTGCTTTTGAATTCCAATCTAGCAAAAAATTGAAATGGGTATAGGCAGTTTTCATGTTGAGCAGAAACCTATAGGGTCCCAAGAAAAAAATTTGTCTCCAAAAAAGAGAAAGAAAATGCACATGCATGAGATAAGGGACCTGAAGAGCTAGCAATACAGTTCATCTACCCGATTATAATATTCCTCAAATATATGAATACATCCCAGTTAAGTAAAGTAAAACAAATATATAATGATAGTAAGGTTAATTCTATGGAATTGGCTGAGATCATATTCTTGTCCATTATTTAAATGCTTAAGGAGTAAACATATAAGAAAAAAGAACCTTAACATACCTTGCACTTGTTCTTTTAATTCTTCAATCTCCGCATTTGCATTCTCCGTTGCTGACTTCAATTCCTCCTGCTCGTTCTCGACACGTTTCAAAGCCGTTTTTAAGTTCTCGAGTGTTGTTTCAAGCTTCTTTATACGTGAATCTACATCTCGTTTCTTTTCATACTCCAACCTAGCCACATACAACCAACATAAGGAGAACTATGAATGCAAGAACGTTTCAAAAGATTATGGTATAATTCAACGTAAACAAATTAAAAGTTTATGTAAAATACAATTATGGAGCAAGAAACTTTCCAAAATCAAATCATGTAAATAAAACAGCATCTAAGAAGGTTTACAAGCAGAACCATGCAAAAAGTAGCAGCTCTTGAATTCACCTGCCAAAATTTTATTTCTGCTTTGGAAGCGCTGCTATGTGCATTTCATTTCTTTACTCTTTTAGTTTTTTAAACTTCTTCCACCAAAATTTTAAATATAATTACTTTTTTTATTTCAAAATTCATTTTTAGCATATAATAGTATCAAACTAATCTTTTTTTACGATCTTTAATATAACTCCCATACTGCATACCGAAACAAGATTTCAAATCTAAAACATGGGCTTTTTTTTGGTGGTTTTAAATGATTTTTAATTAATTTGAATTTGGATTTGTGTAATAGATTCCAACATTTGTGGTGGGTTCAGTATTATATCCTACGTAAGAAATTATTTTTATTAAAATTACTTATAAGAACTATTTAAATGATAGTTTTAAACAAAATCAATTAGACATGCTAATCGTGCATCGTATGGGTGCAATCATAGTGAGAATCTTTAGAAAAAAAAAAAAAGGAAAAGTACAAAATGAACTCCAAGATTACGTACTGGTATTTGAGCTTTGATTGCTGGTTATGCAAGTTGAATCTATCTGCAGATATCTGCTCAATAGCCTTCAGTTGGTTTTCTTCATATTCACGTATGTTTTTTACACCAACAGACTCACTAAATTTCTTGTAGATTCGATCAACAATGTCATTGATCCTCTTCTCTAGTGATAAGATATTTGAAGCTCTTGTGGCGATAACCTTTTCCAGCTACAAAAGAAAAAATGGATATCTTTAGTATGCAACGAACAGTAAATAGAAAAACTGAGTAAGGAACAAAAAAAAAAGAGAGAGAGAACCTTCAAAAATTCGGGCGTGATACGAGCAATTTCTTCTGCAATATTGTGCTTATCCACCTTCAATTGATTCAATTTGTCTTCGATACTTTTCTGCAGAAGGTATTGTCGTTTGAGTAATAGTACTAAATTTTGCATGCTCAGAAACAACCCAGAATGCATGCCTCATTTATATGAAGCCAAAATGAGGCAAGGTTCACAACTTTGCTTTTTAATAGGGATGGCAATGGGGCAGTTCAAACACAGACCTTGAATGAACACACCTTCAGACCTTTAAAAGATAACTAATTCCAAATTTATGGATGAAAACGTTTGCAAATAGAGAACTTTCAGAAAGAGGAAATAGATAACCTTTTCTATTTCTGTATACTGAATCTTCTTTTCAAAGCCACTTATTTTGCCAGATGCTTCAGACTCTTTAAGCTGCATTTCTCTTATCGATCCAAGTTTTTCCAATTCAGACTCCAGATCTTCTTTTTTCTTCTTAAGCCCTGTAGCACGCAATGTTTGCAGGGGTAAAGCAATCAAATAGAGAAGATAAAGAATGCAAGCAGCATTACTTGGAGGCTGGAGCGAAATTTCCCACTGACCTTCAATTTTCTTGTCATCCCATTTATGTGAACGTGCTTCCATTCCACCACTTGTCCCTCCCGTCATTGTACCAGATTTGCTCAATAAGGTCCCATTAGTAGTCACAACTGTAACCCACAGATTGGAAAAGTATAAATTCCATGAGGCAGATTAGCATGTAGAGCAATGAATCGGCTATTATACCTTTGTATCTCTGCCCAGTCCAGCTGAGATGCTTAGCTTCATCGAGATTATCGCACACTAAGGTATTCCCAACAGCAAACAAAATAGCTTTTTCTAGCACAGGATCAAATCTGTGACTGTCAAGGAAACAAATGTAAAATGTATATATAGTCGATAAACTTCTCTTCAACATTTTAAACCTAGGTACTCGTGGATAATTTGTCGCCATGAAAGGAGGGGCAGTAATCCAAGCGTGAAAGGGCTAGTTTAGTGAGTATATCAGGGCTTGGTAGATGTGTGAACCAACTTAACTTTTGTTTGTTCTACATAATAAGGCCTTGGAAATGAGCAAGAAAGTTATAGTTAAGGATACTGTATAACATCAAAGACCAGCTTTGCAGTTCCACCCAAAGCACGCAGCCTCTCTTCAACTGGCTTCACTCGCACTGACAGAAGAGGAATAAATGTCTGGGGGGGAAGCCTTTGTTCTTTCAAATACTACAGCCAAGCAAACTAGCTAGTCAGGAACAAACAAGCTTCTTAAACTGTAAATACGTAACAGCCTAACAAAGTGAAAACCTTCAGCAGTTCAGCTAAAAAATTAGCATAAGTTCAATAAAAACAAAAGTCAAGAGCTTATTTTCAAAACAAGGTAATAATAAGAGGATCAACTATCAAAAATAAAATGTTCCAACATTACACAGAACAACATGTATAACAATGGAGCAGCAGCACTTGGTGACATGTTCAGTCAAGAACAGTTGGTGCATCCCAGAATGGTAAAAGGAAAAACGAAAGGAAATTCAAGAATATAATGCATTTATATTCTATAAAGAAGATATGCAGGAATGCAATGAATTATTAAAACCACAAGCTGGAGACTGGTCAAAACATTCGTTAGCAATGATTGGTAAACCAATTATCCATATAAATTTTTCAGGCTAATATCTGACAGTAAAAATGCAGGAGCCAAAAAAAAAAAAATTTGAGATAGCATGAAGGCAGAGATATTTTATAATTATAGGCCATTACAGTCTATCATATAGTAAACACTGAACATGGGAAGGCTGGCCTAATCTCCATGAACCTGGCAACCCTACTAGCATATAACATAGATATGACTAGGAGAAAGCGAGCAAAGCTGGACCAATTTAGTATAGAGTTAAAAAAAACTATTCAAGCACCAGTGTCCCTAACAGTACATGCACAATTAGATTTCCTGTTTCTATCTGAACAAAATGGGTGAATAACTTCATCTATATGGGTATCTGATAGTTCCTGTAATTTGTATGGTAAGCTTCTTAATCAATAAGATTTCAGTTCTCTAGCTGAAAAGAGTAAGTGGCATACACGGACAATTTATAAATTCATTAAAATTCTTACTCAGTAATACAACTTGAACAATCTCGCTCTCTATATATTTTTACCTTGATGCATTCTTTTCCAGTATGTTCGTCCTCAACTACTACTGCATCCATGAATTTACCCATAGCAACAGTGACAGCAAGATTATACTTCTTTTGTGTTGGCCTACAGAGATCAGTCATGCGACCATGTACGCCAGGAAAGAGGCGTTTTAGTGTTTCAACTGCCTCAGACAACCTGACATCTCTCTGATTTTCATGCTTATCAGCCTTCAATTCCCGTAGCTGATCATCTAAATCGCTGATTTTTCTCTTCAGCATATCATGTTTGTTCCTGAACAAATGTATATCCAAGTGGTGAAATTACTCAAAATGCTTGCATTCTCAAACTAACAAGTACGAGCAGAAAGATGAGGACCCAACCTCGATTCTAAAAGTTTGTCCTTCATGTCACGCTGTTCCTTGCGCACTCTATTGAGATCTTCTTTATGTTTCCCAACTGCATCAAGCATTTTCTTGAGTTTTGTTTCCATTTGTTTCTCCTGCATCAGCAATTCCTGTTTGCGATTTTCCAACTGCTGAATATTTTCTTCCAAATTCTTCTGTGCTTCCATATCAGCATTCTGTTGCCTGTCTAAAACCTCCTTCTCATCCTTTAATTTTGCAGTTTTTGTCCCAGCCTCCTCTTTACTGCAAAAAAGTTCATATTCAGTATCTAAATTTTATCTGAAAACCATTGGACTAGAAGAAGAGATTGGTCAGCTACAAAGCTTGAGAAAGAAAAATGCAGACTCACATTTGATGATATGTCTCCAATTCACTGTCAACCAACTGAAGCTTTCCACCATCATCCTGGCTTTTCTCACGCAAGTCTTCAAGTTGCTTTGTCACATCCCTCAAGTCATTTTCCAGTTTCTTAATCTCTATGTCATGTTTCTTTTTTTCTACTGTCTTCTTACTCAGCTCCTTGGTTGTTGTTTTAATCTTTGAATTTATACGATTTATCTCCTCCTTTAACTTCATGAGTTGAGATTGCTGTAGCATTAAAAAAAAAAAACATATATTAAGTTGTCTGGACCTGTCTCAGCGTCAATCCATGTAACATATCAGAGATAAAGCAGGAAGTCAGAGAGAAGAGGAATCAATAAATAAATAGATCTGTCTAATCTACAGTCAACATATATAAAAACAGAACCATGCCAAGAAAGGAAATAACAAAATCTTACAGCCTATATGCACCTTCCAGATCTGAAAACTCCCACCCACCCCCCACCCTCTCCAAAAATAGATGTATGAATGTGCAAATCAAGGTTGAAAAAGCTGCTCTTCATAATTTTTAATAAAATTTTATCATCGAAATTCTAAAACATAATTATTATTTTTGTTTCACCTTAATTTTTAATGAACATATCAAATCAATCATTTTTTTACTATCTTCAATTTGGCACCCATATATTAACCTTAACCTATAAACAAAATTTCAGATTAAAATGTGGTTTTCTTTGTGGTTTGAAGTTTTTTTTTTTTTTTTATTGAATTTGAATATGTTGAAGTTTGATATTTATAATAAATTTTATTATATGGTAGTGGGTTGAAACATACCATGCATCACATAGGCACATTTTTAGTTATGACTTATGAGGAACAAGCTTTAGGTGTTCATTTAGACAATGTTTGTGTCCACTTTGATACAAGTTTGATATCTCTAGGGCTTGAAACATTTCTCAATTCTGTTTCTTCAGAATACTGGCCAATGACAAACTCAATCCTACATAATTTCCAGGAGTAGACTGAAAGGTTTTACAAATTTCATAAAGAAATATGACTTTCAATCATTCCCAATACGGCAATACCTTGACTTTA
This sequence comes from Galeopsis tetrahit, assembly GCA_963675135.1. Taxonomy (NCBI): domain Eukaryota; kingdom Viridiplantae; phylum Streptophyta; class Magnoliopsida; order Lamiales; family Lamiaceae; genus Galeopsis; species Galeopsis tetrahit. The sequence continues at coordinate 2,930,582 of OY776126.1, read as the reverse complement.
TAGCAAGAAACATAATCATCTACTACTGCTGAAGATAAATTTTACTAGGATATTAGTGACCTGAATATTTCCCTTAAAAAGAAAAACTTTCATAGACTATATGGCTGCTTTAATTTGTCTATCATTTTATGCCTCCCTCTATATTATCCAGGACTCATCCCTTATCCCCTTATGAGTTTGTAGGGTAATTGGGTGTGCCTCAAATTCAAATTGATGGATGCAGTAAAGTAGCAGAATATATTACCTCTACCTAGCATTAGAAAGGAGAATCCAAGAAAATAAATCCGGAATAAACGGTTGCGTGAAAGATATCTTACTTTATCAAGTCGACTTTGTTTCTCTGCAATCCTCCTCTGACATTGTTGAATCTCTTTATTATATCCAGCTTTTTCTTTACTCTTTTTCCTTGCTTCAGCTTCATAAGTATCCAGTTCACGCACAATTTCTTTCAGGCTATTCTCTTCAACATCAAGGTCCTCATTAGCTTTTTCAATGTCATTCTGTATGTTTAACAGTTGCCAAAGAAAATGTTCCTTCTTCAAAGATTTCTGCAAGGGAGATATGCAAATGAGACAATGGACAGAATTCTTAGCAGAGGCCGCCAAAGATTGCTGATAGAGTTTGAGGTATTCAATTTACTATTTGGATACTTCAAATTATTATAGGCTCTGTCACCAATTAAAAAGATACTAGAAAAATATCTACTTGAAGAATAAGGTTGGTTTAAAACAAAATAATATGCACCAGTTGCTCTTGCAATTTGATATGCTTTTCAGCCTCCTCTTTCTGCAGCTTCTTTTGCTTTTTCTCCGCTGAAATGGTTTTCTTTTTCTGATTAGCAAGCACAGCTGTTTCATCAGCTTCAGCTTTCTGTACTTCTAGTTCTTCACACTGTCTCTTGTATTCCTCAGAGCCAGAGATATGTTCAATAAGGGCAGTGAGCTCTTTGGGGCTTTTAGAAGCAATAGACTCCACATCTCCCTGAATCACAAAAATAAATTCAATATGACGAAGGACATAAACTAATCCCTGACTCCTATTAATTTAGAGTTTTCTCAGTCTCTGTCCCTTATAGTCAGCCATGAGAAAGGATAGAGCAACTCTGGGTTTAAGTTTTTCTTATTAAATTTTACATGGGTAAGATTGTGCAACCAGATGTATGCATATATCTCTCCCTGTATAAATTTCTTCACTTCACACATGCTTGGCTGTTATGCCTGCTCCTCTATTCTATGCATACGAAATGATTAAAACGATGAAAAGGCAAATATATAAAATAAAGAAAAACAAAGTCATCACTCAACTCAGCAGTGCTCTTCCATCACTCCAATTCACTCTGAAGAAAGAAGACAAATTCCTCCATTAACTTTCTTCAAACATCACTCTAACTATTATTATTTTGTTTATGCAATGACATTATAACAAACTTAATTTCTAAAGATTTACCACAAAAGGTTACAAGTTTCACAGAATACTATCACCTTCACATGTACTCTCTATAGTAAATACTCATAATAGTCCACCTCTTTTTTTTTTAACTTAGCATCAATCGAAATCCCTCTTGAGCAAGAAGACAAACCTTTCCTCCAACGCCTTTCTCCAAGCACTTTTCTTCATTTCATTAAGGGTTAATTGCAAAAAAAAATCGTCACCTAATATGTTTATCGATTACAACATATCTTTTTCGATACACCACCTTTCTAAGTTTTTCAATTCGATGCATTTGCCTATTTTTCATCAATACATAAAAGATGTGGATGTCAAAACCGCATTGAGGTGACACACATATGTCCACGTAAATGTCAGGACTAATCAATAAATTATTTTTTATTCTTCTTTTCTTAAGTAAAAACAATACGCAAAATTTCAGTTTTTTTATGGTGGACTGTGATTTTGAGGATGCAATCTTGTTCTTTTATTTTTTTGGGGAAATGATAATAATTAATTTTGTTTATGATTTACTTTTATAAACGATTTTTAATACTGGTTTTAGTTGAAAACGTTTTAATTTTTTTTATAAAAAATTTATTCATTAATCATGCATCTATGTGGCACCTCATGTCAACTCTGTCAATCACGTCATTTAATTGTTATCAAAATATAGATTGATGCATTGAATTGCAAAACTAATAAAGATGATGGTGTAATTAATAAACACAGATAGGTGTTGATTTTTTTACAAAAAATTAACCCTTTTATTAAAAACTGGGCAATTCTTAATTTCCCTATATTTGGAATTTCTATAGAACTAAATGAAAAACTATAATCGGTTAACAAATCCCCGAAACTGAAAGAAAAATCATAGGTAGAGAATTAAAAAGAAAAATTAGCACGTGAGAAATAATCACCTGAAAAACAAGGAAATTCCGAGCCTTAACAAGAATACCAAGCGACCTCAACTTCGCGTTGTAATCATCCCAATTCACGATTCGGTTATTAATCCTGTACTCACTACCACCAGCTGACGTGATTGACCGAGTGAACTCAAGCTCCGACTCATCGGGGAGCTGGTAAACGAGCATGACGTATGCTCTACGACCCCTCTGCTCTTTCTCGCGGTCGTCAAAGGCGTAAATAAGGTCCCGCAGCTGAGCCCCACGGAGTTGACCAGTACGGACCCCGAGTACGAAGCTTATAGCATCCATCAGATTGGATTTTCCGGCGCCATTAGGCCCAATTATGGCTGTGAAATCATGGAATGGGCCGATGACTTGGTGCCCTTTGTATGATTTGAAGTTCTCCACTTCTAGTCGGATAATTTTGCCGCATGTGGGAAGAGATTGCATCGTTGGAAATTCTGGTGGGAACGAAAGCCCTAGATTTTGAAAAATTAAGGGATTCGTTGGGAGTAATAATTAGGGCTTTGTGGAGAACTACACACTAAGAATTTGAATGCTTTCCGTTAATGGCGGGGAGGGAGATTTTGAGAGGGAATTTTACGGAGCGAGAGGGAAAGAGGAATTTCCATGTCTCTAATCAGAGAAGCAAAGTGCGTGCGCGTGTGTGTGTGTGTGTGTGTGATAGAGAGCGCGCATATGTGTTTTTTTTCACTCTACAACTGGATCGCAGGGAACGAAAATCAAAATGCGACTTTAGTAGCAAAGTGGATAACGCGTCAAAGTATCTTCTATTTTGCACTAAATTTTAGATGTCACAAAATAAGTTTTGTAACTTTGATTGATTTCATATTAAATCTTTTAAGTTATCATTCTTTCAAAATATATTTTTAAGGTGTTCAATTTAAATTATTTTTTATTCAATTGACATTTTTTTTGTCGAAAAATTAATTTTTTGGCAAAAAATTAATTCGTACAGCTGGAACCGTGTGTTTAAAATTAGGGCATCCAACAGATTCAGTGACGGGGCGCTACATGTAATTAAAAATATGATTACATGTGCAAGCTATTGAGGGAAGCTTGATGGTAAACCTCGTAATTATTGTTGCAAAATGGGGCAACAATAAACGTTGAATTCAAATAACAAACAAATATAAATTAATAAGAACCAGTGTTGTGATGATGTAAATCAAGTGATGAGAGGTAGTGTTTCGGTGTTTATCATTGTGTGAAAATTAAGTTAAAGTTCAACTTTGATGAATAATTCGTAGGTCGGTGTTTGGTAGAAGCGATCACTATGCTTATATCTAATCTAGCACCTAAGACCGGGAGGAAGAATAAAGTTGTTCTTGTTTGGGTAATCACACAATTAGGCGGTTATACTCTATCTAAATTAAGTTAATCTAGTTTCTAATCATATTTTTTTCCACTTGAATACTAGAAATCAAACTCATGTATTCTTCTCACCAATGATACAAACTCATATTTAAATAATTAGTGTAAATTAATGGAGTTATAATGAAAATTACACAACTCTGGTTGCGATAACCCAATATAAACTCAACCCTCGATTATATGACCATCAAGACTAACCAACTTTCGTTGCACTAGTCATGCTTCAACATATAATATAATAATTGAATTCAAGTAAATGATCGTTCAAAGTCCATTAACCTAACCAAAGCACCTTCCAATTGAACTATTCAAGCAAAATCAGTCTAAAGCTCAAATTTCATCACAAATCAAAACACATAAACACAAATATGCTTAGCCCATATCTAAATTAACAAGATATTTAAAGAACTTGAAGAGAAATGTCATAAACATGCTTGATAATAACAAAATACTATAATATAATCTAGATATCACCTATTTGATTGAAAATATGAAATAAACATTGAAATCCTCCACAAAATCTTTTTGAATTCTTGCTTGAAATGAAATTACAACTATTTTGCAAGTTATTATATGACAATCTAATGAATTATATGGTTTAAACTAGCTAATATAAGTGAAAAATGAAGAAATATGTTTTTGGGTGAGCGAACCTTCAATGGCTATTTCTCCGTAAAAAAATGAATTTGTGGCCTTTTATACCCTCCCAAACAAGTATGGCACGTGTCCCTCGGTCAAATGATGAAAATGGACGGAAAAAAGGCGGGTTGCTCGGCCGAGTTGGGGCAGCCAAGAACTTGTGCATGATTTTTCCAGTTAAGGTGCTCGGTCGATTCACTGCTCGGCCGTGTTGACTGCTCGATCGAGGCCTTCGGCGGCCCGTCCCCCCTTGCTCGGTCGTGGCCTTAATTGGACAACCTCTGATTTGAAAGCTTGGTCGAGTCGGGTTGCTCGGTCGTAGCCTTAATTGGACAACCTCTGATCTGAAAGCTCGGGCTCCTTACTTGGTTGAGTCGACTGCTCGGTCGTGGCCTCCGTTGCATGGTCGCAGGTCTGAATGCTCAACTGTGTCGTCTGACTCACCCTTCTGTCCTTGTTTCGTGTATAACTTTTGATTTAGAACTTCGAACGACTTAATTCTTCTTTCATCACGACCCTCTCTTCAATGTCTTTCACGTGGTCCACCCTTTGGATTGATCCAACAATCTGATTTTCCGTGATTTGCTTCAAAACACTTCGCTTTCCCTAAAAATCAAGCAAGAATGACCATGTATCAAAACTTCGACACTTAAGCCACTTTCACACGACTCTTGCAAACATAAAACGTCATTTAAATCATAATTTATCCACAAATTCAAACAATCTCACGATAAATCAGATTTGTACAAAGAAACACCCGTCTCATGAGCATCCTTAGTTCTAGTCCAAAAAATTAAATAGATATGATAAGTATATTTTTATTATTTCGTAAGTTCGTACACTGAATGATACGAGTAATTGCACAAAATCCTCTCAAATAATTTGAAAATGAAACTTATTAAAACATTTTCAAAAGAGGGCTTTTGGGCCTCGTTAACCCCATAATAGTACCATAAAATTTATCTAGATCGAGTTCATTAATTTTTTTATCTTCCTTGCATGACAAGTTTTTGTATTATCAGCATAATTAGTTAATTACACTATTTTAGAAAATTAGTTAAATTACACTATTTTAGAAAATAAAATACAGATAAAATAAAGAAGAACTTCGACGAGGGTTTAAGAGAGGTGGAGGCTGAGAACTGAGAATTCTTCACATACCTATAACAAGTTTGCAATGGCGTTGCCGATTTGGTACCGCTACTTTGTCACTAAATACAATTACACCGTCTCCCTGACTCAGAAGGTAAGAATATCTTCATCTCAGTTTTTTATTTTATTTTTCTCGTCGATTTTCCAGAATGGCGGAGCTACGAGATTATTGCTGTTGGGCGTTTAGGTCAGATATATCTTAAAAGAGGATATGTTGATTCTGATTTAGTTTTTCACCCCCAAAAATTGAGCCTATTGCTTTCATGTTTTATTTATACTTTTTTCCCCCGATCGTGGATGGAAATTTGGTAGATTCTTCAAAATTTCTGGATGTTTCTGTATATGTGATTCAGTGGATCAAAAAAGTAGGATTGGGAAATGGAAGATTAGTTAAACGAGTTATCAGTGATTGCACTAACTATGCGAGCAAAATTTGTTAACTCTTGCGTAGTATTCGGTTTCATATTCTGAATTTAAATTTGTTAGATTTTTCAAAATGCCTGGATGTTTCTGTATATGTGAGTCAGCGTATCAAAAAGTAGCATTGAGAAATGGAAGATTAGTTAAACGAGTTATCAGTGATTGCACTAACTATACGAGCAAAATTTTTGTTAACTCTTGCGTGGTATTCGGTTTCATATTCTAAATTTAAAGCATGGGAGGACTTCAGAATATAATTTATTTGGTTGTTCAGTCCGTTTCTCCCGATTCAGTGATTCATTTCTATTTTTCTTTGCGTTTCTTTGTTGGTGACAGTTTTGGTTGTTTATCATGATGACGGCCCGTGTGCTTATTTAGAACTCATTCAATTTGATAATGAGTTATATTCTTCCCGAACAATCGTTTAATAGAAAGTGACGACTTGATTAATGTTATGCTCCTTTGAACCTTTTGTAGAGATGTTTTCATCGCAGTCTAACAGAGCTGCTCGCACTAGATTTATGTTGATAATTGAAATCTTATGCTACAATATCTTTTATATGTAGTATTCCTGGTTTTGGCTGTGGGAATATTTTGTTACATTATTGACTGAGTGAATGTTATTGCGATTGCAGGCCTATTCACAAGGCCGATTCACAGAGACTCAAGCACTTGATAACATACTGAAAACCTTTTTTGTGGGAAAGTTGACTTTCTTGCACCGCAATAAAGGAGAAGAAATGGCCCCAACATTTGGGACTCAGGGGGGAACTCTTCTTGTTCGGAAAATTCCGGAGGCAGACACTACGTAAGCTGTTCAATTTCAAATAATATTTTATGTGGCATTGACAGCTATTCAATAGTTTGTCTCCTGGATTTTGTATTCTTATTCCTCTATTAAGTATTTTACACACAGGGAGTGTTTGCTCATGGATTTGAATTTCAGTAGGTGGATTTGATGTATAGTAAAATGTGTATTTGGATTTTGTATATGAGTGTAGATTTGCAGGATTTGATAGAGTAGGATTTTGGAAATCTAAGTGATTTTGTGTATTGGAAATTGTGTGTGAAGTAGGGGAGAGAGCGTGCGAAGTAAGGAGGAGGAGAGAGAGTTGAATTGGGTAGATAATAATTAAAAAGTGGGAGATAGATGATTGATAGTGTACTGGAAACTGTGTTTGAAAAAAAGCAAAATATGTGTATTATTTTTTTCACTCCTACACATGGATTCGACATAAAGTTAAATTCCACCGTACTAAAAAAATCCAAAACACACACCTTACTACTTATCAGGATTTCATAAACCGATCTTTAAAAGTCATTTTTGAAACCCAAAACAAACATCACCATAGAGTAAACTTATACTATAGGATTTGAAATCCTATACCAAAATCTGGTTTGACAAACGAGAATTTGGATTGAAATAAAAATATTGGATGGGGGGCCATAAACAAACACACCCATAGTGTTTTCCCACCTACTCTAGCTCTTTAGGGATTGATGCCTTCTCATTATTCTTTAACTTGATGACCAGAGGGCTTGTTGCAAATTTCTATCATCTATGTTTGATTACTAAATGTAGATTACACATGACCTTAGTTACTAGTTAGTAGTTACTCACCATCTCAAAGAAGTTTTTACTGCAGAAATAATCTTCCACTTTTTCTGCTTCTTTTTCCATTAGATAATTCATGTATCTGCTATGATAGGAAAGTTTATGTTGGAGATGTTGTAATGCTAAAGGACCCAAGCAAGCCGGATAATTATCTTGTTCGGAGGTTAGCCGCCACTGAGGGAGTTGAGATGCTTTCTACTGATGAAAAAGATGAACCTTTTGTTCTTGAAGAGAACGAATGCTGGGTGCTAGCTGACAATGAAGAATTAAAACCCAAGGTAAATATTGTTTATGCTCAAAAAGTTCTCTTTAATTGATCCATATAATGCCTCCTTAATTGGTCCACTCTACAAAGATGGTTTTGGAAGAAAGCTAATCATAGACTCGTGATTTCTTTTTATTTTTAAGTACACCAAAGGCTTAGGAAAGGCAATATATTTCCTAATAAACAATTCTTCAATTCTGTAATTCCTTTAAGGGTTAATTGCAAATTAAATCACCACCTTTCACTTAATTGCAATTTAATCTAAACTTTTGAATAATTGCAAATAAAATCACCACCTTTCAAATATTGTTGCAATTTGGACTTCTAGACAACTTCATTTATGCTCAAAGTTGACGTTTTGAGATTAAATCGAAATAAAAAACAATGTTGTTTCATTAAGGAGGTGTCACATCAGCTAGTCACGTTAGATTTGGACACAAATGAGACTATTAAGAACTTTAAATTGCTTGCAATCCAGAGAAAGGTGGTGATTTAATTTGCAATTAACCCTTCCTTTAAAGGTTCTGATGAATATTACATGGAAGTTATGTATGATTTATTATAATTCAGGGTACAGATTACACCAGTAAGATGCTCTCGTTTAGACTAACAGACAGAAATACATGCTTATTCTCTGCTTCCTTAAAAGATTTTGCTGTTTTCTGGCAGGAATCTTACGATAGTCGAACATTCGGTCCAGTTTCAATGACAAATATAGTTGGTAGGGTCATATACTGCCTGAGGAATAATGTGGACCATGGACCTGTGAATAATAGGTTATATGAATTCTACTTTGTATGTCTTTAGGTGGTGTTTGCAAACTCTAAAAAGTAGTGGAGAATCACTTATTTTTAAAAGCTACTCCTTGCAGCTTTTGAATAAAAGCAATTCTAAAGCTGTTAATAGAGTTTGCAAATGGTTTTTAGTTCTAATTACGTGTACATGCTGCTTTTTCAGCCATGATAGCGTGAAGGAGGATGCACCGATTATATCAGTGGAACTTGATGTTGATGAGCTCAAAAGTCTCAACGAATAAATTTTAAAAAATACGCATCTTTCTTGGATGCTTTGACGAGCCTTCATCATTCAATAATTATGGTAAACTGTCTAAACGATCATCTTTTATGGATGCATTCCTAATGCTAGGTTAGCTGGTCAAAGTATTTTGGTTCTTATGAATTTTATCGATTTGTCAATGCTTTACTGTTCGTCTGAGGCAGTCTACGTTGCAGTGCAAACCGATGCTCTACTTGTTGGTTTATGTTAGGGTGCGTTTGGATTGAGAGATTTGCTCCGATTAGCGGATTCTGAGCAATGGAATGAATTTTAAATCTACCAATGTCACACTCCAGCTATAACTCATATTGAGACATGTGGATTTCAAACTGTTTGAATTCGATTATGGATTAAAATCCATCCACATAATTTGTAGTTAAATTTATGAATCCAGTTAGACCCTTATTTTAATTTTACTAACTGCACCCTACAATTCTATTATAAATGTAATCAAAATGGAATTAACTGTCAACATTCTCTTGTTTGGTTTCTAAATGATGCTCCCTCACTTTTTTTAATAAGTGAAGTTTTAACATACACAATCAAATGATGTTGTTTTAGCATGAGTAGTTAAAGCAAGTGAATGATTTGAAATTCGAGTTATTTCACGGAATAACACTCGTATATATTGAGCTCGTAATGGTACCTCGCAATTCAAAAGTCTCTCTATGGCTGAAGAATGAGCGTGTTCTTGGGCCATCATAGAAACATAGATAGGGTCAACGACGGAACGAACAACGAAACTTTACCACAGCTTTTTCGTACATGTTCACTTGCATCACATACACAAGTGCTCATTTTTTATACTATTTGTTTCAATTATGTCCTCCCTAACTTAGGGAATGTTTCAATTATGTCCTCCTAACTTAGGGAATTAATGTGATTAGAGATTTCCTTTATTAATTAAGGGGATACTTCAATTATTAAAAAAAGGAGGGTGTATTTTATAAAGTTCAATATTTGCATAAAATCAAATGCTTTATCATTGTGGCGGTTTAACTCTAAAATTTCAGAATTTGAATTTTAAAATTATACTTTATAAATATTACTAAATTCGGTAAAAGTTAATCATATGAATTGTTTAAATATCTACAAACTTTATATATATTTCTATAAATTCTATATAAAAATCTATAAAATTTATAATATAAAGTTAAATTAATACCTATTTGAATTAAAAAAAATAACACACGTATACTTGCAACTATTAGAATAGAAAGTCGTCGAAATTCCAAAATAAACCTACTTTGTGTAAATTTTGGACAAAATCGAACAGACCAATTGCATGGAGTCATGGACCCTCCCACCCCAAAAAATAAAAATTCGTTTGTATAATTGAATGTATGGATACATTTAATTTTTAATATTCAATTTATATAATTTAATTTTTCATCCAACATTTCTTTTTATATACATTCAATTTTTAATATTCAATTTATATAATTTAATTTTTCATCCAACGTTTCTTTCATATAAATGTATATTCAATTTATATAATTTAATCTTTGATTCAACTTTGACCTAAATCATTGAAGTTCAATTTTATCGCGTATTACTCTATTTATTGTACTACTTAGCAAAGTATCATATTTATAGATCTTGATAGTGCATAGGTAAACAAATCAAATATTTTTGATAATTCGTATTCAAAATATGAGAATTTGAATTTGAATTTAAATAATGAAATACAAACAAGGATTCGGTTCGAAAATATTCAAACAAATATTTATATGTATATAATAAAACTTTAAATTAATTCCATATAACTTTAAGCCCAGCAGTTAGGCCCAGGCCCATTACTGTAGACATAAATAAAAACTAATATCCTACCACCTGAATTCGAAATCGGAGAAAAACTTAAAACCCTAGATAAGAAGAATCCCACCCAAAAAAAGTTTCTCCTCACCTCTGCAGAGCATTTCTGCCAGTGATCGGCGACTCCGCACACCCGTAGGTCCGTACTTTGTATCCGCAATTCCAATTTTGTGTGCGTATCGTATAATGGGGTAGCCGTGTAGTTGTTTTCTTCACGGACTAGGGCTTATAAGTTTCGAATCTATGTGTTTTCCCCGCGATTTTCTGTGTTTCTGTGTTCTGGGTTCTAAATTGTATGCAATGGTATCTTGGTGTATAGTTCGATTTGCAACTAATGCTAGCTTAACACCATTTCTGAATTAATTTATTTTCCACGCGATTTTCTGTGTTTTTGGTTTCTGAATTGTTCTCCGGAAATTCTGTGTCAGCGATTGTGTTGGATGATGTTTACTGATTTTCTTTCTATGTATTGGGTCTCTTGAGGTTGCTTACAGCCCACAGCCCACTTTCTTGGGCTTTTTTGCTTTGCTATATGACCCTGCTTCTGCAGATTCGCCACTGTTGGCATCCAGATTATGAAAATTAAAGTTTTAACTTTGTATTTAGTTCGATTTGCAGTTAATGTTAGGTTAACAACATTTCTTAATTAATGTTTCAAAAAGCAGTCTTGATGCAGGTGCTCTTTTGTTGATTATAAATTGTCTCGTGTTTTAACTTGCACCACCATGTTATTCATTATTATTTTGCATCATTTCAGATTTAAGTTTGGTTCAGATGGATGCTAAAACACAGAATGGAGAACGCCGACACATCACTATTAAACTCTGGCCTCCAAGCCAGAACACACGGCAGATGCTAGTTGAGAGAATGACAAATAATCTCTCGACCCCAACGATTTTCACCCGCAAGTATGGCAGTCTCAGCACTGCTGAGGCTACAGGACATGCCAAACAAATTGAGGAATCTGCATTTTCTTCGGCAAATCAACATTATGAACATGAACCTGATGGTGATGGCAGTTATGCAGTCCAATTGTATGCCAGAGAATGCAGTAAGCTAATACTCGATGTTCTTAAGGGAGGAGGCAACATAACAGAGGAAAAAGAGATACCGCAATCTGAGGTTGAATCTGTTTATCAAGAGACCTTTTTTGATATTTCAAAAGGTCAACGAGCATTTATCGAAGAAAATGAGGCTCAAACACTTTTGAGTCCCTTGCAAGATCCTGGGAATTCTTACACCAAGATATGCTTTAGCAATCGTAGCTTTGGTCTTGGCGCAGCTAAAGTGGCTGGCCCAATCTTGGCATCCATCAAGAACCAACTGAAGGAAGTCGATCTGTCAGATTTTGTTGCTGGAAGACCAGAAGCAGAAGCTCTTGATGTCATGAAGATCTTCTCTGAAGCTCTTGAGGGTTCTCATTTGAAATACTTGAATATCTCCGATAACGCCTTAGGCGAGAAGGGAGTGAGAGCATTTGGGAAGCTTTTGAAGTCTCAGAATAACTTGGAGGAACTTTACTTGATGAATGATGGAATATCGAAAGAAGCTGCACAAGCTGTTTGTGAGCTCGTTCCTTCCACAGAGAAACTCAGAATTCTTCATTTCCACAATAATATGACAGGAGACGAAGGGGCTATTGCTATCTCTGAGATTCTTGAGCGCTGTCCTTCCTTGGAGGACTTTCGCTGCTCGTCTACTCGTGTTGGTTCTGAGGGAGGGATTGCCTTGACAGAAGCACTTAAACAATGTAGGAATCTGAAGAAACTGGATCTTCGGGACAACATGTTTGGTGTAGAGGCCGGTCTGAAGCTGAGTGAGGCACTCTACAAACATGTGAATCTGACCGAGATTTACTTGAGCTATTTGAATCTCGAAGACGATGGAGCAATTGCTATAACTAATGCTCTCAAGGAATCAGCACCCTCACTTAATGTGCTGGAGATGGCTGGAAACGATATAACTCCTGAAGCCACTCAGAGCTTAGCTGCTCTCATCTCTGAAAAGAAGTCTCTTGTGAAATTGAATCTTTCAGAGAATGATCTTAAGGACGAAGGTGCGATCCAGATTATGAAAGCAATCGGAGAAGGGCACGATCAATTGAAAGAAGTTGACATGAGCCAGAATTCTCTAAGTAGCTCGACTAAGAAGTTGGCTCAGACTTTGGTGCATTTGCCTGGTTTCAAGCTCCTGAATGTAAATGGGAACTTTATATCTGAGGAAGATATCGATGAGTTGAAGAGTATCTTCAAAGAATGCCCTGATAAACTCGGGCCGTTGGATGAGAATGACCCAGAAGGAAATGATTTTGACGACAAGGAGGGAGGGGATGAAGATGAGGGAAGTCAAGATGAACTGGAAGAGAAACTCAAGAAGCTTGATGTCAGTGAAAACTAATTAAGTATTGCTAGTTTGTCATTAGAGTTTAGTTGATATCTTTGGTGGGTCTGCTAGTTCTTTTACCCCCACATTCGTGCTGAGGCTAACTGTTTGCCCTTAATTGGTAAGTTTGTATTTGATGGGGCATTTTTACCCTTAATCTGGCTTTTAGCACTTTGTATCAGCTGAAGCCTGAAGGCACTTTTGATGATTTTAAGTTTGGACTATGTTGTAATTTTTGGTACCCCATGGTAGGATTTCTTTTTGCTATTATTTATCATCATATCACGTTTGCGTACCTTTGAACTGATGATCATGCACACATTTTCTCCCAATAATTTCCTTGTATATATCTTGTGTGTTTCTGTGCTTGCAGAAAAGACTTGGTGGGATGTTAGAGAGCAACAAAATACTTCAGCTGTGGAAGTTTGAGCAAATTTTTGTTTGCTTAAATGAGCCCAATCCAGAGATATGTTTATAATTGTATATCTCTGATGTGTTATATGACTGTTGGTAGCAGTGCAGAGATCTATGTTATTGACTCTAGAGCATGAATGCTTCTATTTTAGTTATCTGTCAATATGTTTCTCCTCACCCTCTTCTTGAACTTTTTGCTTTCTTTTCAGAATTGGTGCAACGCAACGAAAGCTTGGAACGATTGGAACGATACATATGTAGCTGGGCTGGTGTTTACTCTTGTGGTTGCACATGATACGATATATCAACTGGTGCAAATTGAATCTCAAATGGCGTGTTTCGGTTATTTGGGATGCATTCAATTAAGTGTGTTTTGCGTGTTGAATTGAAATTTTACATGTCCGAGGAATGAAAGTATAACATTTTCTAAGTTATGCTCATTCTACATTCAAATCCTAAATCAATTTACCGGCTTCCCAGTGACAAATCTAATGGAATAACTATAAATATCACTCTTAATACCAACTAACTAATTAAAATGAGCGATAATTCATTACACCATATTTTAACAAGTAAAAAAAATTGTAAATAGATTTTTTTGTCAGAAATTTAATGTCAATAGATTCCAAATTAAACAATTACTAACTTGACTACCATCAATGTAATCTCAATCGTACATGTGACTATTTGAAATAAGAACTGTATTCATATCAATGTACACTGTATTTATATACTGTTTGGTTGTTTATTCAAAGATTTGATTCGCCGAACACAATCTTACAAAATTTGATGCAATAACTCGTTACCAATTAATGAATCACTCGTCATATATACAAATGGAGAAAAAACGCACTTTTGATCCCACCAGCCATGGTCCCATATGAAAAAAATGTTGATACATTTGGTCTCATCCTCGTTAAATGTTGACTGAAAAACAAATGTGCGTGTCAAGTTGCCGTTAGTCGTTAATGAGTAAAGTTCTTGAGCAAATTGATCCTGGCAAATTAAAAACCTGCGAGGCAACACCTTTTAATTAAATCCAAACAGATTGATTTGTATGGACTTAATTCCACAAAATTTGCATGAAAGGGTTCATTTGTGAATGTACAATTGATAGGAGTATTAATTTTTGTTAGAGTTATACCCATAGGTTTTTTTTTTTAAATGAGACATACAACATCATTTTTTATATTCAATATAGTCCTAAAATTAAGTTTTGATTTGATGATCTTGTGGATCAAATTTGAATTTATAATTAATTTACCAATCTCTCTCTTTCTCTAAGTACATATAATTAAAGTTAAATTAATTAAAAAGTACAAATAATGTGGTGGAGTCAAGATAATGGCATTAATTCAAATCCAATTGGGGGTGTACGTAAGGATACAAAGTCTTCAATCTCATAGTACCTTTAATTAAATTCTCCCCCATCTTTCAACCTTCTTCTGTCCCCATCTCAACCGACTATTTGTCTCTCCATTTTTTCCACAAAAGCCCTAATATTTCTCTCTCCCTCAAACAATTTATGAAAAATAAGAGGCTTCTGAAGAGCTGTTATTCGAGCAGAGTCGAGTACTTAAAGTTCAAACTCATCTCGAGCTCTTATCGAGCCGAGAACATTGACGAGCTAAAAAACGAGCCAGGCTCGACTCGTTAACGAGCCTAATAAAATTTAAAAAATTTAGATATTAAGTCTAACAAATCGAGCTCGAGCCAGCTTGTTAGTAAATCGAATATTTAACGAGCTAAATTCGGCTCGTTAATAAATCAAGTATTTAACGAGCTCGAGCTCGACTTATTTAACGAGCGAGTCAAGCCAAACTCGAGCCTTATCGAGTCGAGCCGAGCTCACGAGCAACTCAATTCGTTTAAGATCACTAGTTTTCTTCCCCTATATTTTGGGGAATCCAAATAAAACTACCTAGATTTTATTTTGTTTAATTAGTACTGTAGTAGTATTTGCTCAATAGGAGTATAAAAAGATATGTAACACAAAAGACATCATCAAAGTGCATACCTTTTTCAGTCCCACAAATCCATATTCCCACACAAATATATATGGCAATTTCTTGATTTATCAATCAATAAGTTCCATTTTTCTTTCAAATATTAGAAAAAAAAAAAAGGCGAAATAATTAATTTCTTGCCACATGCTAGTACTATAGTACTAGTATCAAATATCAACCCCTCTTAAATCTGCATCTTTTCTTTCCTCCAAAACCCTAGAAGTTGAGAAAAAGCCATATTCATTACCAAAATTAAACAAAGTTTCCACTTTTAGCAACCCCATTTCAGAAATCTCCAACATCAAATCAAAAATGGATCCATCCTCAATATTTCCCGAAATGGAAACTAGCTCCAATTCCGACAAACCAAGTAGCTCGTCAGCTGGCTCGACTCTAAGCCGCTACGAGAACCAAAAGCGGCGCGACTGGAACACCTTCTGCCAGTACCTAAAGAACCACCGCCCGCCGCTCTCCCTCAGCCGGTGCAGCGGCGCCCACGTGCTCGAATTCCTCCGCTACCTCGACCAATTTGGCAAAACAAAAGTCCACACCCAAATTTGCCCCTACTTTGGCCACCCTAACCCCCCTTCCCCTTGCCCCTGCCCGCTCCGCCAGGCGTGGGGCAGCCTAGACGCCCTCGTCGGGCGTCTACGCGCCGCCTTCGACGAGAACGGCGGCGCGCCCGAGACTAACCCTTTTGGTGCTCGGGCCGTGCGCCTTTTCCTCCGGGAAATAAGGGATTCGCAGGCCAAGGCTAGGGGGGTTAGCTACGATAAGAAGAAGCGCAAACGCCCCCCGCCTACGGATCAACGACCCCCCTCGGGTTGATCACTAGATTTGGATCAGGTGCAGTACAACATCGTTTACTATTATATTTTGAATCTTTCAATATTGCACAACACGATGTTGTACTGCACAAGATCCAAATCTACAGTAGAATAATGTTGTACTACACTGAATCCAAATTCTTGATCACTAAACATGCCCAAGTAATTTTTCAAGATTTGAGGTTAGCCATGCTTGGATTTTTTGGGTTGTTTTAATTTATGAGCTTTTAATTAATTTTGCAAAAATAAATAAATAATAGTATGTGAAAACAAGCAACAGTTGTTGTTGTCAGTTTGTTGGAATAGTAGTATGTACATTTAATGATCACTGCAGTTGCAGATTTTCACTTCTCAATTGTCACCACACGGTGAGTAATTTTTTGATTGCGAATTTAATCGTTTATTAGGATTTCATTCTACTGATTTTTTAACAAATGTTGTTTCTATAATAAAATAAGATGTAGAACACTAAAATTGGAACAATTAAGTGATCTTCTGAAATTTTAATAATTAAGATTCTAAATGTTTATTTTGTGATAATAGTATATAAATCCTTATAATGTTTATGAAAGCTTAATTAAGTTTTAGTGATGTCTCTTCAATGGTATTTTATGAACATTGGCCGACAAGTCAATTGGAGGTTTTTAGTTTCTAATCTTTTAGGACCAAAAGTCTTGCGTGAAACCAAATTTATGTATAAATCATTATACTTTTGCAAGTTTTCGTGATGCTATTAAAAAAAAAAAAAAAACAATTCAAAAGTCATTATCACGTCTAATTCCAAATTTCGGTGGAAAATAAAAAGTAAGAGTTGATATTATAGGTAAAACAGTTTTATCGTGAAATTAATTTGCAAGATGCAAGAGTATCATTTAATAGTAAAATACATTTTTATTTTTATTTTTATCAAACTAATGTATTAAACCTTTGAATATAAGTTATAATACACGTATACTCTTAATTGAACACATATAACCGATGAATTGAATATGCTTGCTATCCATTTACATGGAGAACATTTGTATATATTCATGCATGTAAGTAGATATACTACATTACACATGTATTTCATTTAGATGTAGCCTATGATGCAAAAGTCGGTCTAGGCGGTATTGAACGACTTGATTTTTGACTTCTAGGTGTTCGGACAGAAAAATTGACTTAAACGGGCTAGGCAACCGTCTAAAAACTCTAATACTGCACATATATTTTATTTGAACAATCGTATACACTTTTTTAAATAAAAATGAGGCTTTAGTAATACTCATGAGTTAGACCCCTCGTAGGATAAATCATTGTTTTTAAAACTTTCGAAAGAGTCATTTAATTAATTCATTATCTTACATGGAGAGTAGCTGGCACATATATATAGTCAATAAAAAATGAATCTTTTGAGGAACAAATTTGGTTAATTGGCCGACAATATGCATATAATTGGCTATTAAATTTTTTTTTTCAAATTTCCGTGAGTACATTGACAAAAAATTCCCAAATTGTGCCAGAACCCTAAATTCCCAAATTCCAAACAACGATTTCGTCCCCAAAATGGTGAAAATGTTGATTCAAGGAGAACGCGATTCAGCGGCAAGACAAGGCACGAACCTAACAGAGAGGTGCCTGAACACCGGCGAGCTTCAAGTTTGCACCAGGACGAAACGATTTGAGGCAGCCCAAATCGCAAACCCAAAATCGCGAGCAGAAATCGCGAACTAGGGAAACGAACATTACGCGTGGGAACTCGAACAATAAGGGCACCAAGGTGGAATTGAGCCCTTGTAGGGGGCGGAGGACGGCAGCGGCCGCCGCTGCCGGCGACGGCGAGAGAAACCCTTTCGCACCAGCAGTTGGGCGAAAATAGGGCAGGCGACCAAAATATGATTCTGGGGATGAAAATAGCCAGATTAATTGGAAGAACTAACTGAATACAACCAAGGGTAATTGTAATTCAGTGAAAAAACGAAGCAAAATCAAGAAATTAGCCAAGGAATCAAGGAAAATTTCTGATGTTTGCAAGAGAAAAGAGTCGTTGGAGTGAGGGAGCCTCTAGAGAGAGAGAGTTCTCTAACCCACTGCCCTCCAAACAACGATTTTGAGTCGGGAAAATGTTGACTCAAGCACTGCAAGTGGTGTTAAAACCAGTACACCTACAACTGCATCAATGGTGGTTCAACAATCAACAAAGATGGAATGAGGGTGACAATTTCAGGAGGTAAGAAATTTGTTGCAATGTCTAGCTTATTGGAGGTTGCTAATCGAAAAAGACTAAAGGTAAGGGGAAGGGAAAAAAGAATTAGTTAGATGGAAACTTTGGTTTATGGCTTTTGTTTATGAGACTCTGTTTTATTGATATTTGGAATTTGTGTGGGATTTGTATTTGGAATTTGTGGGAATGGAGACTTTGTTTTTTGTTATTTGGATGTTGGTATTATTAATGGAGATTAACGGAGATTCGATTTTGTACTTGAATTGTAATTTGAATGTTTGTTCATGCTTATGTGAATATGTTGTGTGACTTTGTTTGATAGAAATTCCTTGGCCAATTTCATTGAAAAGTGTCTTGAAGTAAGACTGTTGTTGTGGTTACATTACATGCATAGAAGCAGAAATTTAGGAATACATATTAGAATTACAATAATGAGGTTGGAGAGTGTATATATAGATGTAGAAAATTTTCCCTCTTTTTTTGCACCAATGTTGGCGCCAATTTTCGCTTCAAAATGGAAGAAATATTAACGGGACCAAAAACGCTAACAGTTGACTGATGGCTGACTAACGGTGGGACCAAATGTGATAAAATTTAACCTATTGGGACTAAATGTGAAAGTCATGGGACCAAAAAAACGAGGGTGCGTGGCAGGTGGGACCAAAACTCCCATTTCCTCTCAAATTGTTTTATGAATTATGTGTGTGGACTGTGGACTATGTGTTTTCAGAATTATTGACCTGACACTGTTGAATCTTGTAAAGGGCGTAGCAGTGAAATTAATAATGTAGGGTCTTGAAAAATAATAATGTAATATAGTAATGATTATTTAACAACTGTTGGAGAATAAATTAATAAAACTGAATAAGTTGGAGCTGCTAATATAGCTTTCTATAGTTCAACTGTTTCACCAGTATATTATTTTAATAATTACTTTCTAGCTCATTAATTTACTAGTTTAATTTAGGGGCTACAGATATTTATTATACTCCGTATTAATTAATTATCACATAAAAAGTATAAAATAAAAAATAAATTGTAAATAAATTTGCAGCCTTTGATATTTAATTTTTAACATGAACATGATTTTTTTCTTTTTTAGTCAATATCCTGCAGTTTGTGGTTTTTGGCCTTATCATGATGAGTTTATTATGCGATGATTTCAATTTGTAGAGGGAGTAAATTAAAATAAAAGAAATATATGGATCCATATAAAACGTAAAATTCTGGCTTTAAACAGAAATTTCATAAATGAAAGGTGAAATTGATTTCTTCGAATTAATCGATTTTTGGAGCGAATATCATGGCATAATTTTTTTTTTTTATTAATATTTGTCTCAATGAGTTTTTCTTATCTACTGTAATTAGGATACTTTTTTTTTTTTTGACGGGGTAATTAGGATACTTAATTGAATAAATTTATAAAATTGCATCAAGCATACTGGGCCTAGATGAAGAATTGGGCCAAGATTTAAAATTAATGGGTGGGACTATTTAAACCTCCATTTCGGTTTAGAACACTCCCCCTATGAGTTTAATAATAAAATAATGATGTGAAAAACAAAAAATACCCTTTAAATCATATTACACTACTAAATGCATCACTGTTACTAACTACACCCCTCCTTCACATTTATACCATAAACCTAAGTTTTATCCAGCCGCCACCACCATACCACCACCAACACCAAACCACAAACAAAAAAAAAAAAAAAAATCATAACTTAAAAAATTTTCAAATTTTGTTTTAAATTTCGATAAACTAGTGTCGACCATATTCACTCTCGTCGACACTGGTTTGTTGACGAGAGTGTATATGGTCGACATTTGTTGATCGAAAAAAAAAAAAAACCCCGTCGACAACTTTAGGTCGACCAAAAATACACTCGTCGACACGCTGTTGTCGACCGGGTGTATTTTGATCGACCTAGAGTGGTCAAAATTAAGAAAATGAATTAAAAAAAAAATCAAACCTGGGGAGGGGGCCGATGGGCGGGGGCGGCGGCCGCGCGATTACTGTTGTTGTTGTTTTTTTTTTTTTTTCAACAGATCGATTGAGAAGGGAGAGAGAGCGAGAGGGGGAGAGCGGCGTCAACGGCCGATGGACGGGGGTGGTCGCGCGGTTGGTGGAAACATTTTTTTTTTTAACAGAGCAGCGAGGGTGGGGCAAGGGCGGGCGCGATGGCGGGGGCTGCGAGGGTGGGGGCGAGGGCAGGTGTCGCCGGCGGCGACGGCGGGAGTTGGTGGAGTGGTTTTGGGAGGGGGAGAGAAGAAGAAGATGAAAGATGGAGGAGAAACTAGATTGGGTTTAGGAGAGGGTGTGAGTAGTAATTGAAATTTTATGATAGAATGACATTTATGACAATTAAGGGGGTGTGCATTATCTCAAGCCGATTTTAGGGGGGTGCATCAATCGGGAGAGTGTTCTAAACTGAAATGGAGGTGTAAATAGTCAGACCCAAAATTAATTTATCAGGTGTGTGTCCTAGTTCTAATTAATTAGGGAAAAAAAAAATCCACCCCACTATTATTTGATAATGATGATATAAAATGGTGTGTTCACAATTTTAATTTGGTGGATCAAAATTTTAATTTAAAAATTAAAAATATATTTAAATTACTTAAAATTCAATTAAATGTATATATCAAATTAAATTACATAAAAAATTTTGCCAATATAATATATATAGGTGATATATTTTGGATCTATTGGTTTTTTCGTAACAATTTTGTGAAACAAAACTTGTTGTATTTTTGGTAATGTCCAGGCCCTTCAGGGTAATTCTATAGTTTTAGGCTACACACTTTTCACTTCTTTTTTGGGCCAATTTCTTTTATATGTTGAGTTTATTTTTCTCACGTTTTTAAAATTTTTGAACTCTTATATTTCTAGACCCCCATATTTAACTAGCATGGATATAGCAATTTGATAAAAAAAAAAAATGGTACATGTTGTCCAACTTTATAATCAAACCTCCTCGACTTGGTTCTCAATCAACAATCATTTCTCTACTTACGTCATTTCTTATAAATTTTGGAGAGAGATAGAAACACACCACGAAACGCTCTTTTTGTTTTCAAGAACTTATAAAATGTAATTTCACTTTATTTTATAAATTTGAAATAATTATAGTAGTATTATATATGTAATTATATTTTAATTTTTTTATGTCGAGTACACCTTTGCAGGACCCCACCTGATTTTGGTGGGGATGATATTTTTAAATTTATATCTAAACTAAATATATTTAAGTAAAGTTTATAAGAATTTTGAAAAATAATTTGAGATGCTGTTATTTTGGTGGGGAGTATTATTTAAGATCATAAAGGGATACTCCTCCGCCCCGTGATTACCTGCACACTTTTCTTTTTGGGACGTCTCTAAATTACTTGCACATTCTTAAAATGGAAATACCCCACAAAATTAATTACCTCACAACATCATTTTATTTTCAAATTTGTCACTCATTTTTTCCATACATTTCACTTTATACATCATCAAATCCACTTTACACATCATCAAATTACCTAAAATACCCCTCCTTTATCTTACATCATCAACCACTAAATTCATTTTTCTTAAACAACGTGACGGTCGAACCGTGCAAGTAGGGAGTATAATTTTCCTTTTCTAAATACTTTAGAGAGCTTATAATTAAGCCCCTAGATATTTTATAAACCATTTAAAAGAATTTATAACACCCGTACTTCACACATCTTCTAAGATAATGGAAGTGTACCAAAATTTCAGTATACTTAACTTATGAAAAAAATATTGAAATTATCAAAAAAAATAATACATTATAATATTGTATCGAAAAATTCATATGATAATAATAGTATGAAAAATGATGGAGAATAAATTTCTCACGACACTTGGCAGTACCATTAATATAGTATTGGGTCCATAGATCACTCGGCCCATGTTAGTTAGGTCTTCTTGGTTTTAATCCACTCGTTAACTTCAACAATTGGCATCAGATTCGCCATGTATTTTTGTACTTTTTCGTAAAGAATTTCAATTTTTTTTTTTCATATAATTTCATCACATAAATACACGATCCAATTTCTATCTTAAAATCGCAGAAATTCCACGAACGACGCCGTATTTACACACATTTTCTGTAACTTTTGTGAAAAAGTTCAAAGTTATGAAACACATTTTAAAATCCAGTTAAAAATGGACGAAAATCAGACCAACTACGGAGTTGTGAAACGAAATTAAAAATCTTTAAACAAATTGACCTTTTACATAAAATTCAAAATTATGAGACGAAATTGAATATATATATATATATATATATATATATATATGTGGCTCTATTGCCCCCTACGTACCCCCAATCTTAATTTTCTGCACATTCATATAATTAATTTTGAGAAGTAGAGTAATTAAATTGCTTAATTAAACATACATTACAAGTTACTCTTCAAATATTCATGGCACAAAAGAAGTAATTTTATTCAATATTCATATATATAAAAATAACAAAATAATATAAATATATATATTCCATTGCAAATCACAAACTACAAATCCTACCCTACCATGAACCTACACAAATTCTTTCTTTCTTTCTAAATACCCAAATCTCAAACAAGTTCATTTACTTCAAAAACATACACTAATTCACTATAGCTACCACATTCTCACATGAGTTTCACAAATCTACACACACACATGAGCTAATATTATACATAGTTCAAATGAAATACTAAAATCAACCACCACCATTATATACCAAACCCCATATCTTGATCAACGGGCGAATAATCGAGGCTCATGTCAAACAAGAACGCGTAATCGTCCTCACATTTGGCCTCCACCAATTTGGTGGCGTAAGCGGCATTATTCGATGAAGTTGAGGGGTTAGGGCCATTGATTTGATCTTGATGAAAGTAAGTGACATTATCAAATGGGCTAGGGTTTTGGCCTTGTAGATAATTGGACAAAGAAGTGATGTGTTGATAGGTACTAGGAAATGCATGTTCACTTGTAGGAGATAAGGCCACGTTTGGAGAAGTGTCACCATTGTAATAACCATTTTGTGGGCTATTTTCACCCCTTGATTTGTAGAATACTCTGCATAGTACCCAATCCTCCTGTTTACAATCATTACAAATTTGTGAAATTAGATCCCATGATTAAATTAAATAAATTTAATTTGATGAATGTGATTTTTTTGGATGAGGAAAATGACATGTATTTTATATAATTTGATTATGATAGGATCATTCTAGTGTAATTCCTTGAGTGTTGTAGAAGCTTTCAGGCTGCTACATGATTGGCACACACATGATACATGAATGCTTTCAGTTTTAGTTTTGAAAAGAAAAAAAAAAAGTTAGTTTTATGTGAGACCGTCACACGGAATATATTTCGTGCATACGACGTTAAAAAAGAAGATATTTAAAAAATTAAAGAACCATTTTCACAAGATACTTTATTAATTCTCATCATCGCCCCCCAAATACTCCCTCCATTTTTTATTAAGTATCACTTTAACATTTTACCACAAATTAAGATTATAAATTGTGGTCTATATTTTCATTAATTATAACTAATTTTGATATATAAATTTTGTTTAATAAAAAATATGATAAAAATGTAGCTAGTATTCATAAACTAAATTAATTTTGGTATAAACAATATTTAAACTAATATATTCACTGAAATAGGGGTAAAAAGTCAAAATTAAAGAAAAAAATCCAGAATGACACTTATTAATAAATGGAGAGGGTATTAGGATATCATGCTAGTCATATTTTGATATTTTTAATAGACAATCACTATAAGAAAATTTACTTTTAATGACAAAAAATCTTGTTAAAATAGAAGAAAAGAAGACACAATTTTGAATTAGAAAAATAAAGCTAAAAAAGCAACAATACCTTAGGAGGCACGTGAGGGTTCTCAAGACGAAACTCGTGCATAATCCATCCAGTTTTGATCCCATTTGGAGCCCTATTTTTGTAGAAAACCAAAGTCTTTCTCATTCCCACAATTGCTCGAGTAATCGGGTCCAAAACGGCCCGATCCTTGCCCGTGGCTTTCCAGTAGCCCGAAACAGTGGCCCGATTAGCCCGAAACCCCGTAGCATATTTCCGGTCTCGGAAGCTAAAGAAGTACCACTCATTTGAATTCAGCTTTGCCGTATCTGAAAACTCTCACATTGTTAATTAATTATTAGTTAATTAAAAAGATTTAATTGTAGCGTGCATAGCTAAACATACATGCATAAAATATGGTATTATGTGCAATAATAATTAAGGTGGTCCATTGGATATACTAGAAATTGAATATATATTTGTAGCATCCCAAAAGGATTATTGAACTATATATTTAATTAAGATCATATGAATTAAGATCAGATACTTGTGTGAGACGACGTCATATAGTACTGTGAGAAGACTCGTTGTGACTGATTAACGAATTTAGAGTGACGTGACGAACGATCTCACAAAAGAGTGTTTCTTAAATTATAAGATAAACAAAAACTCGGTACAGCTAGCTAGAGTAGTACTATTTCATCATTCTGATTACGTTAGCTTGTATGAATTTTCTGGTAAAGTGACAAATAAAAGTTGGTTATTAGTCATCAAAAGATTCTCTAGGGCCAAGACATATGTCTCTGCATTTTTATTAAAGAAATTTCATATGAAATTTAACAGAAAATTAAAGTTTTTCCAGCCTTTTCTTGATTTTATGTTACAAAGTCCATTTTTCACACTTATTTGGCTTCACCTACAAGATTAATCTTTACGTACATTATATTCTTTCAGGATAAACATAACACAATTATTAGTTCATACACACACACAAACATGCGTACGTGTTTGTGTGTGAGGAATCCTAATCCTAAATATTGTACTGATTATTTTATTTTAAAAAATTACTTTTCCATTCCTTTTCTCAGATGGTGACTGCCAATAATTTCTTAATTATCAATCTTCGAAATTAACATGTGGTGATTAAATTAAAATACAACATAAATATATTTCATGGTTTTTATGCATTTAAAACAAGATCAAATGCATGCACCAAGGAAAAATTCGTCAGACTTTTAGCTGAAGAAGCTATAACGACAGAAAAAAAACGTACCAGGGAGTTGCCACGGCTCGCAAGTATGCAGATCGATTTCGACTAAAGTGCCTCTAACAAGTTGTTCATTCGCGATCTTCTTATAAAGGTAATGGCAAACGAGCTCTTCGTCGCTCGGATAAAACCTAAACCCGGGTGGGAGTGTATGGCCAATGTCTCTAAGACCCATTTTTCTTGATGTATATATATGAATCTTGATTATATATATGAGTGCTCTCTTTGTGTATGTATATATAGATAAGGTAAGATCAAGAAATGTGCATTTTGAGAGAAAAAAAAGTAGGGTTTTGAGGGGAAAAAGATGAAGCTTTTGTGGAAGCGGTGGAGGGGAAATAAAAGAGTTAGCAAAGTCATGTGTTTATATATAGATAAGGGAAAAATGTCTTGTAATATAATTTACATTATTGTAGGGGTGATGATGCTTGTTTGAGTTAGTTATTGAAAAATGATCATATTTTGTATCGTATATTCCGTGGGAAACTTTAAACAAAAACCAAACTCACAAGAAATGTTTTTGTGGGCATCACCTATATAGCTAGATAATTAGAATTATAAAATAATAATTATTATTATATGTAATAAACTAGTAAGATCCAAAATGTTACAACTCATTATAGACCCTCCAAAATTAGAGATGGATGGTGATGTGAATTTTAACTTGATTCCCCAATTATTTAATTTCATATCCATCTCTCCTTGTACGTGTCAACATCAAAATGCTTCCATTTTTTATCTCCAATTTTCTAATTAATTTTATCATGAAAATCTTAAGACCCTCGTCGAGTCGAGTACTTGTAGTTTGAGCAACGAGCAACAAGTCTAATGTTTTTTTTTTAAAGTAATTAGTTATCAAGTTGAACTGATGGATCTTGAATCGGCTCATTAATAAATTGAGTGTATAACAAGATTATTATAAAAAAGTGAAACCTTTGGTTCGCTTAATTAACAACGTTATTCGAGATTATATTATTATTCTATATTTCTAGCTATTTACATAATTACATAAAACATAATGTCATAAAATAAAAATAAAAGAATCGGGCTCAAAATCGACAGGCCAACCCGTTTAGCTCGTTTGCTAATCGGTTTGTGCTAAAAAGATCTGAATTTAAACGGGACACCAAAATTTCTAACATAACCCTTTATTTTTTTAGAATTAAAGGACCGAACTTGTAGCTCGTGATACGTTTAACATCTCAGCCCTTATCCAAATTCCAAAAAATATATATTTTCAATTACATAAGAATTTCAATGTTAAACAAAAGTATATCTCCTATTTTTGGAAATGGATAACAATTCAGTAGAACAAACAGAAATAGTCGGGCTTTTATACCAAAATGGGAAAACAACGTTGCGGCGTCACGAGTTACCTCTTGGGTTTTGTTCTAGGCCCACAATAATTTTATTTTTCTTTTTTTATTTTAAAAGGAAGGTCCACAAAAATTTTGGTATGTGAAATTAGATTTTGTATTATAAAATTTAAGATTTAGAGTTAGAATTTTAAAATTTCACCACATAAAATACTTATAAATTCTACAAAGCCTTATAAATATCTACAAACCCCTTGGTAAATATCTACAAACCCCTTGATCAAGGGAAAATCTCTAAGAAATGTGTTTAATTTCTTCCGTAGCACCCTCTATTAGAGGGCAGACTACTGTCTTGATCGCTTGCCGTTAGTTCGTCTAGTGCCTTTTGTCATAAATCGTGATTTCTCACGAAATGCGCTTTGTCTTTAAACCCCGAAAAGGGCTCTTTCTCGGCATCCAGATTTCCAACATCTCTCTAGAGGAATCGGAATTGGATATTCTTCCTACCCCTTGGTCACTGAATCCTAATCTTACTTCCAGAGGTCACCTTATGTTATAAAGTTAAATGATACTCTACTTAAATTCTAAAATAAATACAAAACATACAAGTAATTAAAATTTTAAAATTCACCCGATTTTAAAATTTGAATTTTAAAATTCTCAAAATTCCAAAACAAACATTCTCTTAGTTTTGCATTTTAATAGGACGATTTATGTATTATTTAGATTCGTCTCACACAGAAAATGACCACATTATCAATAAAATGCTGAAAATAATTAACTTAATTGGGTGTGGTTTGAATTGAGTTTGATGGTAGCCTATGTTGTGATAATAAAATTTAGGATTATATGAGAAAAAAATAAATTGGTTTCACAAATGTGTTGTCTGAAATCGGACACATATATAAATGAGACTTAATAATTCAAGACAAGGGTGTGTTGTGATGTAAGATACTAATCATGCAATTGAAGAAAATTATATCCGTTTGAACTAGCTAGCTAGCTAATTACTAATCTACGCCAAAATTGTGGGCCTATGAATAGGATATATGGAATCTGCAATGATGATACACCTTGAATCGAGTTAGGCAACGATTTTGTTTTCAAATTTACTTCCTACCTCTCATTTGGGTAAATATAATTGTTGGAAATTATGGGTTTTGACACCCGTGTTTGACAAAAATTAGTTAATGGACTAAACGTTAATTTTTGAGATGTTAAACATGATATAGTCGATCTACTCGCGGAGTAGATGAACGTGGTGTATTTAAAGTTCCAAAACTGAATTTCGGTGAGTGAGAAATTAATTTATTAAGATGAGAAATTATACACATTTTTTTAATAAATAATGACGAGTTTAAGTGGAAAGGTGAAAGGTGTAACTTTGCCCAACATGAAAAGTTTATAAAAGATTTGAAAGTTTTTTAAACATTAAAGTGTTCATGGAGGTCAATTATGGTAAATGGGTACACACACCCATACACCACACGCAGCGCCACCGCTTGACTCGACATGGACCGCCTCGGCCCGGATCCGGATTTGACAGTTGGTCTTTAGGGCCCACTATCTTTTTGGAGGCCCAAAAACTCTGAAAGCCCATTTTACAATTGGGTCGACCCAATTAAGCTAATGGGCTTACCATGTTTTCCTCAACTCCCACGTGTGAGGATTTGCCTATAAATATCAGAACTCTTTCTTAATAATCACAGAGTTTTTCACAATCGTCACGACTGTTTTTCGTAAACACTGTCGTATTTACCCTAGCTAGATACTCCATATAACATATCAATCAATATAGTTTGTTACTTTGGTTAATTGTAAAATAAAGATATTAAACTAAACTTGATTTATAGAAACTAATTAGCCCCAAACTAACAAAATTTCAAATCAACTCTTCCTAACAAAATGTAGATAATTAACCTCTCGTGGTGTATCTTTTAATTTGCAATCATATACTCCCACACGTATGCATTTGTTTGAATATTTATGTATGCAATGATTTTAACGAAGACAATTAATAATATTCATGAGAGTTCAAACCTAAAGTTATCATTGTCTTTTAACATTTAATGTCAATGATTAATTAGTTGTCCCATCCCTAAACATGAGATTGTGAAATTACCTAGTATAGTATATATATAATTACGTCACAGGGAAATTAAGAACATTAAACATAATTAAGAAAAATAATATTTATGCATCCATTAATTTCCATGTTCACATTAATTCATACCCATGTGATATTAGTTCTTCGGCCTAATTCAATTTTATTTAATTTTATTTTATAAGAGAATTAGCTATAGTCAAAGTACTTAATTACTTCATATAAATTGTCATAGCATGTAGCATGACGGTTAATTATCAGTTATCGATTCTAAATATAAAAGAATTTTCAGCTCTCAGTAGATTAATTATCAGTTATCGAACACCCTTGACCAACTGTGAGACTTGGAGTATTGACTAAGTGTCAATTCATCCTATATGTGACCCTTTTGTAGAGTTTGCTAATATTATGTAAAAAAAAAAAAAAAGTTAGCAATAAAACTGTTGTCAGAGATTAAAAATATGAAAAGTATAAGAAAAATGATATAATTGCATTAATTTTTATAATATTATGATGTCATAAAAATCTATCATAATTTATATATATGTCTATTTTTAGAAGTACTCGATTCGAAGGTTGTTACACACTTTCGATAGTAGATGCCAAAATATTATGATTTTTTTTTTTTGCAATCATAAAATTAATTGATAAGAAATTAAGAAGTAAAATATATTTTTATCCGTAGAATTCCCTTGAAACTATTAATTGAGCAAAACATGAATAATGATCATGATCATATGGACTAATTAATCTTTGTTTTTGAAGCAATTACGGAGTGAATTAATAATTGGTAATTAAACCCTAGACAGGCTTTTAATTATATTAATTAGATCTTTAATTTGCATGTGATATGAAATGCATGTGATACACGTGTTATTCCTTTATAAAAAAATCATACGTATAATTGCATTACATGAAGTAGATCTATTGTGAAATTCATAAACATATAAATTAAATAAAATTTTAGGGGTGAGATTTATGTGCATGATATTGCACATGTTTTATTAGCAGATTTATGGGAAGAGGGCAAAAAACTTGCGAGTCAAACCAGTTAAAATAATTTTTCTCAAAAAATCATGCAAAGGCGAACAAAAAACACGTTCTAGAATATGTGTTATTATAAGAATAAATACTCTCTCCGTCCGCCTATAAGTTTTCTGTTACTTTTTGGCACATAAATTAAGAAAAATGATTAAATAATAGATATAGTACAAGTGATGTGATTGGAAGAAAGAGAGAGATAGAGAGAAAAAGTAAGATATAAAGTGATGTGTAAGAAAAAATACTTACCAAAAAGGTATGAGAAGCTTATAGGCGGACGGACCAAAATGGTAAAATGGAAAACTTATAGGCGGACGGAGGGAGTATTTTGTAAGACTTTAAAATTTTGACCGAAATTTATTTTCAAACAAATAGCCAAGTTTTAATACTATTTTTATTCAATTTAAATCACTTCTTATGCATAATCACTTGCAAATAGTAAAGTTCAAAAGAATATTGATAGTTTTACATGGTGATTGACAAACTTGAAAAGAATTAGGTAATAAATTTAAAAAACCTAAATAATTGGAGTAATACTAGCTTGTATGTACATACATTGGCGTACGATACATTTCATCTAATTTTGATCAATTTGTTAATAAAATTACACATGCCAATATTTTTTTTTTTAGCAGAAGCGGGTTTTCTTACAAGATTGGGGATGAAAACTGAAAAGTATTAGGCATGTATGAAACTAAGAGGGGTGTATTAATTGGTTGTGGATTCTGTACGATTTTTTGGACTTTTAAAGTCTGGGGTATTCAAATCGGATTTTCAAAAGTTTTTTAAAATTTTAAGGTATTCAATACGGATTTTAAAAAATCTTTAGGTATTCAATAGTCTATGAATTTTAATACTCTATGAATTTTGTTGGATTCTCTCCTAAAAATATAAATAAATTTCACTACCCAAAATCTCTTCTAAATACCAGAGATTTCAAGGATACTCTCAGAGAACTCCGAATACAAAAGATCAGAAGAAGTAGGATGACAATATTGACCCGATCCGTACGTGGGTATCCAACCCCACCCCGCGAGCTTTGGATCAGGTCGGATTCGCCTCGTATTGAGTATGGGTCGGGTTTGAGTCTTATGTCCAACCCGCAGGTATCCGACACGTCCCGAATTAATATATAAAATAACTTTATATAGTATATATATATATATTTTTTTTAATTTATAAAATATTTGTTTATGTATATATTATATATATATATAATATTAATTTAAAAAATACACTTCACATTCAAAAAAACTCTTCACATCAATATTGGAGTTTATGAAAATTTATGTAAATCAATAAAAAAAAGTATTCTCCGTATTTCACAATCCTGTCAAGTCTATAAAAATCCATATAAATCAATAAAAAAAGTTAGTCAAACTCTGTATGGACTTTATGAATTTTATAAATCCACGTACTTTTTAAAGTCAAAAAAATTTAATACAATCCAAATTGAATACACCCCCTAAGAGACAGTCTTCTATGTAATATTTATACATGTTATATTAGCATATTTAAGGAAGAGGGTTAAAAACTCGTAAAATCTTTCGCGAGTCGAAGAGGGTCAAGCAAATCGTACAAAAAAAAAATATAAAAATTTGCTTTTATATATGTTTTTATTATTATAATGATAAATACGTGTTAATGTAAAAATGTATAAGTAACATACGTTTGTCAACATATACTTGCATTTATAGTTATGATAAAAATGTATAAGTAACATATGTTTGTCAACATATACTTGCATTTATAGTTATGAATATAAGATCGATATATGGACATAAATTTGTTAATATATTGAGAAAATGTGTGTTACCAAATGATTAAAACTATTAATAAATGCGAAATATAAGATATATGGACATAATTTTTTCCCCCAATAAATTGGATGGCAAATCCAAGATTTAATTAGTGTACATGTATGACGTCTATCAATCTATATATTTATTAATTTTTGAAGTCTTGGGTATCCAGTTCTTGAATCGACGACTAATTTCAGAGGATCAATCCTACCGTTCACTTATGGAGATCCCGTTCAAAGTCAGAACTTTGCGCTCTATATGGACAATAATATATACACACAGTAATACTATCTTTGGTATGTGTTTTTATGTGATGTTGGTGAAAGAGTGACGGCTCATCTATGGATTATACCCAATTATTGTCTCTTTAACCTATTCTCTGATCATTCACCTCCATAAGTCATGGGGTTTTTCTGTGGGCACCCTTAATGGGACACCTATACCCTTGTCATTTTCATAATATTATTCATTTTTATAATTTTCATTTCAGTTGGATACGAATTTTTAAAATATATACTCCCTCCGTTCAATTTCATTATTCTCATTTTTCTTTATTTATTGTCCAATTTTATTATGCTCATTCCTTTTTTGGAAATAATATTATTCACAGTACTTTACCTCCACCCTTCAATCATCACTTATTTACTTAAATTGTCACTGGCTTTATTCATAAACAATAAACAATCGTTTTATCTATAAATGGACCTCACAACATCCCATCATACCCCAAATTTATCTACTTTATACATAAATTAATCAATATTCATTAAAACCCGTGCCCGAAGAAATGAGCATAATAAAATTGGACGGAGGGAGTATATATTAAAAGTAAAAATTTAAAGGTAAAAATAAAATACTATATGCGAGTAGTATTTTCTTTTAAAATGAGAATTATAAAAATGAATGCACACAAAATCAACATGAGAATTATAAAAATGAATAGAGGGAGTTTAAAAATGGACGAAATATGTGAAGACTTATTGATGGGTCTTTAGTAATATGAGGTAATATGAGGTGCAAGGTTTAATTTCGTGTGATTGCATTTTTCAATTAAACTTAATATTAATACAAAAATATAATGCCACATGTTAAACACAAATTAATAAAAAAATGACATCTCAAAATATTTTTAAAAAAAATCAAACTCAATATAAGGATGACACATAGAACTTGAATTTACCCAAAACTGAAAAATAAGCTAAATTAGTGAGAAGCAACGCATTGTCACTCTAAACTCATCAGACTTCAATTTTTTTTATATGTTTATATCATTTAACGAATTCGTATTGGAAAAGAATGCATGTGCAATATGTTTCTAATTAAAAAAGAAGAAAGTAAACTTGCGGGTTAAAATCGAATCAAATGAACATTCTCACAAAAATTGAAGAAAAGTTGTCATGTTCTAATTCAATATTAAAATAGAATTTTGTAACATATACTCCGTCTTGCGCGTGAAGATGAATATTCATCAAATGACAAAAACAAAATTAAGAAGATTAGTGGATAATTGATATGTGAATGAAAATACACCTATTAAATTAAATTAAATTTGTATCGCATGTACTATGTCACACAATAATGTGTCTAGCTATATATATTATATTTTTCTTCACGGAAATGGATAATTTTGCTGAGCTTTGCATGCACCTGTGTGTATTAAAGCTTGTAGGAATTAGTGTTAGATTTGTTTTGTTTTATGTGGAAATAATTAACCCTACATGATATTATAAAAAATAAGTTAGATTGTAGTGTACTATCTAGGGTTTAGGGTTGACACACAACTATTTGCCCTTTGCAAGTAATACAATGTACTCCATAAATTGTATTCTTGAGAAATTAGAGCTCAAAAATTGAAAATTTCTGATATTTTTAGAGCTAAAGCTAGGTTTGATATATATTCTCTCTGTATCGTCATAAGTTTTTCAAAATAATGAGTACTCCATAAAAGGAATTTGCAAGTAATACAATGTACTCCACAGGAATTTGTACATTTTCCATATATGGATGTCCCATACCAATTTGCACACTCCATAAAAGGAAATATCTTCACAACCCTCACCCTTAAAATATACTCATATTTACCCATATGACATTACTTTTCCACACTCAATCTACTTTTTACTTTACTTTATTCATAAAAGTTTACAAAACTACCCCTCAAAACATCAATCATTACACATTTTCTTACACATTTCTTAAAATGTGTGCCGATCAAAGGGTGCAAGTTCCTCCGGGACGGACGGAGGGAGTATAATTTAAGGGTTTATTTTCACATTAACTTGATGGGATAGTTATCAAACTAATTAACAATAAATATAGTTTTAACCATCAGTATGATAGTTATAATTATCTTGAGCTTTCCGTAAAGAGTCTTGTCACCTATCTATTTCAAACTTTTTACTTTCACTTAACTCGTTCGGGCCTACAATAATGTACTAAGACATTTAGATGATATTTTGTGTGAGACCGTGTTAAGATGCTTATAATAATTATAGGTAATTTTGTCATTAAGCTATAATGACTATATCATGATAAGTTCTTTGTTATGTCAGTTTTTTACAAACGAGATGTTAATTATTTTAGTAAAAAGTTATAATTCCATATCTTATAACTAATGTAGACGAATAATTTATTTCTCTTTCTCCATCACCATGGGTTGTTGATTGACTAAAAAATAATTAAGCTATAACAACCTAAACAGATTTTGTTCATATAAAAAATTACACATATAACAAATAAAAATTAATGTATCTTAATCCTATGTATGTCGTCTGATATATGATTGACATAACCTTTTCATTTTTTATTTGGTCCCCAAATAATTCCAAGAGTATTAAGATTGTATTCATTAAAATATTAATATTGGAAATTCTAAAATCTTTTTACAAGTCATCAAGATAACCTAATTTTACTAGTATTTATTATGCCAAGTCATTAATGGGTCCCAAAAAATTTATTTTATAATTTTTCTAGTTATTAATTAATTGATAATTAAAAGTTAGCTGCGCTCATAAATGATTATTTAATAGTTAATTCGCTATCACAAGATTCGCTACAGAAGTTGATGACCAATTAAACTTGCTTTCGTATACAACTAAATATATTTGTCAATCATAAATTCTTGTATGATAGTATCATTTGTATTTAACTATTCAATTAAAAAATTAGAACAGGTTTCATAAGGATTTGGATTTAGTCTTGTATATATAATACTATCATGTGCAATATAATCGTACAATTATATTGTAGATTTGTGAGTATGATATACATAAAAAAAATCATTTTGATTTCACACAAACTATATATATATATATATATTAAGCAAAATGAGGTATATTAATATTGCTTAATAATTTTTGAAATTTGCTATAGAGGCATTTAGGCTAATAAATTTTGTATATTAAAAGAAAAAAGGAAAGACCTAAAACTATAAGATCACAAGTCGATTTAGAAGTCGGGGCACCGTCAAAATTTTGTCCGAGAAAAAAAAAACTCGGGATAAGGGAAAAGGATACATCCCTCTAAACCAACCAACCAATGCAATAAAAACTCGAAAAAAAAAACTAACCAAAATCAAAATGATCGAAACAGAAAAAATGACTTACGAAAAATCAAAAGTATTGCCTCATCGTCCCGCATACTTGGCGACAAAGTTCATAGACTAATTTGTGAAATATAAGTGTGTATGTTTGTAACAAATGTTGAGCTTACTTTGATGGTTTCGGCCCAAGCCTTTGAATAAACCTCTGTTTTCTATGGCCCATTTTTTCTACTCTCTATTTCTCCAAAAAGAGAATAATGTGAAAAATATTTATATCTTTTAATGTTAATTTATTTGATATATGATATTACTGGACTTATCATGTGTATTATTAGGTTTATATTACAATTATTTTTAAGGAGTAAGTAACACACTAATGAATGATTTTTCTGTAACATACATAAATTCATGGATGTATAGTTGGAAAAGAAATTGTAAAATCATTTTAAAAACGATTTCAAGTTAAGAAGAGTATAACATAAATGTTCTCATGTAATTGTACCAAGTTATTTAATTCTGAATTTGAAATGTCACTTAGTTAATGTATTAATTTTTACAAATCAATATCGATATTAATTTATTATATGTTCATTTACTATTTTTAATTTGGTCATTTAACTAATATTGATGAAATTAAAAAATGGTGGCGGCCGGAGATAAAGAGGGAGGGGATGAGTGGTTGGGAAAGAAGATGTTATATATTCATTTTAATTTTTTTAAAAATTCAAAAAATAAATTTTACTCCTCCGTTCAAACTTAATAAGTTTAATTTCATTTTTAGTTCGTTCAAACTTAATATGCACACCTTCGTAAATAAAAATATTTAAATCATTCACTTTAACTTTATAAGTAAATAATCAGTAGTATTTTTTAAAACATGTATCAATAAAATCGTATTCTCCCGTTCCACAATTACTTTCACACTTTCCGAATTTATTTTGAAACGGTGGGTGTATGGTTTTCTCATTAAGGTATAATGATTGAGGGTCAACATCCCCATTGCCTTTTAGTACAAGGAGCTGCAAATAGGGCCCACCCCAAAAAATACGATAGGATTAATGTAGATAAATTGACTAATGACTACACGAATATATCAAATCCAATTATATAGTACAGTTTAATAATTTAATTTATATCAAACTTTTGAATATTAAGTAATATTAACTATCCAAATTCAAAATTATAGACATGTTACTGCAACGATTAGAAATAAATAGCAAAAAAATTGTCTTCAAAATAATTAAATATATTTTTGAATATAGATACGCGACACCATCACTGTAAATGGAGTAAGTGACGTGATGTTGAAGCTATATATATTTGCATTATTTTGACTAAATAATTGACATACTGCAGGATATATAATTTGCACCTACACATACACAAACACACGTGTATATGAGTGTGTAATTATTTACTTATTTAATCATCAGGAAATTAAGAAACTTCATAAATGAAACGTCACAATATGCATTAAATTCACACAATACTTCAACTAATAAATTAGCATGTCGTATCATTTTTGTTAATAACGAGTTTTCGTATGAAAATTACATTTTTGTAAACATTAATGTATATATTATATATTAAGTAATTATGGGGTTAATAAGAATAGACAATGATATTTTGTATAAGGTAATGAGAGACTCATAATAAGTCAGCTATTATTCATTTAGATTAACTATCTCAATTCCCTTCAATAGTTAACTATTTTTTCTCCAATATCATTTCATTATTCATCAATTAACAATCACGTTTTGTTCATAATTATTTCAATATTAAAGCAAAATATAATAATGTAACAATCATCTCATTGTATGTAATTTACTGTTTAATGATTCTCATAATAATTTCACCTTTTTTTTTAATCAAAGGAAAACTTATAGCTTCCATTATTTCAAGAAACGTGACTGCCTAGCCAAATTAATTATGTGCAACAAACGTTTGCGCTACGCCTAGCAAAAGCCACCGAAACATTTGTAAATTGAGCTATCATCGCTCTGCAAGTAATAACACAGTTTCCAAAAGTAGAATCATACAATTTCATCGAATTAATAGTATCAACGACTATCTTTGCGTCTCCCTCTACCATCAAAAAATCCATACTTTTAGCCTTCAATCAAGATAACGCCTCGTAGAACTCCATGCCCTCGCCAACATCAACATCTAAGAGTCATATTAAACATGCATGCATGGTCAAGAGTCATATTAGCTGGCCAGTACATTAAATCATATAGACTTAAAAGTAAAATTATATACGATTTTAATATGAAATTCGAAAAAGTTTTTTACAAAGCTGATCAACAACATCAGCAAAATTTATTTGTATCATATTATAATTACTAAAAAAAAGAATTGAGTTCGAAAAAATTAATAACTTGAAATAGAATTGACATTATTTTAATTTCGAATTTTAGCCACAAACAATTATTTAGCCGTAAAGAAAGGGGGTTGCCAAATGTTGACAATATAGGCATTTTAATTGTGGGGTCAAATCCATTACATTTTGTGACGTCATCAAATATTATTGAAATGTCGATAATAATTAAATGAATTGGACATAAATAGGGGGAAAACAATAAATATATCAATTTCTCATGAAATTTCACTTTCTTTGATGCAAATATTTCAAAGGGACAGGATGATTGTAACCTATGTCTGAAACTGAACTTAAGTTTTGAAATCGGGTGTTTCCAGATGGCAAGATTTTGTGGTCATTCATCGTTTGGATTAGGGGAACACTTCTCCCTCCTCAAGTTAATCATTAACTACTCCCTCTGTCCGCCTATAAGTGTTACGTTACTTTTTGGTATAGAGATTAAGAAAAGTGATTAAATAATAAATATAGTACAAGTGATGTGATTGAGAGAGGAGAGAGATAGAGAGAAAAGGTAAAATATAAAGTGAAGTATAAGAAAAAGTACTTACCAAAAAAGGTATGTGAAGCTCAAAAAAGGTATGTGAAGCTTATAGCGGACGGACCAAAATGGTAAAATGGAAAGCTTATAGGCGGACAGAGGGAGTACATCTCATCATATCTTAACCGCATCTTCAGAATTATCGAATGAGATCACCACATCGTATTTCACTATATGAATGATTGATACGTATAAAAAATTAAGTGGAATAGAACACTAAAGGAAGAATAGGAGAATCGAACCACCAAATTAATCACAACAAAATAAACTCATAAATCGAAAAAGTCGATCAAATCAATCGAAATGTAATAAAAAAAAATTATTTCGATTCAAAATTAATTTTCCTTTCATAGCTTTCTCTAATGAAAAAACTAAATAGACCAAACTGAACTGAATGAATACGATGTAATTCGAATTCTTGTACATTATTAATTTTATTTCTTAATTTCTAATCTTGTTACCTCGGTTTCAAAAGATCTCATAATTTTTCTTTATTAATTTTCTTGAAGTTACATGTATTTGGTTTTGTTTTTGTGTGGTAGTGTCTTATTGTGAGACGGAATATAATTTGAGTATAACACTTTAATATTTTAAAAGAGTTAGTATTAATTTTTTCTACTTTACTCACCATAAGAATATCTCGCATAAGTCTCTATCTTGTTAATGGATTGTGCTTTTTTGAATCATTGGGAAGGAGTGATCTTCAATTTGATTAAAACTAAATAATCGATAGAAATATTTCGTTTAACCGATCAAATCGATTCACTCTACTGGATTTTTAACACGTGTCGCCCTCAATATTGTAGAATGTTAATTATTTTTTAATATGATACGTGTCAATTATTCATATAGTAAAATAAGACATGGAACACCAAAATTAAAACGGGTGATCGTTCGAGTTAACCATACAGCCGATCACACGGTTTGTTCTGGCAAACGCTTGAAGTTTGTAAATCTGATCTATCACAGGGTGCCTATATTATTATACAATCAGAGAAGCAATAATTGGTTAATATTCTTTAACAACACTTGTCGATAAATGAATCGCACATCACTGAAATCAACTCATAATTCAATTTATTATATTAAATTCAAACAGTCGACCAATTTGAGAACAAAGTTTTCGATTGGAACTACTGAAAATAACAAAAATTCAATTATAAGCATGTATGAAATTATTAATATCATTGTAGATCACAAAATACAACATAAGTTGACGTGTGCTGTAAATTAATAATTTATTATTATTTATTTTCTAAGATATTTGTCCACCAAATAAATACCCATCTTTGATCAACCAGAATTTGGAATTTAATGAAAACACACCAGGTCATCTATTTCATTTTTTTGTATAAATGTTAAATATTTATCGATTTATATGATAGTACGATAATTATCACACAAAATTATTAAAACTTTGATAGATTTTTGTGCAATTTAAACCTGAAAATGGGTCCCGTAAAAAAAAGTGTTACTGGGCCTGGTTAAATACACCCTTGCGTGGGTTATTGTAGGCCCAAATTTAAGTGGTATCGGGCTTTGTTATATATGGGTGGGCCGTAGGCCCTACCCATGTTACAGTGAAATGGGCCACAACATACCGATTGACCATGTGACAATGTTGCCCTTTTGGTTTCAATTTTTTACCATGTGACAATGTTGCCCTCTTGGTTTCGATTTTTATAGGCAAATTAGAAGATATATTTAATAGGGTTCAATTAAAAGTGAAAAAAAAAAAATCACCATACTCGATAGTCGATTCTTAGAGAGTAATTGATAACTTCTAGTTAAACATTACTCTCTTCGTTTCGAAATAGTCTTCACACTTTCTTTTTTTGTTGTCTCATAATATTCTTCACACCCTTAAAATGCCATATGCTAATGGCACCAAATTATACGTAGGTATCACATGAGGCCGTCAATAATAAGATTAGGGGTGTAATTGAATCAAGTCATCTCATGAGTTACTCATGTTGGACTCATGGGCTCAATCAAGTTTCAAGTAGAGTTTCTAGTTTTTCAGTCTAGTTGAGTTTGAATTTGACACTCATGTTGGACTCATGGGCTCAATCAAGTTTCAAGTAGAGTTTCTAGTTTTTCAGTCTAGTTGAGTTTGAATTTGACACTACTCGACTCGGCTAAGTTACACCCCTGGACAAGACCATCAAATTGTCAATTATTATTTGAAAGTGGGAACTTCATACGCAATAGTTGGGGGAGCTTCAACTCACATACTGCAATTCATATAAAAAAAATACTTTGTAGAAAATTACACATTGAAATTGGCGATTTCTAAAGGACAAGAATACAGTACAATGATTCAGACCTCAAATAGCATAAACTTCAATTGCTCTGTTCCCATTGATATCACATTCATAAGAGGGAAACTAAACTACTACATCACACAGATAACTTGAAAGTCGAGATTGCAAACATACTAAATTTTTGCAGGGAACGATGAAATATAGCCTTATCACAATGAGGAAACCAAAAACGGGAACTCAGTACTTTTGAGGTGGCTGTTGTGTAGGAAGTAGACCAAAGCGCTTCTTCAAGAGAAATCTCTGCCTCGAGAATTTATCATCAGGGGAGAATCGGGCTGCATTGGAGGAAAAAAGAGAGTATATATATTTAAAATTATGGTACATGATTTCTCTACATACTACTTCTTTGGGAAAATTCGAATGTGAATATAAGCAAGGGGGTCCCAATCAGTTCTTAGATATCAACATTCAACACATCTTGCTGATTAACTATCCTGCCATACTGGGAAAACAGCATCTTAATTTTTCAGAATTTTCAAACATATTACCCATCACTAATAACATGGTCTGTACTTCTGTATTAAGAACATCAGGGTGCAACATACTACTAGCCCATTCATAAACTATCATCAAACGCACAAAATTTTAATTTCTCATAAAACACACATGATGAAGTGAACACTCACACGTTCATAGTTCATACATCAATTCTGGAAAAAACAAGAAAGTATAGATTAAAAATATACCAGGATGAGCTGATTGTGTGGCCAAACCTAACGGCGACTCCTTCTGCACATCAAAAGCAGCCAAACATCAAAAGGCTAAATATATCAAGTGGTTGCGGAAATGAAGATTATAAATGACAAAATAGAAATTAAAACACAACCTGTAAGAAGATTATAAGAAACTCTATGAACAAGTTCTAGAAAAATAGGAACTATGGCAAAGGTATCATGAAATGATACTAGTAATTGACACTCAAAAGTTGATTCAAACTCAACTCTTTTTAGAGACACAAGGGGCAATACTTAGAAATATAAAATCAAAATTGCAGCATATCACTCAAAAATTCATCTTTTTCAAATAAATTACAACACTTATTGAAGTACAATCAACTTTCAAAATTCTATTTATTCAAAGAAGCAAGCACATATACAATAACACGTAAAGTGAATTGGAA
The DNA here is from genome assembly GCA_963675135.1 of Galeopsis tetrahit. Classification (NCBI taxonomy): domain Eukaryota; kingdom Viridiplantae; phylum Streptophyta; class Magnoliopsida; order Lamiales; family Lamiaceae; genus Galeopsis; species Galeopsis tetrahit. Next base: position 2,888,795 of record OY776126.1, on the reverse strand, counting down.
AACACCAATTGGCTCTGAATTCAAATGGGAAATTATTAAAAACTACAATAATAACAATGGAAGATATCGTAGAAGTGTTAATTTCACATCTAACATAAACAAAACTTAGAAATACCTTCGTGGTGTAAACTTTTTCACCGTTTTCATTGATGTACGCTTGGAGATACATCTTCGGAAACACTCAAACTGCACTCAGATATCATAAAATTAGTCTTAGAAAACAATACGTATAATCTCGAACAAAAACAAAATTAAAGATAAAGGAACTTCACATACCGATTAGAAATTTATCCTTTAGCTGATTTCCCGTGTTCTGAATGAGCGTTCTTTACCTTAAACCCTATAACGAGAGGCTTTTAGCAATTAGGGTTTGACGATGCAGAACACCTAGGTCAAATAGGTAAATAGACCAAAGTGTAAGGGCAACAATGTCCATTTACGAAGCTAGCAGGCTGCCCGGCCCATGTAGGTGTAATTTTAAATCTATAAAAGATCGAAAATACCACTGAATATTAATTTTTTTTTTTTTTTTGAGGATATTTCTGTAAAATCATATTTTTATATTTTTTGATAGCCATCTTTTTTTAATTATTAAAGCTTCAATTTAAAAAAAAAAAAAAAACTATATACAGTTTGATTAACAAGCAAATTTGCTCACGTCCAAAAATAAAATAATACTACAGACAAATTAAAAAAAGTGAACATATTTTAGTGGAGGGAATAATTATTTTTTTCATTCACAAATGTTTTTCCTTCGATAATACTTGCTGAACAAAAAGGACCTCATTCTAATTTCATCTCTCTTAACATCTTAAATCACATTTTGATTATAAAACACATCAAAAAATATTGTTCTCAAGCTGTGAATCTCAAAACAATGCCTGAATATGTCTTGTTCCAAGCTTTTTCTCTGCAGTTGCGCAAAAATGGTGCTCTGTACATCACAAAATCGGGCTTCAGGACCACGAATGAGGATAGAATCGTCATTGCTCCCAATAATCGGGCTTCAGGACCCAGAACGAACCGTTTGGGCTTTTCTCCAACATAGCTATCTCCTTGAGAAGATTCTTAAACACAGGCAAATCTTTCGAAGGTATCCTGTCTTTGAAATGACCCACTATATTCGCTGAACTTGTGCGTCCACCTTTCTGCTGAAGAAACGTACAGATTTGACGAATTAGAACTTCAGGCTGTACTCCCGATGATCTTTTAGGCGCGGGAGCACGCTCTCTCCCATTGGACGATGCACCCAAAGCACATTGATGATCAAATCCATCACTATCAGCTTTTTCCTGGTTTCTTTTAAGCCTAGCTAACAACTCTGCTGAGGATAATGCTTTGCCAGAAGATATTCCAGCAGAAATTCCATTTGAAACTTCTTCTGATGCCTTTGAAGTACTCACCAATTGGGAATTAATCGTAGAACCAAATTTCCGTCTCACCCTCACGGATGATGGTGCACCAGCAGCTCCTGATCTGCCGGTCCATGTTGGAACAGCTATACTTTCTCGACTTCGGAGCATTCGAGATTGCCTTAAGGCTTCTGCGGCTCTTTGCGCGACTTTAGAGGCGTGTTCTTCATACTTTGCCTTCTCTTCGTCATTAGCATTTACGATTGCATCGTGGTTCACAGCACTCTATAGAAACCAACCCAAAAATTCAAGAACGAATATAAATGAGGGATGAGTGGATAATGAAATTGATGCGAGACAACATATTTAGTTATGATGCTAACATGATGTTGATATCAATAAACATTTGGGCAAGATGAATAAGAGTGAAACAATAATTGTCAGAAAACTGCAGGACAAGTTACTATTCCATAAGCGGTTTACCTTTTTCAGTATTGGTCCTTCTCTTTCACTCACTGTCAAACTTAGTCATGAAAATACACTTTTACTCCTACTGTTAGTTGACCGTCCGTTGGCTGATGGAATCAACTATTCTAAATGAAATTATTGAAAATTATTCATTACATTTAGCACCTCAAAATAGTTGATTCCGTCAGTCAACTAACAGTGCGACCAGATGTGGGTGTAAACATGTACTTCAAGGATCAATTTTGATAGTGAGTGAAATATGGAGACCAAAATTGAAAAAGGGGTTAAGTTTACGGACCAAAAATAATATTATTCCTTTTTTTTAACGTGCACTGAGCCCCATATAGATCTTGCTATCAATCACATAGATGCTCTCTCCCCACATTTTCCATTCACGATACACTCAACACTTTTAACACAAACAATTACTTTAATTACGAAACACACATCAATATGACAACACTTAAATCCCAGTTAAACAAACGCAAAAGCAATTAGGAACTTACATGAATCCCATGGGCATCAAAGAGACTCTGCAAAATGCTTGTTTCTTCGTCTGATTTGGTATCACTACGATGGGCTCTGTCTTCACCCATATTTTCACTTACATCCTTTCTTTTTGATTCAGTTGATGGTTCATCAGTTTTTGAAGTGCTAGGGTTCCGGGATTTTGATTCCTCCTGCATATCTTTGCTATCCCCCAAAACATTTACTTTTTCAGATATTTGGCTGAAAATGCTACTAGTTTCAGTTGAGTCACCATCATCATTCAACGTGAAAAGATCTTTCATATCACGGGCTTTAAAAAATCTTCTTTGCTGTGGATTTTTCAATATCTTATTTGTCAGGAAATGTTTATATATCTGTCTCTGATAAACTTTCTCTTCAATGGTTCCACGAGTTATCAATCTGTAAATTGTGACATCCTTCTTCTGACCAATACGCCAAGCACGCTCTCGAGCCTATTACAGGCCATCAACAGAACACAAATTTATTTGCTGGTATTTTGGACAAAGAGTTTTTCAATTAAAAACAAAGAAATTTTAGACAAGCATTTAACATAAATATTGGTTAAAATATTTAGGAATACAAGTATCATATTTATGTAAATTGAAATTAACACAACCAAAGCAGACCTGCATATCGGTTGAGGGATTCCAGTCGGGATCAAAAATTATCACTCTGTTAGCACCAGTTAAATTTGTTCCAAGGCCACCAACCTTGGTCGTTAAAATAAAAATGAATACTTCATTTGAATTGTTAAACTCGTCTATCAGAACCATTCTTTGTTTGATAGGAGTCTGACCATCCATCCTCCTGTAACTATAGCCACCAGCGGTCAGAAAATTCTCAATAATATCAAGCATCTGCATTGTTTGTGAAAAAAGAAGAACACGGTGTCCCTGCTCTCTCCACACATTAAGTACTTCAGCAACAACTTTCATTTTTCCACTTCGATTGGGGTTCCCATAATCTGGATTTCCATGAGAATGTTCTCTCTCAAGAAGATCAGGATGATTGCAAATTTTCCGCATCACATCAATACCAGATAATGAGTTTCTGCTTCCATCAAATATTTGTTCAACTTCAGAACTAGCAAGAAAAGCACGATAGACAGATCTTTGCTCAGGAGAAAGACTGCAGAAAAGGACATGCTCGGTCTTCTTTGTTAGCTGAGCATCTACATCCATTTTCATTCTCCGAAGGAGATAAGGCATGATTAAGTCACGTAGGACCACAGCACACCTTCAAAAGATAGATATTTAGATTTGATCAATTAAAATTTTGACAACCGAGATGAATATAATAATAGTTTTGGCATATTAGTTTTAAACCAATACGTTATACCAATTCATTAACCCAGGTGATACATCAACTAAATAAGTGCTTAAAGAATACCAAATATGTTTCAACTTTTTCAACAGCATCCACTCAACTTCAGCGACTATATTTCTTTTTAAAAGATAGACTACTCATGTTTCAGTGTTTCCAGCTTTTAAAATAACATCCATATTGATTAACAAAAAAAAGACTGTCACACACATACTCATGAATTGAGCTCTGTAACGTGTGAAAAGAAGCTGGCACATTAAAAGTACCTGTAGGCCGTGGATACTTGTAGGGGAGTAGCATTAGCATAGCCACCAACAGATATTGGAACTGCAAACTCTGCTTCAAATACTGGGAGGACACCCAACTTTCCGGGAAATACAAAATCAAATAAAGACCATAATTCAGACAGCTTATTCTGAATTGGCGAACCGGACATTATAATGCGGTGAACAGTCTGCAACTGTTTGCAAACAAGAGTGACTTCAGCATTTGGATTCCGAATGCGATGTCCTTCATCTAAAACTGCATATCCCCATTCGATATCAAGCAGTTTGTCTCCTTGCAGACGAAGTTGCTCATATGTGGTTATTAGTAATCCAGATTCTGATCTCAGAACACGATTTATCAAAGAATCCCACTTTTTGGTATGTTTCGATGATGATTTTTCTTCATGGTCACTGTCACTAAGATCATCACTATCACTGTCACCACTGTCACTTGATCTTGAACGTTTTTTTCTACTGCATACTTCCTTAACAGAATCATGTAATAACTCCACGTGAAAGCTAGGGTACCATGTCTTAGCTTCTCGTTTCCATTGCTGCAAGAGTGTTACTGGACAGATAATGATGCTTGGTTTGTACATACCACTGAAATGCAGTGATCCAAGAAAGGCTAGAATCTGTATGGTTTTACCCAGACCCATCTCATCCCCAATAATTCCACCTGCTTTTTGACAATGAAGTTCCCATAACCATTGTACGCCAACCTTCTGATAGTCAAATAGTTTGCTAAAAACTATTTCTGGGATTTTTAATCCCCCTTCAAGAGTCACAAAAGAAGGTTCTTCGTCGTCCACATCTTCATCGCTATCAGCTTCAGTACTTGAGGTCTTCAAATCTTCATAAGACAAGCAAGTAAACTTTTCAGAATATATTCACTTCAGGGAAAAAAACAGAAAGAAACTCAAGTTGATTAATCAAAACGAAAAATGGAAATAAGAAAAATCACTTAATGACAAAGGAAAGACACTCTAGCTAAATTTCAGCAAAGAAAATATGACAGTTCACATGTCCTAACATCCTTAACATACCGCCTTCTTCCTGAAGTCTTTCCTCACGAGAGGCCAACTTTTTCCACTTATTCCCAGGTTGAGGCCTTCTCTTCCTTCTTGTGATATCTTTTCCCTTCTCAGATTCTGGTTTGAGGGACTGAGGGATCTTCAATGGTTTCTGAAGTCTTTGAAAAGGGAGGGTGGGTGCTTCAAGTTTTGGTGCGGATTTTGGATCGAGCATCTTTGTTTTAGGACGTGCTTTTGAGGCCTCAGACATTGACTGGACCGCCCTAGCTAAACTAGATGAAGCAAGATCATTATTTTCCAATGCATCCTCGGATGCCACATGTTTACTGGATGACCCTTGAATACGGCGTTCATAACCTTTAAGCTTGTGAAAAGGAGTAAATACTCCTTTTCTTACCAGCTCATCCCTTTCCTAGAACATGAACAGTACAGTAATAAGCTCACTTAAGGTTTATAATTTTCCACTAGAAACACATCTTAATATACCTTTCTATGAGTTGACAAGAACAGAAAGAAAATCACTCACTGTTTCCACAAACCCGGAAGATGCTGCGTTTAAAATGGCATCAAAATCATCATCATCAACTGAAACCTTTTTAAGCCGTTTGTTCTTATTATTACTTTTTTTATCAACTCCTTTCAACCCATGCTTCGATTTAGGAACTTCCCTTATGAGGTCTCTTATCAACCGGTCATTTTGTTGGTTATCCTTAGAAGAACCTGAAACCTCTTTCTCGAGTTGAGCCCTAGTTTTTATCAGGCTTTGTAATCGATCTGAAGCAAGAGCATGCTGAAGGGTCAAATCACTTGGTGATGTCTGAACATGTCTTTCCTGCTCTGCATTCTCTTGCTCTGTTTTGTCATTGTCATCGGGATATTGGTCCCCATCTCTCTTGAAGTTCTCTAGTTGCTCCACAGCAGATGCAACAGCATCTATTTCAAGATTAATTGCCCTCAGTTTGTTTACAAGGTTCCCATTACTATAAGAAGATGTCCCGTTGCTCTTTACTGGTTCAAGTTCTTCCTCTCTGCCTCCAGCAGATTTGTTACTTTCTCCTGCATCTTCTCTCGCCTATCAAGATAATGGTTCTTTCAGTTCACATTCAAAATAAGAAACTCAAAGTAACTTCATGCAAAATGGAGTAGACAAATCAATTGTGTCACTTGACCTTGAGTTTCAGAGATTTCAAAGTAGCATAATAAACTATGGCAGTTGTCAGAGAAGAAGAAACACATAGTGTATATACGAAAAGGAAAAACTTTCTCCAATTACAAAGCATTTTAGCAACCACAGTCATGTTTTCCAATATAAGTCATTTGAACTACAGCCTTAGATTTAGAAGAGATAAGTACAGAAAGAAAGGCAGGTAATTCAATTGGTCCCAGAACATGAGAGAAAGCTATTGGAAGCAGTTGCTTCGCACTAAAACGGGAAGAATTGCAGCATATGTAAAGACAGCTATATTAACATCATAATCAGCCCAAAATAAGGATAATATGAAGTAGCAGTAAAATGAGCAAAATATGCAAATGCAACCTTTTGCAGAATGTCTCGCTCGATATCTTCTGGATTGGCAGATGTTACACCTAAAGTGCTCAGTAAAACCCTATCCTCTTCCTCTTCTTCCATTGAACTCAATCACAATGCTCACCTCACAAATTTGCTACCTGCCATTACAAAACCTAACAAATCTTCAGCAACATGATCAATGTAATCGAAATTAATCTGATCATTGCAATTAACAGCAATGCAACTAAACCAGCACCCTCTTAACAAAACTTACAATTCAAAAACAGATTATTACTCAACAAAACTAAAAGTGCGTAAACAGTAAAGAACGTGCAAGTATTAAAATCAGAAAATTATCGAACAACGTGCCTATCAACCCTAATCCTTTTCAAAATTCTTAATGAGATGAAACTAATAACAGCAGAAATAAAAATAAAAACCAGAAACAAATTTCTGCACACTACCAATTGCAAAGCAGGTTTTTAACTGACCTAATTAAGAAAACGCACGGGAATATACGATTTCGGGGAGAAACAAGAGGTTTTTACTATCCACTAGAATAGATTTCGTCTCGGTAAGAATCGATCAGAGCAGTGAAGGAGAATCCTGGATACACGAATTCGGAATCTCTTTTACTTCTATTCTTCAAATTCCCCCCTGGATCCTTTTTCTTTCCTTTTTTTTCTTTTATTATTATGGGCCGGGGGGTTGGGGTTGGGATTTGGCGCAAGCTTGTTGACCTGCGACTGAGCATAGGTTGTAGTACCCATTTTTTGTACACGTGGCCCAATGCGTGCCCCAGGATAAAAATATTCAGATATTTTTTTATATATTCAATTATCGTAGTATTGATATCTGAATATTGATATATTTATTCATATTTCACAAATTTAAGATTTTAATATTTTCAATCTTATAACGAGAACTTTACCTAATTTTTTGGTTACTCCGATTTAGGGGTGTAAACGAGTCGAGTCGAGTAGTGCTGAGCTCGAAACTCGACTCGATTGTTATACTCGAAGCTCGAAACTCGACTCGGTCGAGCCTAAATTTTAAAGATCGAGCTCAACTCGATAAGAAACTCGATAAACTCGAGCTCGGCTCGACTCGATTACCTATATAATTTTTAAAATTAATTTTAAACATATTTTTTTCTAAAATAAACTCGAGCTCGACTCAATTACTTGTATATAAATATAAATTATATATTAATGGCAAAATGGTAAATATTGTTCAAGCTCGATTAGACTCGCGAGCCTTTCGAGCCTAGTATTTATGAGCTCGAACTCGGTAGCTACTCGAGTAGCTCGAAACTCGACTCGATTAACTTCGAGTCAATTTCGATCTTTTTTCGAGTCGAGCACGAGTAGCTCGCGAGTAGGCTCGACTACTTACGCCCCTAGTCCGATTATATACACCCCCAAAACCCCCCAAATTGTTGGTAGACACATGTAAGACATTTTTTTTCTTCATGTTGTAAAATTATTGTATTACCCTTTAATCTATTTTTTCCTAATTTACTCAATCGAACCCTAATATATACATCCACAATCGTTGATGGCTGCCACGGACTAATGGAATCTATTGGGCAAAAAACAATAATCTCAACAAACTTCTAACAAGAAACCAACATACCAATTTCACTTTTTATTTTTTGAGAGGAACCAATTTCACTTACATAAATTTACACACACTTCAATTTGTTGGGCATAAAACAAACGGATTGAGGCATATGCACACTTATATAATTGGAAATTAATTTCAATGAATTGAGTCAATGTTGGTTTAAAAAATAAACTGTGCGTAAATTGAACGTTAAAATTCATATGTATCTATACATTCAATTGCATAGAAAAATTTACTTTGAACATATTCGTAAATTGATCACAAAGCACTAGCAGTGGGATGAGCGTTGGCAAGCGCGGTGGTGAGAGCCGTCAGTGGTGGTGGAAGACGGTGCACAATATGCCGGAGAAAAAAAATATAGAAAAAATAGGTGGAGAAATTATATTTGTAGGGGTATAATTGTAAGTTAAATGTGGTGTATCTATCAATTTCGGAGATGTATGTATGTAATCAAACTCTTATGTTTATTAATGGCTTAATAAAAAACCAAGAAAAACATTCTGTATTCAAATGCTTAATATATACTCAACCCAATTCCATATTTTTGTATATTTCATTCATTTGTTTAGCATAAAAAATGATAGTGTTATGATTATATAAATTTACCCTTACATAATATATATATGCAATTGAATTAAATATATGTAATTAAATTTTAATGAATCTATTCTTATTTAAGTAGAATCCGATTAATAAGTAATTTGTACATAATAAAAAAAGAAATACCGACCACCCACGCACTATATTCAATCGTCTTCACGCCCTCAACTCTTTTCAGCTGCTCTTTCTCTTCCTCCATTTTTCTCCCACACTTTTCGCTCATTTGTCTCCCCCTCGAATTCTTCTCCAGCGTCAAATTTTCAAAATTTTCATCTCCTTAACAACGCTTCTTCCCTGGATATTGTCATCCCTGATGCATTTTCACCGGTCTCTTTGAATGTTTGATCAATGCGATCAATCATGGTTCATGATTGGTGATAAGTTTGCAATTAGGGTTTGGGTTTGTATTCTTCTCAAGGATGTAGTTCGAGAAAAAAATAATATTATTGACAAGTATTTCATTTGACATTTATTGGATCCACCGCAGGGAACCCTAATTTGTGCATTTTCTTGGGCGATTGAGCCCGAGCAGCGGTTGAAATTGAAGAGTTGGGGGTAATTTGAAAATTTTGAAGCTACTTCATTGAACGATTGCCATGGATCATATTGTGGGCGGAAAGTTTAAGCTTGGGAGGAAAATTGGTAGTGGTTCATTTGGAGAACTCTATTTAGGTACGTATTCGTTTCATTCTATTGCTTTAATAAAAATGCATTTCCCTTTTTTCTGGATTTACTGTTGAGGTACCTGCTAATATTATGTTTGGATTTATTCGCAGGCGTGAACATACAAAATGGAGAAGAAGTAGCTATCAAGCTGGTATGCCTGTCAATATTAATTAATTGTTATTTTGACTGTTTCGATTTTAATTTAGAGCTTGGAGTGAGGCAATAAGTTGTAAACATATGTTATTTTCTATTCTCTTACATCAATGATTAACAGGAATCTGTAAAGACGAAGCACCCTCAACTTCACTACGAGTCAAAAATCTATATGCTTCTACAGGGTGGAAGTAAGTCCCCAACAAACCCATAGACAATGTTAGCATCAAATTAGTTAGTTTTTCTGCATTATGATTGACTGTAGTCTCCACAAGTCTATTTGATTAAAGGATTTAGAATATAATGAGAACAAATGCATGAAGATTGTCCCGATATTCTTTGGCATTATAGACTTAGTGGTGTTTGCAAAAGATTCTTGTAACTTATAATCTCCTTTTTGACTTTCGAAAAACAATTTTGAGCGTTTTATTTCTCCTCCAAGTGATTAAATAATCTAACAAAAGCTACAATCTCCAACTTAGTTATTTGATGCTTTTGCTAGCTTCTACTAACTTTTGCAATATTTTTGCAAATGGTTACCACTTTACTATTAAGCAATTATTCTTACAATCACTAAATTAAATTACTTCTTCAAAAGCCTAAGTTTTTGCTAACACCCCTTAAAGTCATTAGTAAAAAAATTAGTTATCTTTGAGCGGAAATCTGTTGACCCTTGGAAGCGTTTGAAATCCTTATCATCTTCGTTCCCTCAAACTCAAAACTCTCATATTTACATTTAATGCAACCTTTGATCATATTTAAAAGTTGCTCAACCTGCTTATGGCGACATTGTCTATGGGGACAAATGCAATATGGGTTGGCATGGAATGTGATTGTTGCAGACTTGTTCCCATTCATCAATAATAAGAAGCTTGTCCTGTCCATTTGTTCATTGTTTTCTCTGAGTTTTGAGTTGATGTCTTTGTACAAATCACTCTCGTCAAGATGATTCTTACAAATGAATTTAACTGTATGTTCCTTTACTTTATCATGTAGCGGGCATTCCCAACTTGAGATGGTTTGGAGTTGAGAGTGAATATAATGTCATGGTCATAGACCTTCTGGGACCGAGCTTGGAGGATCTATTCAACTATTGTAACCGGAAGTTATCCTTGAAAACAGTCTTAATGCTCGCAGATCAATTAGTAAGTAGTTGTGTTTGTAAGACCTGTCTGGAAGTTGGGTTTGAGCTAGCAACTTGGCTGGAGTATCTAACTTTTTTTTTTGGTGCTTTAAGATTAATAGAGTTGAATACTGTCATTCAAGAGGATTTCTTCACCGTGATATTAAGCCTGACAACTTTTTAATGGGCTTGGGGCGCAAATCAAACCAGGCATGTCATTCTATGATTCTTTGGCTTTTACTTTGGTTTAGATTGTGTGATTTTGATGTTTTTTTTTTTTTTGTGTGTGTGTGTATATATATTGTACTTGAAAAGACTTTCATTAGCCTCTCAACACTGTTGGTGTATCTATCTAGATTAAGACTCTAGCTTCTTAGAGATTCCTACTTCTATTCTCTCTCTCAACTCTGAAGCGTGTTTCTAGATGTAATCATACAGAAGAATACAAATACTCATTCCGTCCACCAAAACTGTGCTCACTTTTCTTATTTGTTTGTCCACCAAAAGTGTGCTCATTAAACTTTACTCACAAACAACCACTTTATTCACAAATGGACCCCACAACACCCTTACTTTATCTACCTTTTCTTAAAACATGTGCCCAAAAATGTGAGCTCACTTTTCATGGACAGAGGGAGTAATATTTTTCTGGTTTTGCAGCCCTGCAGTTATATATCCTTTGTATTCTGTTTTCAGTTCTCTTGACAATATTTTAGTTAATGACATTTGAAGTATGAAAATTAAAATCTCGTCATGCTTTACTTTGTGCACTTTTTACCTGTACCTTGTGGCAAACCAGAATTATTGATTTCGCTGGTAGTGATGATTTCCTCATATCAGAAATCAACTACTAATAAAATTTTCCTTGTCCTCTGCACAAGCATGCATGATAGTATTGTCTATTGACACCTTGAATATGGCTATGCTACGTAGATTTTCCAAAAAAAAGGTCAATAAAAAGCTCTATATCAATTACATTTCCTTCCGGAATAACATCTGAAAACCCCAGCATTCGAAGAAATATTGAGCCAATTAAGTTATATCTATCTGGTAGTGGGTGTTTTCTCAATTTGTTTCGCTTTGAGGGAATGGATGAGTTTTTTCACACTGTTCAATGATAGAGTTCCCTCATGGACATTTTTTGGGGAACCAATTTACTGCTGATTGCTGTTGGTGCTCATACATAATATTATGTGTATGATTATTGTCTCTGCTTCAATGACATTGACGGTATTCTTTTTGCAGGTTTACATCATTGACTTTGGACTTGCTAAGAAATATAGGGATCTCCAGACTCATAAACACATTCCCTACAGGTATCCTTCATTTGTGTGTTGAGTAAGTCCAAGGTACTAAATAGTGTCTTGCTGCGTGCATGGCTTCATATTATGTGCAGTTTTGCAATGATCACTCATTACTTATAATAGAAAAGGCTCAGAGGGATATAACTCGGCCAGTGTAAGTGAGGAGACAATATAGGTCTAAATTAAACGTCTTGCTGTGCTTATGTTTCAGTTGTGCTGATCTTATCACATAGTGGAATTAAACATATTATGGAAGTTATTTATGTTTGAATGTGGGCAAATGTTTCTTATGCCGCCTATTACTTTTCAATTCGTGAGTTGCATACCTTAAGAGTTACGCTTGGGTTCTATGCCTTCTGCGATTAGGTTTCATAATAATGTCTGTAAGAATATCAAGTTGTTGATTGTACCTCTTGATGTCTCTTTCCAGGGAAAACAAGAATCTCACTGGTACCGCTCGATATGCCAGTGTTAATACACACCTTGGGGTTGGTGAGTGATGTATCAAGCATATTATGTTGTATCCTGTCAATTAGGTATGGTTTAGAGGGCAATTCATTTATTTAACCTGTTATTTGCATATGTTTGGCAGAACAAAGCCGAAGGGATGATCTAGAAGCTATTGGCTATGTCCTAATGTATTTTCTGAGAGGAAGGTTGGTTAAATGTGTGGAGCCCCTACCCCTTTATGTTTATTGACATTTTTCCTACATTGTATTTAAAATTATGCAACTGGTTGCTTCTATACTTATTCTACATCTCCTTTTAGCCTTCCATGGCAAGGACTTAAAGCTGGCACCAAAAAGCAGAAATATGAGAAGATCAGTGAGAAGAAAATGTTGACTCCTGTAGAGGTACTTATATGCTGTTCTCCATATTTATATATTCCCTGTTCTATATTCAACAAAAACAAAAACTAACTTATTCTATTATGTGGGATTGTATAAGGATCATATTTAGCCATCATGTTCAAGCCAAAGTCTAACATACATGTCCCCATTTATTTTCAATGTTTGAAATGCTGAGTATATAACCTACTCATTTGCAAGAGGAATCCTAACACTTGATCTTTGATTCTTGCTTGTTTTCAATATCACTTCATTGATTCTGTTGTTTCATCTTATCTTCATATCTGAGAATTAATATTTTCGATCTGCACAGTTCGCACAGATTTTACTGGCTTGAAAATCCTTTAGTAAATATTTAGCAAATACGAATTAAAAAAAAAAAAAAAACTCCATAGAATAAATTTATAATTCCATCAGCTCTATGTATTTTAAATGACTTTGAAAAAACTGTATTCAAGTTTAACATGTATTCCTGTTCCTAAATGCTAAATCTTGTCTTAGTTTCTCATTTTGGTCTAAGGTGATGATTTTTTGGGGTTTTAAGTAGTTTTTAAAAACCGATTTTTGAATTCTTGGGGATTTTGAAATCCTAATAAATACTTAAATAGTAAGGTATGTGTTTTGGGATTTTGAATAGGGTGGGATTTATTTAACTTTATGTCAAGTCAATGTGTAAGGGTGAATGGTGGTGTATTACTATATTTGATGATTGTAATGATTAGATGATGTGGGTTATGATTTAAGCATATTAAAGTGTAAGGAGAGAGAATTGATTGTATTGAAAAGCGTGATAGTAGTTTTATAGGTGTTTTAGTAGTGATTTTATAAAACCGGATTTCAGAATCCCAAATTAGAACCGGATTTAGATTTGTAAATCCAAAACCTGCATTTTAAAATCCAAAACAAACATCACGTTATGGATTTGGTGATTTACTTTACTGCATCACGTGCTGGTATGTCAAAGAAAGTTCATGTCATCTTCAATATTACAGGGATTATGCAAATCATACCCATCCGAGTTCATTTCCTTTTTTCATTATGTCCGGTCATTAAGATTTGAGGACAAGCCAGATTATTCGTACTTAAAGAGACTCTTCAGGGATCTATTTATTCGTGAAGGTAAAGGGTTCTTTACCTATGTTAGGCTTTCCAACTTTTAGTTCGTGTTTTCCGTAGAGCTTTTTATTCAATTATGTTATGTGCTCTTGCTAGTTATTCATGTTGCAATGTTCATACAGGTTACCAGTTTGACTATGTATTTGATTGGACTCTATTGAAGTTTCCTCGGATTGGTTGGAATTCCAGACCAAGGGTTGGTGTTTGCTTATCTTTTATGTGTACTTTGTGCTTTCTAAAGTGTACAAGTTATTAATTGGTGCATTTGCTTGCAGGATCCCTCTAGCAATCCCGTTGCTGCTGGGACCTCTGGTGAAAGACCAAGAAGAACATCAGGTAAATAGAATGTCTTTTACCAACAGAGCTCCCAAAATGTTATTGTCTGCTCTCATCTGATTTTTTTTACTAATATGGGGTGGCAGATTTAATCGTAGAAGTACTTTGATTTATTATTAAAGTGATTTTTTGTACAAGGGAAGGGAATGAATACAAAAGTATTGCTGTGAACAGTAATAGCACAAATCATCTGAGCATACAGTTAATGTTCCGTATACAGTGCATAACAGCATAAGATTCGAAACCATTAATGCTCCCTTCCTATCAGGCTGAAAAGTGATATTGATTATTAGGTCTACTTGCCCAAAGATTGGATCCTCTTTGCTATTTTAGCCAATTCTTTTATAACTGTCCATTTAGTCCATGGGTGATGGGTCTGTTAATTGGGTGTAATTTTGGTCAGTTATTAATACAACATTAGTTTATATTCCAATCTATGTGTCCTCCTTGTCGTTGCACATGTCACCTAATTTTTAATCCGCAGTGGGGCAAGACATCAGAGAGAGGTTCTCAGGTGCCGTCGAAGCTTTCTCTAGGAAAAATGTTTCATCTGGTCGTCAAGGTGAACCTTCACGACACAGGGCATTAGAAGATGTTCCTTCATCCAGGGATGTGGTATGCATTCCTTTTTTTACTTATTTAGATCATATGGCATTACTGACATCTTGCATGATCGTTTGGAAAAAATTTAGCATTTAAATGGTTAATATCTTTTTTTATCCCTATAAAGTCAATATTATTCCAGTTTTGATCCCCCTCTTTCACTCACTATCAAATGTGAGTTTATGCCAAATGTGCTAAGATAGATACTTGGAATGTTGTTGCAGCAACTTGATTCAGAAAGAAATCGTGCCTCACGAAATGTGAGCTCTACAAAGAGAGCAGCAGCTATTCAAAGCAGCCGACCGAGCTCGTCTAATGATGCTACCGACGGGCGTTCTAGCAGAATGGTGTCTAGCAATGGTCGTTTATCGTCCACTCAAAGAATTCAACCTGGGATTAAGCCCAAGCAATCAGCTTTTACCCGTGGTGCAGTTGCTAAAGGCTCAAATGATGACCCTCTTCGAAGCTTCGAGTTTCTCTCAGTAAGGAAATAACTCCTTTCTTACTCAAGTGTGGATCAACTTCCAATTCAATGTAAGCAAATCTTGGCTCTTTCTTACTCAAGTGTAAATGCTGCCTCATCCTACACCCCCTTTATGGTTGAATTTTTATTTATTTATTTCGGTTTAAAAAGTTGTCTGTTGTAACGCATAGAGCGAGTGCTCATCCAACGAATCGATGGGCTTCCTTTGCGGCAGTTTTCCATTCATAAATAATGTCGATTATGTATTTCTCACTCATCTTTTAACAAATTAGTAGTAATATTATTGTATGTACTGAACGTTATGAATTCTGAACTATTTATGATCCATTGCCTTTGTATTTCATAACGCATTATCTCGCATTAACAAATTATTTTGGAGAAGAAGGTTTGTTCATCTGTTGATGAAATAAAAGTGATACAGATACTAGGATAGATGAGCAATTCAGTGCCAAAAATGTGATTTGAATTATCTTGGGGGTTGAAAAGGGGTACATTACAGGGACTCACCGTTCTCCTGAATTATCGAGCACAATTTCGTGCAATATGCGTGCATCTGTCTACGACGAACGTGTTTCTCTAAACTTATCTTCATCTATCTCACTAAAGTGCATAACAAGAATGATAATTGATTGATGATCAACAATAGCAAAGATACTAAACCTCATTAAATTGATGGCAGTTGCAAGTCCTGCACAACAGTTGTTTGGGATTTGTGAATCTATATGGTAGTAAACTAATGAAGACAAGGCTAAAGAATTAATCACTCCATCCCACAAAGATAACTACATTTGACTTTACACAGATTAAGAAAAATCAATAAATGTATTCAAATTTAGCTAATGTGTTAATTTTGCCCTTGAAATCACATTATTCAAAATCTGTTAAGCAATAATTACTCTTATTAATTAGGGATAAAATTGACAATAAAATATTTAATACTAAAGTAAAAAGAAATGGAGCTCTAATTTGGGACATCCAAAAAAAGGAATATGAATTTATCTTTTTGGGATGGAGGGAGAAGATCTTAAGTTACAAAAAATCAGTACGTGAACAGCATAAATCAGTAAGAAAAATTGTAACTAATGTTCAAATTGTCATACCCCAAATTAAGTTTCGAAAAAATAGATTTTACTTAAGAATAATTGTAAATTGATTGCAGAAAACATAATTCAGCTTAGCATTATTTTTTGTTGGTTAAACAACAAATCACAAATGCAGATAAATATTTTTTTAATAATATCCGGTGAACGATGTATATATAACTATAAACCCCCTGAAATTGAAATTACAGATTCAGACACAATGCATTAATATAAATATGTAAAATATATAAGTAGAGAAAACCAGAAATTTAAAAAAACATGAGATTAAATTTAACAGCCAAAACTGAGGAAGGTAGAACAAAGAACGGCCTTCTAACAAGTTGGTATAATAGAGTACAAAATTCAAGAACTTTCTCTATTGTGATAAATTCAAAAAAACAAGGTCTTGCAAAAGAAATGAGAATACACGTTCGAAAATCCTACTCCAGAAGTCCTCATGGAAGCCAGAAACTATACTTATGCAGCAGTTTCTTTCTTAAGCTTGGCAAGCTCTTGTCGGACAACACCAGCTTTCTGAAATGTGGAATAACAAAAAGATTAAAGGTTTTGTTTACTAAACAACACAACCAAAAGCAAATAAAAATTCTATACTGCGTCTGTAGCTCAAAATCAAATCAATTCGTAAGATTCTGGCTCAAATATAAGATGTAGAACTAATTATAAGGGGTATATTTAATCAGTGACAGACAGAAAATTTCAAATCTGGTTGTGGCCAAATTTTCAAAAAATCTATAAATTAGTGTGTTCTTAATGAAAAAATATGAACTAAAATGACACTAAAACTCAATTAGGAATTGAAAAGAGGCCCACTCTAGGTATTAGAAGCATAAATGGAAAATCAAAATAATATGACATATAACAATGTATGTACCTTGATCTTTGCGAGCATAAGCTTGAATCGGTCAAAATCATTGAGAGCAGCCCTTCTCTTCTGAACAATCAGCTTCCTACCCCAAGAGCTGTTTTCCCATTTCCCCTTGACATCTTTCAAAAGCAATATTCAAAATTACCATCAATGTCAAATAAAAAATCAACACAGCTAAAATGGCTTAATGTTTTCAAATTTAAAGTACACACCAGCAGCCTCCATAGCAGCAATAAGAACCTTCTTCTTGGGAACTCTTTTGATATCAATCTTGATATCTGTAAGAGAAAGCCTCTTGAAGTTCATCTGGCTACGGACCATGTCAGGGGCATCGACAAGAGCCTGTCATATGCAAAATGTATTGAGTAACTGAACATGTATTTCATATAAAGAACAAGAATTTAAATTATCAAACAACTAAACGTAACCATTTAGCAATTCACTAATTGGACATCACAGAATGTAACTAAAAATATTGTTTAACCAGCTGATGCAACTAAAGAAACATTACAAAAAACGAAATCTTCAGCAATTATATAACCATTCATTTAATGGTAGTCAACACAAACACGAAAATAAAACTATTCAAATTTTATGAAGCTATCCTGTTAAACAAAAAATGGAAAGCCTGAGCATTCACAAATTAATCGAAGTTAGAGAAGAGCCGAACTGTATCATTGATGAGTGAATGGGCAACTAAATCCTATATTTCTCGCAATGTTCTTACTCTAATCCAGACAGGAAAACAGTAAACCAAAGGATTTGCAACAAAACATCTAAATTCAAACAAAAAAATGATTCAAATTCAGTTCCAACAAATTAAACTATAAGCTATATACGCCGATTAACATTTCAAACGATATATACTCAAAAAGCGGAGAGTGCATACTCTGTTCTGGTCGATGACGTCAACGATGACAACAAGCCTGCCATAATCCTTTCCGTAGTTGACAAGGGCAACCCTCCCGATCTCGACGTACCTCTTGAACGGCTGCACGTTAAATCAAATCGAAAATCAAAACTCAAACCTTTCAGAAATGTATTCACACATTCATACGCAAGATTACGGAGGAATAAATTCCGGCGCTCACCATTTTGGATACAGATGTTACTGTGAGTGCTGTGAGTGAAGAGGCGGAGAGGAAGTTCAGAAAGAATGGGGGTGAGAGTGATATAGGGTTTGCGGGATATAATGTTGCTAGGGTTTTGTATATGGGCCAGTTCTATTTTAGATTTGGGTATGGGCTATCGGTACATTGGGCTTTTAAAAAAAAGACCCAATGAGTCACTCAATTTTCTAAGTAGCAAAGGGTTGAGGTATATACCCCTCCAGCTTTGTTTAATGCACTCCCCCCTTCCATTTATTAATTCAAAAATATATATGAAATACCATATTTGCCCTTTAATAAAATGTATAGATACATACACCCCATTAACCCTATTTTCCTCTTCTTCCCCAACCTCTCTAACGCCTCTACCGCCTCTCCCTTCTTTCTCCTCCTTTTTTTTTTCGTTTTCTACCCTCCCCCTCGCCGGCGCTCTCCTCCCCATCGCCGTCGCACTCTCCCCTCCCACTCGCCTTGTTCTCCCTCCCCATCACCGCCGCTCTGCTCTTTTTTAAAAAAAAATCTGTAACAAGCGGCGGCGCCGCCCCTCTCGCCTAGCGACGCCGCCGCCCTCCTTCGCCTCTAACCGTCGAGGCCCGACGGCGCTCGCCCCCAGCAGTCGCGGCCCGGCGGCGCTCGCCCCAAGCCGTCGCCGGCGAAAAAAGGTTTTTTTTTTTGTTTTTCTATCGATCGACCATTATTGGTCGCTCAAGAACACTCTCGTCGACGATAGGTCGTCGATGAGAGTGTTTTTGAACAATCAATAATAGTCGAAAATTTCAATTTTTTTTTTTTTTTAATTTCTTTCGAAATTTGGTCGACAAACCAGTGTCGACCGGAGTGTTTTTGGGCGACAAACCAGTGTCGATCGGAGTGTTTTTGGGCGACAAATCAGTGTCGATCGGAGTGTTTTTGGGCGACAAACCAGTGTCGATCGGAGTGTTTTTGGTCGACTCTGGTTTGTTAAAAATACTAAGATTTTTAAAAAAAAAAAAAATTATTTGAGGCAGTGGTTATGTTTTGATTGGAGTGTTATTGCTATTTTATTTTATCAAACATGTTCATTTCTGTGGGTGTTAGAATTTGTTTGTGATGGTTGTGGCAGTGGCAACAGTGGTGGTGGCGAAATTCTAGGTTTAGGGTATTTAGGGTACAGTGCAACGGAGATGGTGGGGGTGCAGAAAACGGAAAAAAAAAAAAGGGAGGGGAAGAGTGAGGCGGCAGAAACAAGTTTGGGAAGAAGATGAAATTAGAGTTATAGGGGTGTGTATGTATCCGTAACATTTATTAAAGGGGTAAATATGGTATTTCATATATATTTTTGAATTAATAAATGGAAGGGGGAGTGTATTAAACAAAGCTGGAGGGGTATATACCCCAACCCAGTAGCAAATACACCCACGGGCTCGTAACGACTCATTTGGGCCATTTTTCATTGGCCCAATGAACTTAGTTATTGAGGACACCCACCCACTTACTACACCCGCCCTAAAATGAGTATACACACTGTAAAAAATCTAAAATATCCCTCTTCTTCTAAATCCTAATTAGACCTCCTTTCCCTCCTCTCTCCTTCTCATACAAAAAACAAAAGACCCCTCCCAAGAGGCCAGTCGCACCCTCTCCTCCTCGATCTTGATTTCTCATGTATTGATCAGTTTTGATTTTTTGCTTTTTACGAAAAAAAGAATCGATTTTATTGCTCTTTTTTGAAAATTTTCTTAGAATATTTATTTTTTACCCAAATTCGGATATATTAGATAGGAGTAGTTTTTTTTTTTTTTTTTTGGACCTTTTTCCAAAAAAGAATAAAGTCAAAAATTATTGTTTTTTACTTTAATTTTGTGAGCTTGCATTTTGTTTGAAATTGGTAATTTATAATGATTTATTTCAATATTTTACTTTAATTTTTTGAGTTGGCATTTTATTTGAGATTTAAAAAAAACATTTTTTGGACTATTTTGGTGTGTTGGTAATGGTGGAGACAATTCTGCCATAAAATGGGATGAAATGGATGGATGTACATATCCATATATTTTTTTTCAAGCAAAAAGAGTATATTTGACATTCCACTTACCTTGTGTCCTCAATGACTCTCTACCGTGGCCTAAAATTTAATCGTACCGGACATAATTCATATTCAATATTCAATAATTCAGAAAATAAAATGAAGAAAAATTTAGAAGGGTGTATTCAATTGAGATTCTGTTGAATTTTTTTGGACTTTAAAAAGTCAGTGGATTTAGAAAATTCATAGACTCTATGCAGAGTTTGACAGACTTTTTTATTGATTTATATGGATTTTCATAGATTTGACAGGATTCTGAAATACACATTTTTTTATTTATTTACATGGATTTCCATAAAATATGCCCCTAAAACTATTGATGCAAACGTATATCGAACACACTTGTACATAAAAAAAATTATCTAAATTATTTAGAAAAAATATCAAAAATATATTAGTTCAAAAAAAAAAAATTATTATTCATCATTATTATTCTTATCTTCATTTCCATCACGGTTATACATCTACTCATTTTCCACATACCATTAACAATACTAGTTCTCAATGCATTAGTTTCAATTATTTGTTATGGTTGGCTTTGAGAAAGCAATTCTTCTTCATATTTGACTGAAATTCATCCGACATTCTTTCCGAAGAAAGTTATATAATCCAATCCTCTGGGTTTGAAATGGGAACTTGTGAACAGCTATTTAAAAATACCAAAAATTCTCTCAATCACATTTCTTAATTGGAGTGACAACCTTGACCATCAAAATCTTTTAGTCGATTACTGTGGGTGACGCTAGTGAAATTTATTTATATTTTTGAGAATACCTAAAGATTTCTAAAGATTTTTTAAAATTCGTATTGAATAACTCAAAATTTTGAAAGACTTTTAAAAATTTGGATTGAATACTCCAAATTTTAAAAGTCCAATAAAATCCAATAGAATCTCAATTGAATACACCCTCCTTAATATACATCACAAAACCGAAGATTACGCAGTAGAAATAATTAATTTTCTAAATATATAATTTAATTGGGTGAATACAAGTAATGAAGTAAAGATAATTACTATGAAATTAAAGACAGTGATTACTAAATCAATACCAAGAAAGTAAATTACAAATATAAATTTTCTTCCTAAAAATTTAGTAGGAAAAGAAATCATCACTACTTGATCATAAAATTAAAATGAAACAACTAGTCAAGAAATAGTCAAGAAATAAGAGAAAAAAAAATGCATTTAATATGAAAAATTCATAAACATCTCCTAAAAAATGATAGAAATTAATACTAGTTATCACAATTTTTTATATTGAAGATTTTTTTTCCTGGTTTAAGAATTGTAATTAGAGAAATAAACTAGAGCTCTTATGTATTACAAAATACTTTTTGATTAATAATGGAGTACTCGGTATGTAGAACATCAATAAACGGTTTTTTCTTGCTAACAATAATCATAATTATTGGACAATTTTTTTTAAAAAATTAGTAGTTAATTAAATATAAATAATGGTAGTAAATGATAGTTTAATTAAGTATTGGAGTATTAAATACTATTACTACGTATTTTTATGATTAATTCTCAAATTTTCAAATCACAAGTTGAAACGGATAAATGAATCTCTGCACATACTCTTAATAGTCATAATCCATTCTGTAATTCATTTTATTGTATATCAATTATTCATTTTATTGTAATTATGACTGTAATTCAATAAGGAGTAATTCTAAAATTATAAAGCAAGGATTAGAAGGGAATTTGATTGAGTTTTAATTTAAATTTCAAATATGCATTGTTGCTCCAACCTTAACCTTTTTCTTTTAGTTTAATGAATTTGATCAATTATAACTTTATTTTTCTTAAAAATAATTAGAGTTCTAGAGTAATTAAATTATTCTATAAAATTGCAACATAGTACTATGTACGAAGGATACATCATTCATTCATACTGTCCAAATTTAATTTCGACCTTAGGAGACTTTTTTTTTGTACTTGGTAAAGTTGGTATACTGTATAAAAAAATGTTAATTTTGAGAAAGGGTTAATCACATTTCTCACATTAAAGAATGTAATAAATATATATATATATATTTTTTAAGAATGAATATTTATAATTATCAATCACAAATTCACAATGAAGGAAGGTCTTAGGATATGATTTGTTTTCCTTTCTTTGAGGCGTTGGCAACATTAAAAATACCAAAGATTCCACTAATTCAAATATAATATTTTAAGCAATTTTAAAAATTCAAATAAATCAGAAATTAATTCAATCAATTAACACAATTAATTATATTTCCACGTTTGGCAGATACTTGTTGCCAATTATGAGGATTAAATTAATTATTACATAACTGAAAAATAATCATGTACTAATATACTTTCAAAAAAATATAAATCAAATCACAAATTGCTGCATGGCATTAAATTATTTTCAACATTCCTTAATTTAAAATCCACCTATAAAATGCAGAAAAATTCTTACATTCTCATCATCTCAGAATCCTGCTAATCATCAATCAATGGCTTCTTACTTCAACTCCTTATCTCTGATTCTAATAGTCTGTTTAATCTCCTTTGTTCAATCCCTTAAAAATGGTGGTGTCACCATTGATCTCATTCATCGTGACTCGCCTCTCTCCCCCTCACACGACTCCACCAAAACACGTTTCGAACGTCTAAGAAACGCGTTTGATCGTTCTTTTTCACGTAAATCCTCTTTCGTGTTATCCTCCTCAAAGTCCCTAGACAAAACCACGGAAGCTCCCCTCTCTGCCGATGGAGGTGAGTACTTAATCGAATTCAAAATCGGGACACCACCCGTTCGCCAGCTTAGCATTGCTGACACGGGCAGTGATGTGACGTGGATACAATGCAAACCATGCACCAGCTGCTACAAGCAAAACTACCCTCTCTTCGATCCCAAAGCAACAAACTCCTACAGGCCTGTTTCGTGCAAGACGAATCAATGCTCGTCTACAGGAAGTTCGAGTTGTGTTAATAATGTATGCCAGTATGAAGTTAATTACGGAGACAGTTCTTACAGTCAGGGTGAACTAGCTGTAGACACACTTACACTTGGTGCTAGTGCTACTTTCCCCAAATTTGTGTTCGGTTGTGGAAAGAACAACGGCGGAACATTTAGCGAGACAGGGTCGGGGATTTTTGGCCTTGGAAACGGCGCTGCGTCCATAGTCAATCAGCAGTCGAGCCTCGTTGGTGGAAGATTCTCTTACTGTTTGACATCTCCTAATTCCAAAGTTCCAAGCAAGATAAGCTTTGGCAGTGATGCTGTTGTGGCAGGGCCTAAAGTTTTGTCAACTCCATTGGTGAGTAAACCTTCTGATGATTTTTACTATCTCACATTACAAGCTTTATCTGTTGGGACACAGAGGTTCAACTACAAGTCGTCTAGTACGAAGCAAGTGTCTGGAGAAGGCAACATTATAATTGACTCTGGCACCACCTTGTCATTCGTCCCTGCTGAGTTGTACGGGGGAATTGAGAAAACATTGGCGAAAGCAATCAAAGGAAACCGAGTGAACGACACCCAAGGGACGTTCAACTTGTGCTACAAACTACCAAGTAGCGGTAAGTTAAGTTCACCACCAGTTACTGCTCATTTTAAGGGAGCAAATTTGGTGCTGCCACAAGAGAGCCTTTTTCTTGAAGTGGAGAAAGGGCTTGTTTGTTTGACAATGATTCCCTCTGAAGATATTGCCATTTTCGGGAATTTACATCAGGTTGGTTACCTCGTAGGGTATGATTTGGTGAACAAGAAAATCAACTTTCTTCAAACTGATTGCAGCAAGTCCCGTTGAATTGCAGCAAGTCATTTTGATTCTTTCTCGATTTGAATAATGTTCCTTTAGGTCTTGTAATGTATAATAATAAAAGCATTTCTATTCTGCAACAATTTCTTCATCTTCAATTTAGTACAATACTTTTCTATCTTCAATGAAAAGAATTGTTCTTTTGTTAAGGATATACACAATCTGTTCATCGTTTTGTTAACAAAGGTTAGAAGGCACCAGCAATTACCTGGATCATCCAGCTTATATAGTAAAGCTGGCTCTCTTTGGTGTCTAGACACGAGTATGAACCTGTACATCGAAAATTTACGAAGACATGAGCATCAATTTCAAACAACAGAAAAACATAAATGGTAAAATCAGAATGATATCATTAATTACAGCAAGGTGTTCGAGGTGAAATGCAACTTAAACCAAAAGCTTATTGCTAGAAAAGTATTCGCTTAATTTGTGACTGATAGACATGTTACTGTTTGCCAGCATTTGGCCTCAACACAGCCATGACATAAAGATTTTTACTTGTAAGTTGGCCAATGCACATACCCTCTGCTTAGTCCTGATTCATCGATAGTATTCGTAGCTTTCCAAAGAATGTTAAGTGGAAAGAACTTTAAAGCAAATAACAGCATTAGAAAAATCAAACCTGTTTAAATGTTCCTCTGATATATGATGAAATCACATGACAAGCATCTGAAGAGCTGCATGCTTTGACATACTTTCGAAAATCATCTATACTGCTACGATTTGTGCGAAAAGCATCTACACATTTGATATCAGGGTTGTTTTGGTCTCTTGGGAGACCTAATTGTGCTGAGAAACCTGTTGATGTTGAGCTGAACTTTTTCATCTGCAAAAACATTATCCCCTTACAACCCCTAATCTCTTTTGCAAACATTATTAAGTAATAAGAAAAGGGAACTGAAACAACTTTTTCTATTTCACGGTCTCATATTCCCGTATTACCAATATAAGTTACATATATAAAATAACATCACTAATTGATATACGAAAAGTTTGTATCGAGTCGAAAAATCATTGAAAAGTGAAAGAAAAAGAGATATTTGGTGATTCTTGTCTGCATTTCTTGTTCCTTCTCTTCATCTACATTATATATAGATGGAGAGGGAATTCAAAATCAACTGTCAGTATATGCACAAAAAAACATTGGAATGATCAATCATCTGAGTAGAACAAAAGGAATTCAACTGGCCAAATATCTGGGAAATATATCTGAGGCCTTTCAAAAGTCCCTTCATTTAGCAGACATCGATCGTCATGTACTTGTTGTTTAAAAATTCTGTACACCCTCTCACTCCAACATTACCAGTAGTCTCCACATGAACAAGTGCCTTTACTGAAACGGTGAAACCGTTTAGGATCTCTAATCACAATCTCATGATCCATAATCTTGGAGATCAACTTAATCATCGTATGACAATCTGCACACGTTCTAAGATTCTTAATAACCTGAATCGTTGTCCCAGGAACCGAATTCATTATCCCGAAAACAACAGCCAGTTTCTCACTGTGAATCTGCAACACTATTCTCTTTTCCTCGTCATCAACATCATGAAGAACTGATCCCACACTAGGCACATACCCAACTGCTTGAAGCTTCACCATTAATTCTTCAAAATAGGCATGGATTTTCTCGTGCTCAGGATGCTGCCTATCTCCAGCAAGAAATGTATGAACTTTTCCTTTAAGTTCAATAAGACTAAATCCTGGAGATTTAACAACTCCGTGATTTTTCATAATCATTCTCATTCTCTTCACATCATCCCACCTACCAGACTCAGCATAAATGTTCGATAGCAACGCGTAATATCCCGAACTACTCGAATCCAGCTCAAACAATTTCCTAGCAGAAATCTCTCCTAGCTCTACATTTTTGTGTATTCTGCATGAAGCCAAGAGAGACGACCAAATTACAAAATCGGGTCTCACCCTCATTTCCAAAATCAAATTATAAGCCCGTTTCAGATAGCCGGCCCGACCTAGGAGATCCACCACGCAGCCATAGTGTTCGACTGTTGGTTTTATGTTAAACCTATGCTGCATTGCACAGAACCAGTGCCATCCTTCATCCACCAGGCCAGCATGGCAACAAGCTGAGAGAACCGACACAAAAGTAATACTGTTTGGCTTTACCCCATCTTGAATCATCTCCGATAACACTTTGAGGGCTTCCCTTGCTTGACCATGCATTCCATAGCCAGCAATCAGGGCAGACCATGATTTTACGTTCTTGTCCTTCATCCTATTGAATGCTCTCCTGGCTGCGTGCACACTCCCACATTTGCAGTACATGTCGATGATTGAAGTACCCACAAATACATTACTCTCCAAATTCATCTTTATAACCTATAAAATAAATGCAAAATAAATCATCTGATACTTGCATACATCAATTGAAACAGAGTTGAACCAAATAGTAATAAAAACAAACTACTCCTTTGTCCTACTATGTGAGGTTAGCAATATGAATCATATTTCGCCATCGTGTTAGATCAACGAGTTGGTCTTATGTAAAACAATTTCATCGTGCAACTGATTCATAACTATCACCTTTTATTATAACAACTAGTAATATTTTTGAATGAAACAACTAATATGACAAACTAAAAATAGGTCAAGATTCTAAATTTAAGTACAACACATATTTTTCAATAGTTTATTTTCATTCGAGCTAACGAATCTTGAGTGAAATCGTAATACCTGACCGTGTATGCCTTTGCCTATTCGATGAGCACCGGAATGTGAACAGGCTAACAACACTGATGACAGAGTCACTGCATTATACTCTGCATTCGTATCCATAGACCGGAAAACATTCATTGCCTCATCGGCCAATCCGTGCTGCGCACAAACTGCAATCATAGAGTTCCAAGAGATCAAATCTTTCTCATTCATCTCATCAAACACTCTTCTACCGAACTCAACCATGCCACACTTGGCATATGCATCAATCAAAGTATTACCAACACCCAAAACCCCATCCAACCCTCTTTTAATCACAAAACAATGAACCCCTCGAGTGACATTCTTCTCACAAACACGTGAACAAGCCGCCAAAACAGATACCATGGCAACCCCATCAACGAACCCTTCATCTTCCACGCCACTTCTAGTCTCTTCTTCAAGTAACATCTCCTTGAAAAGAAGCAACGCTTCACGAGCATAGTCATTCTGAATATACCCATTAATCATCGAGGTCCATGACACAATGTTTCTCTGAGGAATTTCGTCGAACAGGTTTCTTGCATCGCTCAGCTCCCCACATTTTGAGTACATATCGATAAGCGCAGACGATATGAAAAGGTTGGAAGCATAACCGAAGACGAATGCTTGCTGATGGGTTTGCTTTCCGGAGCTGAGATCGTAAAGAGCAGAGCAGGATTTAATGGCGCAGGGGAAAGATGAACGGTTGGGCTTGAGATTGGATTTGCGCATGGAGGAGAAGGCTTTGAGGGCTTCCAGTGAGTCTCCGCTCCGAGCCAACTCGGCGATGATGGAATTCCACGAGAAGACATCCGTTTTGTCTACGTATTTGTTGAACAGCGTGGTGACATTTGAGTTGGTCGAAAAATGGCGGTTCTGTAATGCAACACGAAAATTCAAATTTACACACTTCATTCAATAGATTCCAAGATCCTCTCCCTTTGTTAACAGTTAATAAGACGATTCATTACAAAAGACGGAGAGGGTACATTCCAATTGAAGATTCAGGGAGGAATGAATTCCGGCAGGAGTTCACCATTTTATAGAGACGAGATGGGACTGTGTAGTGTGTATGCTAGCGAGCTTAATTAAAATTGTTTATTTGATTGAATAGTGAATATACTAATTAAGTGACTTCGAGTTTTTTTTTTTTTTTTTTAAAGCACTTCGAGTTTTTTTAAGTTATCTAGATAGGGAGAGTTTCTCTTTCTAGATAGTTGTTCCTTCCCTTTTCTATCGGTGTCCACAGCTCGTCACCGTCGGTCCGTCGCTCATGTCGTCGTCGATGTTCCGTCGCCGCCAAACCTTTCTTCGACTTTATCTATTCTTTTGGTTTTTCGCAAGATCTAGAAAGCAAATTCATAGATCTACGTTGTTCTAGACCGGAAGTCACCGTTGCCACTGCTCCGATTGTTTCAATTTTTTTTTACCTTCTTTTATATTGTTATTCTTCGTTTCTTGTTTGGGAAGTAGAAATTAGGAGCCACGGAGACCGCTCGAGTATTTTTTTCATTGATCATATTTACTGTTTTTATAGGTAGTTTTATTGTGCTTGCCTATAGTAGTTTTTAGTTGCTGCTTGTTGTTTCTGTTGCGCCTTGTGTGTCTTGTTTATGAGACTTTGTTGTGGTTGTGTGACTCCTTTTTGTGGTGGTTGGACTCCTTGAGATAAACTCGAGAGCCCTAATTGGGTTCTCTAATTGAGATTTGGTACTTGGTAGAACTTTATCTATTTATTTTGTTTCCTATTCTTGACATGAGAATGCCTGGGCTTATTTCCTTTAAAGATTGGAGTCCTGGACACCGGTGGAAAATTCATTTTTTCTCTTCTCACGATTGGAGTGGAAGGTGTTACTATGATGATCCGCTTCGATTTAAAGATCAAGATCTTAAGTTCGTGATTTATAATTTTATTTTGAGTTTATGATCTTATAAACCCTCCATCAAAAAATATATTATATATTTATATTCATTACAAGAACTGTTACACGAATCGAGCCGCTCGTGAGCTCGGCTCGTTAGATACTCAATTTACTAACGAGCCGGCTCGAGCTCGACTTGTTAGGCTCGATATCTAATTTTTTTCTTTTAATTGCATTATGCTCGTTAGGCTCGGCTCGATAGACTCATTAGACCCTTTAACGAATCGAGTCAAGCTCGAACTTCAAATACTCAGCTCGACTCAGCTCGAATAACAACCATAGATGCAGCTACAGATATTTAGAGGGGACGTATGGGTGCATGGTTCGCCCTAAGATATCCTCAGGGGACACTCAAAATGGCAGGTTCACTTGTACACGGATGGCCTGGATTAGTAGTTGTAGCTGAACTATAAAAGCTTTGAAAACTGTTCTATTATATTGTCTTGGTGCTGGATATAAAGACTCCTTGTTGCCCATACAAGCAGTTACGGGTCAACAAAGACATTTAGTAATCAATTCCTCTTTTTCTAAAAAACAAATAAATATATATAGTAGTGAAACAACAAATGAAATACTAAAAATGGAATACGAGATCCGTGTGATATATACAATGTGCCATGCATATATATATACGACTGCATGAGGTCAAGACATTCTCTTCAAAACCGTTTTCAAAACAAAAAACTAGCTAGCCCGATACATGGCAACAATTTTTTGTATCCGGTCCAAGGACCGACTAATCATGACACAACAACTAATCTCTGGTCTCATCGCTAATTCTATGGCAATACAATTGTAAAAAAAAACACATTGATTTATACAAGGAGAGAATGAGATGATCATGAATGACACATAAAAGTAAAATTAATTAGGAACCCCAATAAATAGATCATCCCATCACTACTCTCTGAAAGTTACTCTAGTTTCCCTCACTTCATGTTCATCAGCAGAATTGGACTGGGAGTTGAGCTCGGTTTGATCCGAGCCGTTGGAAGTAGTGGCTCGGTTTCTCGATCTTCGTGATCCGCCAGCTGTACTCTCATTGGTTACCAATTCCTTGGACTTCTTCCTACGCGGTCGACTCCTGGGGACGTCGGGGCCGCCCGATTCTTGTGGATTTTGGCTCGACCTAATGCCCCCGCCCCCCTCTGCAGACGCTTCTTTTCTTCGAGCTTGCCTTGCAGCTTTTGCAGCAGGATCTTTCTTTCTTGGGGACTCGTTTGGACTGTTTTCTGTTGACTGACGCCGTGACGGTTTTGGTACATCACCCTCATCCTTTCCTTGAGAATTTTTTGTTTTTTGTCCTCTTTTTGAATCTAAATTAAATACCAACTTTATTCATATTAATTAACACGTCAAATGCATGTTTAAATGTATATTTCTTCACTATGACATGTAAATTTGTAATGAAAGGAAAATGTTGGCTAGTGTTTTGAGTTTTGGGGGACAATATTGTAGGAGTGGAGATAGTTGATCAAACATGTAATTTAAAACTTATTACATGTTTAGTTTCATACTAACTTTTTTTACCTTTTTTGATATGATTCAAAAAAAGTTTAATGTACCAATTTAGTTTTTATTTTGCAATTTATTTTGTTTTGGTCCCAAAAAAGTTAAATGTAATTGCAAAAAAATGAGACTAAATTGGTACGCTTAATTTTTTTGAGACCAAAAAAGAACAAATTAAATTGCAAAAAAAAAAAAAAAAAAAAGAACTAAAGTGATACATTTAACTTTTTTGTGATCAAAACAGAACAAATTGTAAAAAAATGGGACTAAATTGAAATATTTAACTTTTTTGGTACCAATTAAAAAAATGTTAAAAGTTATGAAACTAAATCGACTTCTATTCCCTTATTTTGAGTCTCGTTTGTGGATTGATCATCTATCAAAATTATTCAAAATGTCCCTTAAATTTTTTTTGTTACTTTTTTTTTTTTTTGAGGCATAGAAGTGATGAATATAACCAACCTTCAGATACCCATTTAATATCAGGATCCTCTTTGGAGTCACCTGGAAGACCCAACGGTGCTGAGAATCCTGTTGCTGTTGAGTCGAACTCTTTCATCTGCACAAACATTATCGTTTATTCGAATGAGATCACCTATTCCAATTTTAGTGTATCATATCTTATTTCATTATATGGATAATTGACATGTCATTAAAAATTCAATAGGGTAAAATACCAGTGGAACACGAAAAGTGAAAAAGGGGAATCGAATCGCAAAACGTGATGGAACAAAGAGATTTTACCCAGCTTGGTGATTCTTGAACTTGTGGTCCATCAAATCCTATATGAGCTACATGCTTTACATCTGTGGGATTCCCAATCTGCATTTCTTGTTCCTTCTCTTCATCTACATTATAATTAAAAACAAAAAAAAAAAATTGCTTCTATATATATACATAAAATCACATTTGAAGGAAAAAAAACATTAAAAAAATGTAATTAACTGACCAAATATCTGGGAAATATATCTGAGGCCCTTCAAAAGGCCCTTCATCTTAGTGGACATTAACTTCTTGCTTGTGTCTCAAGGAAGAATATGCATTCATATATGCAGCTGATATATAATATTCTTAAATTGATATGTAATAATTAATTTACAATTCATCCATATACAACACCTGAAGAAGAAATTTTCTTCATGTCTGTATATACACACACACATATGTATGTATAGATTCTTGTTTAATTTTAATGAATGTATGTATCTCTTGTAAGAACTTCTGAAAAAAATGCAGAAAAGGAAATGGAGTTTAAGGAACAAAGATGTATTTCTTGGTTCTCATTTCATAGTTAAAACAAAAGGTAGCCAGAAAACCATCGAATTTTTCGGTTCAGAAAAATTATTGGTTGTGTTTCACTACTATATCGGATAACCTGCCAACAATATTCTTTTGTCAACCATTTATTCCTATATTTGAATTCAACCATGTGTCACACTCTCCTTAATATAGAAAATGAAAAATCTCCCCTTAAATTCAAAGTATATGTAGAAACATTTTATATAAATCATGAGAAAAAAATTGAAGGATGGAGATCAAGGAAATTAAGTTTTGTGGTCGATGAAGTAACGATGTCGACAAGCTTGCTAGAGTTGACAAGGGCGGAGAGCCACCCTTTCGTTCTCGACTTATTAAATGATGTACATTAATTAACTTACGAAATTATGGGACCTAAATAAATTTTTTTAAATATTTTTTAGGATTGGACGTAAAAAGGCAAAAATTGCGTGTAAATTAACCAATTTAAGAAATTATGGGACATAAATGATTTTTTTTAATCATTTTTTAGACGTTTTTTAAAAAAAGTGAAAGTTCAAATACCTAAATAATTTATTTCTTCAATTTTAGTTCAAAGTTATAGGACTAAAATTGAAAAAAATGCAAAGTTACAGAAAATTGAGCTCTATCTAAGTTAGAAGACTAAAATCGATTCGACCTCTATTCTACTGGTGTTTCACTCTGCTGGATCTTTTAACACATGTCGCCCCTAATTAGGGAGGCAATTTTCGACACGACACGATAGCACGATACGAATCCGACACGAAAATTGCGGGTTAGTGTTTAGTCTTATTGGGTTCGTGTCATTATCGGGTCGACCTGATAACGACACGAAAATTTCGTGTCGGGTTCGTGTCAACCCGTTAAGCACGATAAAATTAACAGATAACCCATTAATCTATTAACAACCCGTTAACCTATTATTTACCTGATATGACACGACACAATAATGACACGTATCTGATAATAACACGATATTTTTTTATATTTATATAAATATATTATTTTTTATATATTTAATACAATTTTAAATTGATTTATTTTCTTATCGTGTCGTTATCGTGTTACGTGTCGTGTCACGTCGACACGAAAATTATCGTGTTGTTATCGTGTCGTGTCGACACGAAAATTATCGTGTTCGTGTCGTATCGACACAGATTCTTATCGTGTCGTGTTCGTGTTTGGGCTTATCGTGTCGTGTCACTATCGTGTCGACACGAAACACGACACGATAGCACGATTTGCCATCCCTACCCCTAATGTTATAGGACGTTGATTATTTTTTAATATTACACGTGTCAATCGTCTATATAGTAAAAGTGTGGAACAAATTGTGAAACATGAAAAGTGAAACAAGTGATTTAATCCGACTAAAATTGATATGGTTATGATTAAAATTGATACCATCAGGACTAAAATTGAAAAAATGCAAAGTTATAGGACTAAATTTGAATTAGACCTAAGTTATAGGACTAAAATTGATATATATATTTTTTTAAGTGAGAAAGTATTTTTTTTTTCTTTTTAAATAAAAAAATTATATTTTTTAAAAGGGAAAAAGAGTTAAAATTCAGGGTCCCAAAAAAAGAAAAAAAAAAGAAGGGTATTAGGGTCTGCCGAGTGCCGCGGGTTTATACCTCTTCTCTGTTTCTTCGTTCTGTAAATCTGTGATCCCACTCCGATCTTCTTCAATCAGGAAAAATTATCGTATTAGAAAAAATGGTGAGAGGATTGCTAGGGAAACTTGCCGGTCGCTCTCTCTCCGTTGCCGGAAAATGGCAGAAGCAACAGCTCCGCCGTCTCAACATACACGAATATCAGGTATTCGCTTAGTTTCTGTTGCATCAAGTATATTGGATTCATTTTACATACGTGCCGTTCGATTCCTCTGAAGTTTCCAGAGAGGTTGATTCTTAGAGATTTATTTTACAAATGGTTAATTAAATAGGCTTCTAAGAGAATATCACCAGGATGTTTGTTGTGTTTGTGAGGCCTGCAAGTTTGGGCACTAATAATGAATTCGATTAGTGAAAAAATGACCTTAAGAGTTAAGTGTGCTATGTGTGAAACATTCGTGTTCAACTATTTATTTTGTTAAGTGTTTATTGTTGGCAGGGAGCTGAATTGATGGGAAATCACGGGATTAATGTTCCAAAAGGCGTGACAGTCGGTTCAATTGATGAAGTCAGAAAGGCCTTGCGAGATCAATTTGCCAACCAAAGTGAGGTAACTTAGGCACATTTATGGTACTTAATTTTATTTTTTATTTGCATAGAAAGCTTTTTGGACAAACACTTGAATTATTCGCAATCTAGGTGGTAGTGAAGTCACAAATCCTTGCTGGTGGGCGAGGGCTTGGAACATTTAAGAGTGGTCTCCAGGGTGGTGTTCATATTGTGAAGGCTGATCAGGTTGAGGACATAGCTGGTATGAGACTCAACCTTATGATTTTTTTTGTAATTTTTACAGCAGTGCCAGTTAGATGTTTTGCTTTTACAAATCTGATTATCTGTGAAAGTGAGATAGGTTGCATATTATACTCATGAGAACTAATGGTATTTCAGGGAAAATGCTTGGAAATATACTTGTTACTAAACAAACTGGACCTCAAGGGAAAGTCGTCAGCAAGGTCTGAAATGATTTTTTTTATAATGTTCATGACAAATGGCTATAGATGCACTGGGATGTTCAAATATCTTTTCATCTCTTATTGAATATCTGCCCCATGGTGACCTTTGATATACAATCTTATTAGTGCCGGGTGGTTGTCAACTTGTGAGAAACACTTGCTTGTAGTCTAAAGCCCTTTGCTAATTATCACAAACTTTCTTTACTGTTAATGATAATATCTGTTTTGAACAAATTTTCACAAAGCTTTGAAACAAATTCACTTAACATGCTTCTGAACCTAGTGTTGTTTTTTGCTATGATTTTTTCCTTTAAAGACTTGGATTTTTAGCAAATATAAATTTTATTCATGCACTTCAAAAGTTATAAAAAGGCGCCTTCTTACTTGTGCTCATATGCTCTCAATATATAAAAATATGAGTAAGTCCTACATTCAACTTTTCACTAGCTTGTTTCATATTCCTTGCTGCATGACTGCCTCTACAATATCTCTTCTCCTGAATTTTTGGAGGCGAATGAGCAGTGGGACTTCACATGTTTTCCGTGGGACTTGTACTTTTATTCAAACTGTATGAGTTGGATCCATTACATTCAACCATATCTACTGTATTATATACTACTACCTATTTTGAATTATATCATATTATT
Organism: Galeopsis tetrahit; assembly: GCA_963675135.1. NCBI lineage: Eukaryota > Viridiplantae > Streptophyta > Magnoliopsida > Lamiales > Lamiaceae > Galeopsis > Galeopsis tetrahit. The sequence goes on along the minus strand of OY776126.1, from coordinate 2,853,866 downwards.
GGGCAGAAATCATCAAGACAAATTTTAACGTTCAAGTAAAATTATTCAAAATGTATTCCCCTGTGAAATCTGTTTCATCTAGACTAATTAACGATACTATTTTCAGGTTGCATCCTCTCCGTAGGATACTAGGATTCACCATCTTTATCATCTATATAAGTTATCACATTTAAGCTAAATATTAAAAATAGATGCTACCACACCTGATGCAAACTTCTCAAAGTATTATACATAAGAATGCTGCCATTGAAATATACAACCAAACATATTTTCATTTTTGTCACCTTTTTCCCTTGAAAACACCAAAATTAGACTCATAAAACAAGCTTTCAGTTCCAAACATATATGTGGCTACATTTACACACTTGTCCAAATGTAATTTTTAAAATCCACACAACTATGAAATATCAGTACAATCTCGAGTGTAAAATAAAAAAGCTAGAAATGACACTCCCTGTTAGAATGAAGCCAAACAATGCCCCCAAATTCTTCACTAATGGCATCCTAGTGGTTTACTGGCTATGTTCCCTTGTTTGGTACATAAGCTGTTTTGTGGCTTCTTTGCTTTTCACACCCTTGAAATCAAGTTGGAGTCCAATATGTGATGATTAGTTAATTATATGAAAAACTAATGATATCTTATCTACAGGTTTATTTGTGTGAGAAGTTATCACTTGTCAATGAGATGTACTTTGCCATAACACTTGATCGCAAATCTGCTGGTCCTGTAAGTTCCTAAAGATTAATAAATGTTTGTCCTACAGTATTTACTATTTAATTATTGACTCAATCGATGCATTATCTTTTGTTCTTTGTCTGACATGAATTTTTTAGTAACCCAAGAGATAATAGCCTATCCATTTGTATCTAACTCGTACAACTCCAATCATGATCCAAAAGCCAGGCTTTTGAATGTTGTGAGGAATTCTTGTACAAATTAGTTATTCCTAAAAACTGGATGGCAGAACATTTAATGTAAAGTGAGCTTGTTGAAACGGCTTTTCATGATATTTGCTTCCAAGTAGTCCTCTAAAGTTAGTCATGGGATCTAATTTTTGCAATATAAGGTAGAAGATGGTTATCACTATCTCTGTATATCTGTTCTTTGATAATAATTATCACTGACTGTACTTTTGGGCTATCTTTATTTTTTACTGAGGAAACATACGACAAATTCTTGGTTAACATAACTTTTGGGCTAAGCAATGAACTTATTTTTCAGCTTATTATTGCCTGTAAAAAGGGAGGAACCAGTATTGAAGATCTTGCTGAGGAACATCCAGAATTGATCATAAAGGTTACTCTCTATACCGTATTACCGATATCTTGGTTTTATTTTTTCGGAAAAATTTCTCATCAACCTAATTTATAGATGCAAGTGGTCCATTCTCTTCTGAGTGTAGGTGCCTATTGATGTTTTTACTGGAATTACTGATGAGGATGCTGCCAAGGTAGTTGATGGGTTGTCTCCAAAGGTTGCTGATAGAAATGCTTGCATTGAACAAGTGAAAAAGTTATATGAACTTTTCTGCAAATGTGACTGCACAATGTTGGAGGTGACATACTGATTAAGAGTAAATTGCAAAATTGGTCCCATACCTATTGGGTGATGGTGATTTTAGTCCCATACGAATCACTTTTCTCAATGAAGTCCCATATCTTTTAAAATGTTTGCAGTTTTAGTCCTATATTGACAATTTTTTGTTTTAGGATGATAAATAATTTGTGATTTTTTAATTGAAATTAATAAGTTTGGGTCTCATTATACTACACAAGCAATGTTAGTCCAATTGCTACGTGGAATTCCAGCAGCTCCCGTGAGCAGCACGTTCTAAAATCTTTCAACTTGTCAATATAGGATTAAAATTGCATCTTTTTAAAAATTGTGTGACTTAAATGAGAGAATTGTTTTGTATGAGGCTAAAATTGCCATCACCCAATAAATACAGGACCAATTCTGCAATTTACTTGATTGATTAATGAACATTGGCTTTTGCATCAGCTTCGTATTACATCTGACATGGACCACAATTTGTTTAACAGATCAACCCTATTGCTGAGACTTCTGAGAAGCAATTGGTTGCTGCTGATGCAAAATTCAACTTTGATGATAATGCTGTTTTCCGTCAGAAAGAGATATTTGCTCTTCGAGATTCAACACAAGAGGATCCTCGTGAGGTAAATGTCTCTTGCTATATACACAGTTCCAAAGAAGTTACTGAATCTTCATTTGACTGATTCATTTTAGATTTAATTATTTTCAGGTTACTGCAGCAAAAGCTGACCTAAATTACATTGGTTTAGATGGGGAGATTGGTTGTATGGTGAACGGTGCTGGATTGGCCATGGCCACAATGGATATTATTAAGCTACATGGAGGAACTCCTGCTAACTTTCTTGATGTTGGTGGAAATGCTTCCGAAAACCAGGTATAGCTTATTTTGCTTTTGAATTATAAAACAAAGCTTGGTGTGCCTTCTCTATTGCTCTATTGTAGGGCACGTGTAACTTTCAGAATTTACTGGATTTCATAACAGGTTGTGGAAGCTTTCAAAATTTTGACATCAGATGAGAAAGTGAAGGCTATCCTTGTGAATATTTTCGGAGGAATAATGAAGTGTGATGTTATTGCCAGTGGAATTGTCAATGCTGCTAAGCAGGTAAAAAGGCGTACTCTAATTGAATTTTATTGTGGATTATAATGCCTTCTATTCATAACCCCTTTTATTTAAGGCACTCTCTTACTTTATTCTTTTTTCATCTGCCTGTAAAAAACGTAAACCCTGATGATTAAGCTGCAATGGACATTTTTATGTTGAAATGCTGCCACCTTTTAAATTAACTAAACATTCTTGGGTTTCGTTTCAAGGTTCAACTCAAAGTACCTGTGGTAGTCCGTCTTGAAGGCACCAATGTTGACCAGGGAAAGAGAATTCTCAAGGTGAAGTAAAATTCACATCCGTGCTGGAAAAGTCACGTGCCAATGCAAATGACCTAATAAACCTTTGCTTTTAATTTTGTGCATTTACAGGAAAGTGGAATGACGTTGATTACAGCTGAAGATTTGGATGATGCAGCCGAGAAAGCAGTTAAAGCCTCAACAAAGTGAAACATCATATGATTGCTTTACCTAAAATGCAGGTTAATGTTTTTTCCCTTGCTCTTTTGGGGCAAATATTTCATATATTTATCGTCTCCTGAGATGCAAGGATAGAGCTTCTCAGCATAAATCACCAGTTTATCTCCATTGGTGTATGAAAAAAATACTTTAATTAGTCTTGATTTCGTATAGAGAGAAAGCAGTCACATATTTTTGACAAATTCTTGTGGCGCTTGTAAAGACGATTTTTAAATGAGGAATTTATGTCATCATCCCCGACTTTCTGCTCCCCATTGCGAGCAATGTGGAAATGGATCTCCTCCATTTACTTTTGTGTAAATTTAAAGAGATCCATGTCTAAGCTGTGTACCTAGATGCCACATCGATTATCATACAGGCTAACGTAACGTGGCATCGTACAGGTTTGGTTATTGTTTACCACATTTTTCTCATTTGGAATTTTGGGGAATTTATTATAGTACTCTCTTTAATAAACATAGTTGTTTAGAATACTGGTATGGTATTAAAATTCAATCCTTGGTAATATGAGGGGTTTAGGTAAGAGTGGGTACTACAAACTTTTTAAAGACAGTACATTTGATAAATTTTGGAGAAAAAAATTCTTTAACCTTTGTTATATTCATCACAACAAAGGTACACAATGGAGAAACTTAGGAGGCGTTAAAAATTGCTTTTCTGAAGAAGTGATTGGAATTTGGAAAATGTGAAAAACATGTATAATAAAAAATACTCAACCAATAGTGTGCTCAATTTTATTTTTGGGCCCGCAAAAAAATATGTTTATTCTATTTAAATAGTTAACTTGAGTATATTTTTTATTTTATTAACAAAATTGAATATCTGTCAACAATATTCTTCACTCGTTACTCTAAAAAATTAACACACTTTTAATGGACAGATGAGTAAGTGTAATGGGCACTTGTGAGTGCTTGTGCATTTGATTAAAAATTGAAAGTTAGTAAATCAATTTTTGGCTAAAAAAAATAGAAACATTTTTTGAAAAACTTTTATCTGCTTTTTGTTAAAAACATGTACGCTCAAATACATTAGAAACCTGCAAGAATTCACTGTTCAACTATTCTCATTACCATTTAACTATCTGAACCAAGCATCCCTCAAATTTGAATTTCTTATTACTCATAATCACAAAATCAATAATCATATGATGCCAACAAGCTGATTAGCTTCCACAGCCAACTCTTTATTCTACATAAACTGAGCACGGGACAATAGCAGTTCTTTTCATGCCTCCATAAAAAATGTCCATTTAATTTACTGTGGAAATTTGATTAAAATTCAATACACAAAAAATGCACGTTCGTATACGCAGCATTTACCAAAGCCATTCTTCAATCTAACATATTATAAACAAAACAAACATGACCAAGAACCAAATAAGCCTGTTATGTTAAAGCATAGGGGTGCCTGTTATATAATGCACTTTCTGGGCAGGCAATCATAGACCTAAATTCATCAGACGTACGAGACAACAAAGAATAACCCTTACCAAGTTTGTTGAATCCCAGAGAGAAGACTCCATGTTTCATTGAGATACAAGATGATAAAGCATGAGAATTTTTCTGAGATGAAATTTGCTTTGAATAAATATTTGATCTCTGCAAGAACTTTGCTTCTTCGTGTAGAGAGTTGAGAGTGTGGGAGGGACCCACTGCTGCTTCAAGCAGAACCTATAACATGGAAAACAAAATGTTCTACAGCAGGTACCAAAAAATGTTCATGGTGCTCTTGAGTACTTGTTATCTCAAAAGCTCATTTACACACTTTGATACAATTAGACAATTAAAGTATGTGAAAAATAGATAAACACTTAAACAATGGGTGCACCAAGATCATCTTCTACCTTGTTATCTTTGCATCTCTTGAGCATAAGTAGTTGACCTCGCAGATGCAAAACCTGGCACGTTCGGAAAAAAAAAAAGTTATTTCAAAATGAAATAAATTTACAATTGTTTCTACTTGCAAGGAAACATATTTCCCTTAGGGTTCTTTAAGGCTACATCTGAAAGGAAATTTTACAAGATACAGTCTTGTATGCACCAGGCAGACCATGCAACTCAAGTGCATTTTTAAATGATATTGCTGTTTTCACTAAGAAGTATTAGTTGTGTATATTTGCACCGTGCAATTAGTGTACAATCCTTTTGTAATTATCTCTAGCAGGTAAAATCAACGATACAAAAGTTTGGAAAAAGAGGTCTACATTGGGACAATAAATTCCTTTACCTCTTCTTGAAGTAATGGACGAAGGGTCGCAGTTGAAACTAAGCCTGATACTAGCTCCAAAGTCTTTTCATCTTTTATACCGGACCATGTTTCCGGGGGCAATGCTAGTAAAAGTGCTGTCAAAACATCATTACTATCTGGGTGCACACCACATGAACCCAAGTTGCAGCAGCTAGAATCTATTTGAGATGACGGGACTAACATATCAACTCCTTGCTCTCCAATCCCATTGACCACCTTTCCAGATACTACCGTAACAGGCTTGTTCCCGTTTATAGCTCTGTAACATCTCACACACGTCTCCTTGCAGCAAAACGAACCAAATTTCCCACTCAAAATCCCTGCCCCTTGGCAGCATACAGCAGCAGCAATATTAGGCAAACTATCTCCATGACCCAAAGTTTGTTTAATTGGGCAGCCAAGTTTCTCTAAAGATAAAATATCGGTCACATGCTTGTAAAGCTCAGTTTCTTGCACTTGTTTCAACACCTCCTCCTGGAAAACAGGATAGTTGACATCAAAACGTAGGTTTGTTTCTGGATTAGTAAAGTAAGATTTTACATTCAAAACCCTAAATGCATGTTTATTTGTAGAATTACGCAAGCTAGATTTCAAAATCCACCAAAATCTTAACCTATAATACACCTACATTCTCTCTCATACTTTTCTTTTTTCCAAATAATACTCATCTTTATTTTTCACAATATAATAATCCCCCTACAGCCTGAACAAACCTATCAGAGACAAGAATATTGATGTAGGAAGATCTGGCTTTTAAAAACATAGCTTAAATGTTTCCTTGATTTTTACCTTGATAGCAAGCCTCCCTTTCTCTTCTTCACTCAGAGCTTGATCGACTTCCTCTTTTATACGAATCTCTGCCACCCACTTAATGAACTCTGCAAAATCTGATGGTTGTGAGCACATTCTTGACATCTTTCATGTTTTCTGAACTTAATAGCACTGGAACATCATCCATCAGATATTTTGCAGTAGGGATCCAACTCTCGTGTTTGCAGCTCTGCCAAAGTGAATCAAAGCGTAAACTAAATTGAACTGCTGAGTGAATAATCAAACCTGATTTGTCGAAAAGGTGATAGTATTCTACCCAAACTCAGTGAAACACAATAAAGAAAGACATGGATTCTGATAATCTGTGGTTTCATTTGAATAAATTACTTGAAAAAAGAAACGTAAAAAATCAATTTCACCTAAATTTCTTTCAGTGAAAAGAATTGTTCTTTTGAAATCAATTTTCACCTAAATTTCTTTCAGTGAAAAGAATTGTTCTTTGTTAAGGATATACACAATCTGTTCATTGTTTTGTTAACAAAGGTTAGAAGGCACCAGCAGTTACCGGGATCATACCAGCGTATAGAGTAAAGCTGGCTCTCTTTGGTGTCTAGACACGAGCATGAACCTGTATATTATCAAGACCAAAGTACATGGAAAATTTAGAAAGACATAGGCATCAATTCCAGACAACAGAACAACATAAATGGTAAAATCAGAATGATATCATTAATTACAGAAGATATGCCAAAACTGTGGCAGCTAAAGTGAGAAAAAGGAGACAATGGTGAAAAGAGGACACAGGTAAATTGCAGGGGCATTCAACTCTGCAACTTCCATTTTCTTTTCCTTCTTTACAAAACAGCAAGGTGCTTGAGGCGAAAATGCAACTTATACCAAAAGCTTATTGCTAGAAAATTATTCACTTAATTTGTGACTGATAGACATGTTACAGTTTGCCAGCATTTGGCCTCAACACAGCCATGACATAAAGATTTTTATTTGTAAGTTGGTGACCTAATTTAAAAGAAATTGAATATAATAGCCTGGCCAATGCTATATAAATAGCAAAATAGCAAAGAAATCTCAGATGCACATACCCTCTGCTTAGTCCAGTTGATTCATCGATAGTATTCATAGCTTTCCAAAGAAGGTTAAGTGGAACCCAGTGAGGAGGATATTTAAACCTTGCAACATCCAGAATCAGTGCCATATCTTTTTCAGCATGATATCCACCAATAGGTGAAAAATGACCTGTTCCAGTCTGTTATTATAATCATACAAATCATCAACTCTTGGATAAATATAAACTGGCAAGATAATTATTTAGACAATAAAAGCTATCAGAATGTACCGTAGCCATACAAAGAATTTTAAAGCAAATAAAAATATGTTTCTTATCAAAAAAAAAAGAAAGGAATTTTAAAGCAATTAACAGCATTAGAAAAATCAACCTGTTTAAATGTTCCTCTGTTATACGATGAAATCACATGACAAGCATCTGAAGAGCTGCATGCTTTGACATACTTCCGAAAATCATCTATACTGCTCTGATTTGTGCGAAAAGCTTGAACCTTAGCTCCAGCACAGTGTGCCAAGCATACAACCTTCCCGAATGATATACCCTTGTCCTTAACCTTTTCCAGAGGCTCACAGCAATCCAACATATTTTCATCAAACCATCTCCAAGGCCCTATAGTGAACTTCATTAAGCATGTGAAACAAAAACTTAAGTTGTGTCACAGAACGTGACTTCCATGTCAAGAAGCTCCAAAAGGTGAATATGAGAAGAAATATACCTAAAATAATTGATACAAATTTATCAGCATTTAAAGAAATCATACAAATATAGCAAGGCCCACCAAAGCCTATTCTACCTATACTCCTATTCCTATAGCCTCGTCCTCCTTTTCCTGGTAACTGAATTTACAGCATGTTTAGAAGTTTGGCATTGACATCATTCCAATCGCCAAATAGAGTACCCAAGATAAATTCACATCAATATTTCTGTTTGCTAACATAAACTGAAAAAAAAAAACCCACAGAAAATGTGGTTCAAGTATTTCAAAGTTCTCAGAACAAGTAGGATCCATGAAATCAAGAGTTAGATTTCAACAAATGCATGACAAGCAAATCTGATGAAAGGAAAATACAAACTGAACTCACATTGAATTGCCCTTGACTACTGTGCATGCCAATATCTGACATTTCATGAAGTTATTTTAACAATTAATTGAAATGAAGATCAATGTCTTTATTTCCTATATTGCATAAACAACCTCTAAGGTAATACAATTCCAAAATTGAATTAAATAGGTAGAAAATAACAAAGACGATGGAATTAGTGATTTTTTTTTTTTTTGATTAATAGACATCCCAGGACTTTCACTTGACAAACATAGACAGCTCTTCAAGCTAGTTTAGTATAATGGAACCTTGCAACATCTCCTAACAACAGACGATTATTCAACCACTTGCTAACAACTCAGGCAAAAAGCACGAGTTATATGGTTTCAGTTACCTTTCCATTTTTTACCAGGGTCGATGGCAAGGGCGTTCAAAACCATTGAAAGGCTAGCCAAACCACAATATGCAGGTTCAGACTGGGTCTGGAAATAAGAAATCAACTTGAAAAAACCTTCCATAGTTCCACTGTGAATGGCCTCTGTGAAGAGTTTCTGCAGTCGACCAGAATAAAGCTCAATCACTTGATAATTAACAACAGAGGGCTATTACTGCATAGGGCTAAAAGCCTTAAAGAGTTCAGGAAGTAATCACAAGCTGCTGGCTCACAAAAGACTGAAAGTAAAAGGTATGTACTTCAATGGGACTAAGGTAGGGATGAATTAACCAAAAGCAACCCCAATAGATGTTCCGTGTTCGACCAGTTTGAAAAGCAGTTAGACTTTGCATCTTCTATCAAAATTGAGTTATAACAAGGCAAAAACCGAACAAAACTAGAAACTTTCAGATCTTCAAGTTCATATAAAAGGGCAATATGGAAACTATTTAAGATTTTTGCCAAGTAGATGCACTAGGTCAAATATTTAGAAAACCAAATTCAGAATAAGATTAACTATAACATCAACTTGGATACTCTAACCAGATTTGACAATTCTACTCTCGATAATTTAGATGTTGTTAAGATCCTTGAAGTTAATCACAAGAAGACTTATTACCCGGACTACTACAACATCCACATAACATCTATTAATAGGTTTCCGCTTTCTACACATCATCGTTATCTTCACTTACAAAGTTAAATGTCCTCGAATACATATTTTTCTTAAGTTGCAGGTGTAACTTGTCAACCAATTTACTTCATCAGCTGCCACAACATATATTTTTGCTTTTCAAATTTTCAGTATCAGTCCAAATTACAGAATAATCCATGTTTCGTAATGATACTGAGACGAATCAGTAATGAAATAAGCAGAAGAAAAAAATACATAAAACAAAAAAAAAGGTAAATCGCGAGAGTAAAGGATATTAAACGGGGGAAGAAAACAAAGCGATCACATAAACAAGCAAAAAGCCATTAAAATACCTTGCCCTCGGAAGAAGCAAAATCAATGGCGGGAGGGGAAGGGAGAACACGCCTGTACAAACCTGCCATCGCCATTTCTACACACACAATTACGCACAGAGATTTCTTCGCGGATTGGTTGATTATGGAAAATTATGAGCCCGCGTATGGAAAAAGGTTCAAAAAGAAGAAATAGAGTTGAGAGATGCCTGGGGACCAGAAAGGGGAATATATATGGAGTATCAAAATTGCCTTCTCTGATTGGAAGAAATTGTGTTTTCTCACATCATATACTTTCTCCTAATTTCAAAATTTTATTTTATTTTTCCTTTTATGAAAAAAACAAAAAAACATTCTCCTATATCTTTTATTCTCTCTCATCACTAAAAATTAAATGAGCCAAAATTCATTACATTTATAAATTGAGTATATCTAAAATTTATTAATTGAAATTCATTTCATACTCCTTGCAAAAAAAAAAATTCCTTATTTGTTTATTCACTAAAAATACTTTCATCTGTCAACAACTTTATTTTATCTATTTTCTTTTAAACTTGTGTCCAAAAAATGAAAATACTTTTGTGGTCATTTATCCACACAGTTTAATGTGTTGTGTGGGTAAAATGTTATTCCCTTCGTCCAAGCTTTAGACCTAAAGATTAAAAAATACTCCCTCCGTCCCGGGGAAAGCTCCCCATGAGCTCCGGCACGGAGGTTAAGAAATATCAATGAAAGAGAAAAATATAATGAAATGTGAGAGAGAATAGATACAAAAAAGAATGGTTAGCTTTCTCTACGGACGAAAAAAGAAAGTTGGGTAGCTTTCTTTGGGACGGAGGGAGTATAATAAAAATAAATAGATGTATTAAAAGTAATGTAATACGTTTTACATTTAATTTTAAAAATTATACATGTAATTGAGTTGAGATCGAATTTAAAATTTTTAGATTCTATGGAATTTGAGCATATTAGTTGAGTCGTATTTTGAGTTCTCAAGTCAACTCATTTACATCTCTACGTGAGATTGCGATCATTAGGGTATGTTTGTTTTTTGATTATGTAGGATGTGGGAAATCCTGGATGGAGAAATCCTGATGAATAGTAATTGTGTGTGTTTGTTTTGGAATTTTGAGTAGGGTGAGATGTAACTTTATGTCAAATCAAATTGTGTAAGAGTGGTTGGATGTGATGTAATGGTAGGATGTAATAGTAGGATGTATAGGTATTTTTAGGGATAAGTGTAGTTGGATGGGAAAATCCGAATGTGAAATCCCGAAGTAGAACAAGGACGTGGACCGGACGGGTGAGTCCCAAAACAAACATGCCCTTAGTGACCCGCGACCATTTTGAATATAAAAAAGGATATTTTTCCCGATAGGAAAATGTGGGCAAAAGTGTGAAAACAATCTGTATGTCACTATGGTCTGCACCGATGCACTTTCAATGCCAAAGAAAAAAGAAAAGGGTCTCCGACAGGCGACAACCGACAACCAAACAAACCTTTGTCTGACTGCCAAGGAAGACTCTTGAGTGTGTGTATATGACATATTTTCTTCGCCTGCCCACCATCTATTTGAATAAATCATTACTCCTTTATCTTGGTTCCACTACACTTTCTTTACAAAACCCTTTAAAATCTTGACTGCAGAGTACCTTTTTCATCAAAAAATAAACTCTAAGAGAGCAGAGAGATGATGGAAAGTGGCAAAATGGAGGCTGCAGGGCAATCTAGTGGGATGGCTGAAGAGAAGAAACAAGAAGAAATGATGAAGGAAGAACCAAGGGCTTTTGGTGAAGAAGAGGATGATGGAGAAGATAAGGGGGCTTTTGGTAATTTTGTTCCTGGCCCACTTCTCCCCCTCAAAGAGCAAATTGAGAAAGACAAGGTTTAGTTCTTCACCATTTTTTTGGACCCTTTTTTGTACCTTCTGCCATTGATATATTTTTTCTTGTTTGATTGCTATAATGTGGGAAATCTGGTTTTTCCAGGGTTATTCATCTTGTAATTATCATGTGAATGTGTCAAATAAGTCATTGGACTAATAGAGTACCTTTCCCTTAGTTAAACTATCATTTTATTTAGTGAAAACAAAAGGAAAATTGTGCTGCATTTGTAATGTTATTACAGTCTAAGTTGTATGTAGCTGTTTGAGTGCCATTTGGTTCCATTTCATTAGGCACTTTACATTCTCAAGTCAGAAATTGTGCTAAAAGCCTAAAACTACAATGAGAGAACTCTTTGTGAAAAGAGCACATTTTCGTTGAAGTTGCAATCTTTTAGTGAGTGAAAGGTGAACACTTTGACAACGTGACTCTTTGGTAAAGTTGCAACCTTTCAGAGCAACTCTTGAGTATCTCTATAATACTACTAAGATTCGAGTCCTATAGTTTTTAGTTGTTTTATTAAAGCACTTGCGGTGTAACTATTGAATTTCCGTGGAATAAGTTTTGTATTCGGGAAGGTTAGTTCCTTATGAGAACCATTTACAATTGTGTGGAAGGAATTAATACTTTAAAGATAGCATGTTTTTCGGTGTGCCTAAACTATATTTAACTCCATTACCCACGTATATACAACAACTATGTGATTAATTCCCTATCTTTTCCTTAGGAAGATGAGAGTTTAAGAAGGTGGAAAGAGAAGTTGCTTGGTTGCCTTGAAAGTGACTTAAATGGTTTGTCTCAAGCCTTTATGATTTTGTTTAATTCACCTTGTTCATTATCAAGAAGCGTGTCGAATTTTGTTACGCAGGGCAAATGGAGCCAGAAGTAAAGTTCCATTCAATTGGAATCATATCCAGTGATTTTGATGAAATTAGCACTCCCTTTCCCATTAATGGAGACCAAAGCAAGCAAATACTATTTACCCTGCAAGAGGGCTCTGAGTATCGTCTTAAGCTGACGTTCTCTGTTCTTCATAACATTGTATCGGGCCTGGCGTATACCAATTCTGTTTGGAAGGGTGGAATTCAAGGTTTGCAATATTTAGCCTTTCTATTACCTTTTCACTAATTTCATTAATATATCAACTTTATAATCACATACTACAGTCATAAGAGTGATAGTTAATCAAAACGGGTTAATGTTATTTTGAGTTTCGTTGCTCTGTACAAACTACAAAGTATGATAAAGGTGGTCTGATACAATTGCCTCTATGGCTCTATGTACATTCCCATTGAAGAGTTTTGAACCAAGTGTCCGTAAAATGTTTTCGTATTTTCATTTCAGTGGATCAAAGCAGAGGAATGCTAGGCACATTTGCTCCTCAGAAAGAGCCATATATGCACACCTTAGACGAAGAGACCACCCCTTCTGGTGTTCTTGCACGAGGTGTCTACACAGCTAAGCTTAAGGTGCGTACCATTTCAAAGTCGTCTGTGCTCTTTTTCTAGTTATGCAGAAATTTAGTACACTTGCTCTGTACACTTTACTTATTGAAACAATGGAATAGTGTCAAGTGATGCATTACCATGATTTCAGTTTGATAACTTGTTTATGAGCTCACATCTTTATTAAATTTTGGGTCATGCAGTTTGAGGATGATGACAGACGACGCCACATGGAGCTCGATTACTCTTTTGAGATACAAAAGAAACGCTAGCACAGTCGAGCCCTCCTTTGTATCTCTGGATTTTCGGAAAGAAAAAGTTACTTGCGTTCAAAGTTCTCTTTGTTTCTTAGATGATGTGAACTGAAATATATGGTCTTATCTTCAATTGAATTTTACGCTACACTACCTATTATTGATGTCTACAATGTCAATTTAAACATGAAAACGCAAAACACGACTAGATCTCAATCGAGCTAAGTTTTTAAACTCGAATTCAATTTGACATGACATAAATTAGAAATTTCCATTTAATTTATAAATAATTTACAAACTAAGCACAAATAATAAAACAAAAAAGCTCTCAATTAAACCTGTAGGTCTGTCAGGTCAAGTAATATTGATGGAACAGAAGCTCGAAAACTAATCGAGTAGCTTGAACTTAACCTAGAGCCAACTCGAATCACTTAGACCCCTAACTAAACATGTCAAATATTCAGACAATTGAAGTAAACCCAAAATAGAACGGCAGATAAGTTGATCACAAATCAACAAACCTATAATGAACTAATATAAATCAATCTAATTTCCAGCAGCAAAAGACTGACTGATAGATGTTCTGATACACGTTTGAGTCGACACAGTTTATTGTGCTTACGTAGCTTAACATCAATATAAAATCTACACTAGACATTAAAATGAAAGCGCCTTCATCCGAAAACCGACAATCCAGTCTCCCTGTTTGGTTCAGCATCATCACTGTTCACCTCATGTTTTCTCGACGCCTAACATAGCGTGTTCGGTCATTGTATCTTGGCCTGTCTTGAGCTCTCTGAGGAACAGGCTCAACTCTCCTTTGTCTCTCTGGTGACCGTTGAACTATCTCTCCGTTCACAAACAACTCAGCTGGTATACCATGAAAAAGTTTAATAAGATTAGGAATCAACGTCTAACTCAACATGACATCTATAATAACTTCAGCTTCAGGTGATCAATGCAAGGATCTGTCGGTTCTCAAGCATATAAATTAACCCAGCTCACCAACTAGTTTGTTCCTCATTATATGGAGCAGGAAAACCAGTAATAAGTTCATTTGATGAAAAAAGATGGAAGATAATGAAAAAAGGTGATAGCATGAAGAAGGCACATTACAAAAGAAAGAAGAGAGCTAGAACAGAATCAATCATTACAGCTTGAACCCCAAAAATAGACGTAAAAAATAGAAATCTATATTAATCTTTTGCTGCAAAAGTAAACAATTTAGAGTAACTATTAGTCAAGGTGGTACCTCCATAGTCTTTGTTTTCGGCATCAACATAAGAATCTGGAAGAACAAACAGTACACCAGGCAGACCTGCAAAGAACAAAAGGCAATATAAAACAAGAAAAAAATATTAAATTCAAAACCTCCCACAGAAATATAATTGACAGTACAAGATTCTTTGACTAAGAAAATAACAAACCTTCAAGCTTGTTAGAGGTCTCTTCATCAAGCTCACACCCAAAACCAAAGTACCTCTCACATGAGACGTTATATATTCTTTTCTTCGCCTCCTCCTCACTATCAACAAAAGCAAATAACCACAGATATAACCCCCTTAGAGTATCAAATATAATACAGGCATACATTTTTCACTTTAAATACAATTCATTAGGTATCAATGTAGGGATTCAAACTAACATGATCGTACAGTTCCATAGTGAAGTAGACATATAAACCTTCCATAGATTGTTCTGTTCATCCCTGGTTGCCCCATTATTGACATTTTCGGAGAACTTTCATATTATGCACTGAATATGTTTTTATCAATACATATTTGCCTCATGAAATCAATATCCCAAATCATAAAATGGAATACACTTCTATCATGTTCCACTAAGATAATAAACTAAACCAACTAGCAGCTCCACCACATGGTTCGTCGATGTGAATTACACTAAGCAATTACCGATTTTCTATATACACAATTCTATTACCACAAATCAATGTTTAAACAAATCAAACAAAGTAGGCTGTCATAAAAACAAACCTTCCGACGATTTTAGCTAGGGTTTGAATATAACAATCAATCATCTGTTGCTTGGTAGCCCCTTCACCTCCAGGCTTGTCCATCACTATGAGCCAGTGCTCATAATCACAACCAGGGAAGAGCGGCGCCATTTCCGTCGGGGGACGGTCACTGAAGTTCGACCCGGAATTTAGCGGCGAGTAGTTCGACCCGGACTTGTTAACTCGGCATCTAACCGGGTTAACGCGGCTGAAATTGGGAGAAGTGACGCGGAGCGAGTGGGATAATGCGGGAGTAGCGGAGCGGGCAATGGAAATTCCGGTCGGAGCGAAGCCAGGGAGAGGCAGAGGTTTGGAGATAGTGGAATATAAGAGGCCTTTGTTGAGGAGAGACATGGCGGCGCCGGTTGATCGGACGACGATAATTGACCGGGCGAGAGTGGCAGCCATTGTTGTGCGTGTGAATTGGGAAATAAGTGAGGTTTTTGGGAACAGGGGTTTATAGCTAAGGATAATAAAATGAAATGCGCAATTTTGAAATGCGATTTTTATTGAAATTGTAGAACATTGTAGAAGATGAAACAAAAGGGGACTGAGTTAGTATTTTTTGTAGTTTTATAATTTACGGAAATACTACTAGTTTGAAATGCCGTCGCAGATTTAAGACGAAATATATTTACATCGAAAAAAATATCGTCATAAAATCCATTGCACACAAATTTGAGATGAATTGAATTTGCATCCCAACAAATAAAATTTAAAAAATTGTTGCTAAATCCGTCACAAAAATTAAAAAAATACTATAAAAAAACCGTCGTAAAATCCTTCTCAAATTTGAGGCGAATTAAATTTTCGTCGCGAATTTGTGACAAATTGTAATACCGTTGCAAATTGCGACGACCTACAAAATCGTCCAAATTCTGTTGACTTTGTCCGTTTGACTATTTCCGTCATAAAACTCCATATTTATGTATAGTGTATAAGTTTTTATTAAAAATAAAAATATATTTATGTTTTTTAAAGGTTATATATCTTTCATTTTAACCATCTATTTTTTCTTGTAATAATTAACTTCTTTTTTTTTCTTGAAAATATTATCAAAACATACAAAACAATAATAAGATCATAATTAAACCACCCAAGTTCTATGCAATAAGTTGAAATGATTTTCGAGACCACCTGTTTCAATTTTGGTGTTCCAACTTTCACGTCTTATTGTACTATATGAATGATTGATATGTGTCATATTAACAATAACGTAAGATGGAATATCAGTGAAATACGAAAAGTGGAATAGAAAAATCGAGCCGAATTATCTTTTACAAATACTAAAGAGCAAGTTTGCTAGCTTGTTGTATGATCCACATCCATTTTCTCTTCATAAGCTGCTGATTCTCCCTCTTGTTCCAAACTTGTTTCCCCATTGTAAACAAACATCTTAGCAACAAACAAAAAGAAAATAAAGTTGAGTAAACTAAGAACCGCAAAAAATGCATAGTAATAATCCAAATGAGACTCATTCAGATTATCCAAAATCCACCCTTTTCCATATCTCTTAGTAACATCCGCCACGCTTGACAACAAAAAACTGCTCAAGAAATACCCACCTCCCAAACTCGTCGTAAAATACGCGGTCCCGAGGCTCTTCATGCCCTCGGGCGCCTGGTCGTAGAAAAACTCGATTTTCGCCACTTCCACAAAGTTATCCGCCACTCCCATTAAGGCGAACTGCGGAAGAAGGATGAAAATCGATAGAGGAACAATTTCCCCTTTCCCGAAAACCCCATTTTTGTGTGCCACGTGGAGTCGGTGTCTCTCAGCTGAGCTGGCAACTACCATGATGACGATGTGGAGGACGAGGCCGATTCCCATGCGCTGTAGCAACGTGATGCCTCGGGGGTTGTTGGTGTATTTACGGATGAAGGGGACGAAGAAGCGGTCGTAGAGGACGAGGGAGACGAGCATGAAGATCGTTATGAAGGCGGTGAGGCACGCCGGGGGGATGCTGAAGTGGGGCCCGATGGCGCGGTGGAGAGTGGTGCCTTGTTTGATGAAGAGTGTGTGTGTTTGAGCAACCATGGTGCTTGGTATGAATGTAGCTAGTAGTATTGGGAGCATTTTTATCATTTGTTTGGTTTGTTCGACTTGCGTCACCGTGCATAGAGTCCACGGTGAGATCTTGCCGATCTTCACGGCTGCTCTGTCGAGCATGCTGCAATGAAATATAAGATGAAACACCAACGTGGAATAGGGGAGTCGTGCGAGTTAATATAAAAAAAATCGACCCGTAACTTAGGCCGTGTTTAATACTCCCTCCATCCCAACATTTTTTTGCATAGTTTGACCATTACGAAGTTTAAGAAAATAGAATATAATGATGTGTAAATTAAATGAAGGAGGGATATTATTGATAATTTATCGACTAAAGTGGGTAGAGATTTGACTTAAAGTTATAAATTGGATAAAGTTGTGGGCCCAAGTAAAATAAATGAGGGGTATTATTGATAAAAATTATATGAATTATTTTCTTTTTAGAGTGTGCAAATAATGTTGGGACGTCACGTTAAGAAAAGTGTGCAAATAATCACGAGACGGAGGTAGTATTAGTTTTGTAATTTTTTCAATTTTGGTCATTTGGGGTCAATTTTGATCCTGTATGATTTTTTTCATTTTTCAAAATTGACACCAAAATAAAATGGACACGACCTAAGTTACAATACGATTATTGATACTCACTCCGTCCCTGAAAAGCTTTCATTTGATGTAGCGAAGTTTAATGAAAAAGTATAATAATTAGAGTTTTGAATGTAATTTTGTAAGCTTTTATATATAAATTAAATAAAGTAGTTTGATTAAATGCATGATGGACCCCAAAAGATATTGTATGAAGGGTAAATACGTGTATATCGTGAGACTGACTATGAAAACTTTTCAGGAAGGAGGTAGTATTAATCAATCACCTGAGAGAAGAGGAGTGATCAAGTCTAAATATGCCAGACTTGGAGTACTCCTCCAAGCTCAACTCATGAAGTTGTTTAGGTTCATCGGGGACAACCACCTTCCACTTCCTCACCGTAGCCACCAACACGTTCGCCATCCGAATCAACGGGCTACCAGACGGGGGCTTATGCCTATAAAATCGCGTACCCACAAGGAAGACCATTATGGACACCGCGAGCCCTCCAATAGGGATCGAGTACCCTATCGCCCACCCTCGATTGTCTTGAAGGTAAATAAGAAAAGTGTTGGAGAAAAGTGTTCCAAGAAAGATGCTAAACATCCACCAATTGAAGAAGGAGAGCTTTTGGAACCTCTCTTTAGGCTCAAAATCATCAAATTGATCAGCTCCCATGGTGGAAATGTTAGGCTTTGTTCCTCCAGTTCCTATTGCAATTATGTACAATGCTCCATAGAATATACCTAAGTGAAGGGCTGAGGCCTTCTCACAATCACAATTTTCTTCTTTAACTCTTACACCACAAGGAGGAGGCCTCAAGGATGGTAGGGAAACTGCTAGTGTCACTAAGATCATTCCCTGACAAAATTACACACCAAAAAAATACGATTATTGAGGGCGGGGACGAAAAAATGATTTACTGAGACGAAAAAAAGATACTCCCTCCGTCCCAGGATTTTATGCATACTTTCCTTAACAGGCGTCCCAACATTTTTTGCACACTCCAAAAAAGGAAACAATTCACATAATTTTTACCAAAAATGCCCCTCTTTTATTTTACCTTCCCTTCACTTTAGTCAAATCTCCCTCACTTTAATCAATGAATTACCAATAATACCCCTCCTTTATTTTACCTTACACATCACTTAATTTATTCTATTTTCTTAATCTCCGTGCCGGTCAAAGTGTGAATAAAATCCTGGGACGGAGGGAGTATCAGATTTCTATCAGGAATATATATAATTGGAAGTCAGAACGAGGGATAAAAGTCAATTTAGTCTCATAACTTTTCACATTTTTTTTTTAAAAATGGTTCAAAAAAAGTTAAATGTACAAATTTAGTCCAATTTGTCCTGTTTTGGTCCGAAAAAATTAAATGTACCAATTTAGTCCAATTTTTTGCAATTTGTTATATTTTGGTCCAAAAAAGTTTAATGTAATTGCAAAAAAATTGAACTAAATTGGTACATTTAATTTTTTTGAAACCAAAATAGAACAAATTGTGAAAAATAAGACTAAATTGATACATTTAACATTTTTGGACCAAAACAGAACAAATTGTAAGAAAATTGAACTAAATTGGTATATTTAATTTTTTAGGGACCAAAATAGAACAAATTGCAAAAATAAGACTAAATTGATACATATAACTTTTTGGGACCAAAACTAAACAAATTGTAAGAAAATGAGACTAAATTGGTACATTTAACGATTTTGAGATTATTTCAAAAAAAGATAGAAAATTATGTGATTAAAATGAATTCTAACCCTCATAATGAACCTGATCCTAAAATAGGGCTAGGGTTGAGGAAAAATATCACTTACGAAAAATATTTAGAAATTGTTAACGTTTAATTTAAAATAAGACGTTGCGTGCGCTCTTGAACTAACGTTATAGATCTTCAAATCCAGGATCCGACTAGATCCTGGTTGCGGATCTAATTCCGCAAACTTGTAAACATACCATGAGATAAATGGCTGATGCTATGATGAAAGTCCAATATCGACCGAGGTAAGTATCTGCTACATATGCACCAATTAGGGGTGTCATCCAAACTGTACCAACCCAGTTTGTGACATTATTTGCAGATGTTACAGTGCCTTCATGGAGCTTTGTGGTCAGATATATCACCAGATTTGCTGCAATTCCATAGTATGCCATTCTCTCAAACACTTCATACCCTGCAAAATTAAATTTACGGGTCTGTAAATGTAGGACAATCGATCAAGCCTGAACAAATTAACTCAAATCAGGCTCAATCGCACGTGAATTGCATGATTGTCCTATATTTTTAAATTGAATGTAGGACATCATGTAGGACAATCGTGCAATTGACATGACATATTTGTCCAATTTAGACTTATTAATTCCCATTTTACCAACAATAAAGTAGCAAGCTTTCCATCTTCCAGTTGTTGATCTAAGGACAGGTCTACCCTTGAGGTCCACCGTACCATCCTGTGTGTACTCCGCCACGCCACCCGCCGGACCTTTCTCTTCCACCTTCACCGTCGACATGAGAGAGAGAGAGATTTTTTCAGGCAGCAATTGAGTATTTGGAGTGGAATATTACGTATTATATATAAGAATTAATCCTCCACCTCAATCTTTACAAGATCGAACTTTTAGATGTGACGAAATTATTTCATGGTATCAGATCTATAAAACTCACATTCATACAATTGGATTCAATTTCTGTTTAAATCTCCCTACAAGTCCATACTTTTAGATGAGACGAAATTCCCTTTCCCTCGAAATAGTTCAATATTTTGTATCTAACCTATGAAGGCTTGTCATTACACCTTTTGGATACATTGCAAATTCGGCACTAAAAATAAAAATAATATTCGAATCTATAATCTTGGAGAGATATATTTATTCAAATAGCAGTTGCAATGACAAAGCATAAATTGACATGATTATTAAAAAAATGTATTTTCACATCATATAATGCAAAACAAATTCTGCCTAAAATTGTTTGTTACTAATTAATTAACTTGCCGGCTTTGAGTAATTTGTGTAATGAATCTAAATAAGAAAATTACAAGCAAGATCTTTTACAAAATGCACTTACAATTTTTTTATTATACCTAAATTTGACAAACTAATGGTGTGTTTAGAATAGATGAAACATACCTAAAATAAGAGTAGCTAATTTCATTAGTATTGACCAAAATTCTTAAAAATTCTTAAATATTAAAATATCTCAAACAAAACAATTGAGTTGTTTAGTTGCTTAAAATGTTTGAATTAGCAATCACAATCTCCCTCTCTTTTTTTATTTAGTTTAAAAATAAATAAGTTTATTTTTAATAAGTGATAAATTCATGAAATTGTTTTATTTCCAACTCAAATTTATTTGAGATTCACCTTTTTTTTTTTTTTTTTTTTAAGATGGTCACTACTAAACAAACTCCAAATTCTATACACTCCACATAAAATATACTAATTTTTTTAAAAAAATTAATACCCAAACCTCAATTTTAAATAATTATAACTCAATTTTAAAAAAGACAAAAAAATCATTCTCCACCTTCGTTAGTTTTTATTTTTTGTGATTTTTTTTTTTTTTTGTGTGTGAATTTTGAAGTATCTTAATTTTTTTTTGTGATTAATCACTCTTTGATACAAAATTCAACTTCTTCCTTCAATTTAATACAATCATTTTTAAATGTAAAATGTTTATTTGTAAATGTGAAATGTGAATGTGAAATATTTGAGGTCAATGTGAAATATTTGTTTGTAAATGTGAAATGTACTAGAAAGTGATTGTAACTACATTCTAGTAAGGAACCCCCAAATGTCTAAGAAAGTGATTTCCCCTTTTTTTTCTTGTTTCACACTTTCACTAATGATTGATATGATTAGAGCCGGCAATTTGGGCCCGACCCGATGGGCCGGCCCGGCCAACCCGAAACCTAGTATGGACTGGGCTCTAAAATTAGAGGCCCATATAAAACCGGGCCTATTTGGCCCGACCCGATGGGCTAGGCTAAATTTGGCCCGATTAATTTTTTTCTTTAGACAAATAAATAATTAAAATAAGTAAAGTACATTATTTTAAAATATTATTGTGTTTTATATTTTATTTTGACTTTGAAATTTGAACTTATAAATTATTTATATAGTGTAATGTTATACTTTATGACTGTTTATGAATTATATATAATTAATAAATTAGTAATATATATTTTTAATTATAATTTTTGTTAAAAATATTATTATTTTTTAAATATTTCATGGGCTGGGCTGGCCCGCTAGCCCAGCGGGCCAGGGTGGGCTAGGTTGGGCTCAAATTTTATAGGCCCGACTAATTCATAGGCCGACCCGACTAATTCATGGGTCGGCCCGACCCAGCCCACGAACATCGCTTGGCCCGATGGGCTAGGCTGGACGGCCCGATTTGCCAGCTGTAGATATGATGGAATGAACTAATGAATTGAATTAAGATTGGAATGGAATGACATAAAAATGACCATTCATATGATTAGTATAACATGGAAATAGACGTAAGAATAAAACGTAGTATTGTATAAATTTATTTTAAATTATTATTATTAAGTATTGTTAAAAATATATATTATCATTTAATATTAACAATATTATTATTATTAATTATTGTTAAAAATATATTATTTTTATTATTAATATTTTAATAATTATTACTAGTGATAGCGTTATTATTAATGATATATATTTGTCAGTTTTGTATTATTTATTTTATTATTATAATAAATGTGTATTTTAAATAAAAGTTTTTTATTTTTAAATAAAAATATTTTTTTACTATTAAATAAATTAAAATTAATATAATTACATATATTATCAAGAATTATTATACTATTATTTTATATTATTAAAAAAAATATATTGTACATATTATTTATATTTTTAAAAATTATTAAATTATTTTTATATTAATATATTTATAATTAATATTATTAAAAAAATAATATTATGTTAAAATTTAATGTATGGAGTATTATTTATATTTTTTTAATTTATTACTCTCTCCGTCTAGGAAAGCTCCCACGAGCTCCAGACACGGTTGTGGGAGCTTTCTCTGTGATAGAGGGAATACTATTTTTGAGATTATATATTATATTAATATTTTTTAAATATAATATTTTTATTTTTAATAATTAAATAATAGTAATAATAATATTATTATTATTAATTTTATTTATTTATTACCAATTACAAGTTTAATTCCATACTTAAACTAAATCAATACGTGCTTTTTAGATTTCTTCCGTTTCATTTTTCTAATTTTCTTAAAATTTACATTTATTTTTTGTTCTCTCTCCTGTCTCTCCCTCCCATTTTTTCTCTATTCTTTTATAGTTGTTTTATTTATTCTTTATACATTTTTCTTTTATATTTTTTAAAATAATTTTTACTTCTCTCCTCTTTCTCTCTCCCTCTTTTCTGGACAACTTTTCTCTCTCCTTACTTTTTCTTTACAGTTTTCATCAATATTCTTAAAAAAAAAAATTATTTTTTAAAATTTCCTTATCTTTTTTTCTTGACTTATTTTCTCTCTTTTTATTCTCTCTTTGATATCTTTGATTTGATAGGCTCTCTCCTTATACTCTCTTTTATCTCTTCTTTTATAGGTTCTTTAAAGTTTTCTTCAATATTCTTAAAAAAAAAATTATTTTTTAAAATTTCCTTATCCTTTTTTTCTCGACTTATTTTCTCTCTTTTTATTCTCTTTTTGATCTCTTTGATTTGATTTGATAGGCTCTCTTTTTATACTCTCTTTCTTTTATAGGTTCTTTAAAGTTTTCTTTAATATTCTTTAAAAAACTTTTTAAAAAATTAAATTATTTTTTAAAATTTCCTTAAATTTTTCTCTTCTCTCTTTTATAGGTTCTTTATAGTTTTGTGTAATATTCTAAAAAAATTTAATTCTTTAATATTCTAATTTTCTTAAAATGTACAATTCTTTTTCCCTTTTTCTCTCCCCTCTCCCCTTTTTTCTCGGTATTTTTTTTCTTTTACTTTTTTTTAAATTATTTTTTCAATTCTCTGCTCTCTCCCTTTTTTTCTCTCGGTCTTTTTTTTTCTTTTACTTTTTTTATAAATTATTTTTTCAATTCTTTACTCTCTCTTTCTCCCATATTTCTCGGTCTTCTTTATTTAATTTTTTTTATTTACAATTTCTTTTTAATTTTTTGTTAAATTATTTTTTCATATCTTTCTTATTTCACTGTCTCAATTCTTTTTCTTTTACATTTTTTTAAAATTGTTTTTTTCTCGATCTATTTTTTTTTTCTTTAACATTTTTTAATTATTCTTTTGATTTTCTCTCATATTTCTTTCGTCTCTATTTAATTTTTTTTATTTACAGTTTTCATTAATAAAAGTTATTTATTTTTTTTAATTATTTTTTGTTCTCTCCTCTCTCTCATGCATATTTCCCTCTCCTAAAAA
This sequence comes from Galeopsis tetrahit, assembly GCA_963675135.1. Taxonomy (NCBI): domain Eukaryota; kingdom Viridiplantae; phylum Streptophyta; class Magnoliopsida; order Lamiales; family Lamiaceae; genus Galeopsis; species Galeopsis tetrahit. The sequence goes on along the minus strand of OY776126.1, from coordinate 2,829,515 downwards.
TACAAAGCGTTTATTCCTCTCTCAACAACCGTGAAGATAGTTGTAAACCATTCTTCTTTTCCGTTCTTTGCCATTCTTATCAAAAACTTCTTCCGGCTATTCTTCTCAAAAACCTTACTATTGTTTAGTTTAATTTACTTTTTAATTGTTTTTCTTTGCATCTTCCTTGCTTGATCGTGTTGATGTGTTAACTCTAATTTAATTAGATAGTGTATTTTTTTTTTTATGTTTCTGTGTTCTCTAATTAGATAGTGTAATATTTTTTGTGTTCCGTTAACTTTTTGTTAGACAGTGTTCAAGGAAGATTGAAGAGAATGAGAATGAAAGTTCGATAAAAGAAGATGGAAGAGAGTGGAATAAGAGTTGAAGCAGACATGTCCCTTTTTTTTATTTACAGTTTTTTTTAACATTTTTGTTAAATTATTTTCCCAAATCTCCCTTATTTCTCTGCCTCTATATTCTTTTTCTTTTACAGTTTTCATTCTTTTACATTTTTGTTAAATTATTTTTTTCATCTTTTTTTTTTCTTTTACCTTTTTTTTTAATTATTTTTTCTGGTTCTCTGCTCTCTCTCATATTTCTGTCTCCTCTATTTAATTTTTTTATTTACAAATTTCATTAATAAAAGTTATTTATTTATTTTTAAATTTTTTTATTTCTTTAAATATAGTGAATAATTTTTTTATTTTTTTAAATATAGTGAATAAGAAGGCACCCTTCTTCTTTTTCATTATTTGCAAGTTTGATGAAAGAATGGGAATAAGAGTTTCAAAGCAGGCACGTCCCTTTTTTTTTTTTTTTGTTAAATTATTTTCACAGATCTCTCTTTCTCTGGCTCAATTCTTTATCACAGTTTTCATTCTTTTACATTTTTTTTTCGTCTATTTATTTTTTCTTTTACATTTTTTTAATTATTTTTTCGTTCTCTCCTCTCTCATATTTCTCTGTCTCCTCTATTTAATTTTTTTTATTTACCGTTTTCATTAACAACCGTTCTTCATTATTTTTTATTTCTTTAAATATAGAGAGTAAGAAGGCAGTTGTGAACCCCTTCTTCTTTTCCGTTATTTGTTATTCTTATGAAAAAACTTTTTCTCTCTTCTCTGCTATTCTTCTAAAAAAATGTTGCATTAGTTTAGTTTAATTTACTTTTTAATTGTTTTTCTTTAATGGATCTATTGTTTTCCACGTCGATTCCTTGAACTTGATTGCATCTTCTCACTTGCTAGATCGTGTTTTCTAATTTTCTTAGATAGTGTAATTTTTAATGTTTCTATGTTCTCTAATTTTATTAGATAGTGTAATATTTTTTGTGTTCCCGTTAACTTTTTGTTACACAGAGTGTAATTTACATGACGTGAAATTGCAAAAGGAAGAGGATGTGAATAAGAGTTCAATAGAGAAGAGAGTTCAAGAAAATGTGAAGAGAATGAGAATAAAAGTTCAATAAAAAAGAGAGTTCAAAGAAGATGTGAAGAGAATCAATGAAAAACTTACAACTTATAACTACATATTAATGTAATTTTATGTATTTTTTTTCTGTAAAAGAAATTTACTTATTTCTTTCTTCTTCCGTTCATAATACAATTTTTTAAAAACAAAGAGAATCAATAAAATAAAAGGTTTCAATTTCTTATTAATTATTCAAAACGTATCAATTTTATTTTATCATTTATTTCTCATAAAATAATTTCTTTTTTTATAGTAATCTTTCATTAAGATGATATTTTATTCCTCTTAATTAAAATTCTCTTTTAATGAGATCTCAACTATTTTTTTTTAAGTTAGAATATATATTTTGAGTAAAGCTAGGTGCAAATGGAATTAATGATTAACCATCAAATACATTAATTATCATCAAATATATTTTAAAATAATAAATTATATAAAACTTGATATTTCAAAATAAATTAAGATTTTAAATTCTTAGCGGCATCTTCCTTCCTTTTTTAACTCTGATAAACCCCAACCCAAAAAATTCGACCGTTTTCCGCTCCTTTTAAATTCCTCTGCAAACAATGAATTCCCTCTGCCATTAATTCCTTCTCGTAATTACTGCAACGAATAATTCCCGGAATTCAAAGACGATTGTTGCATTCTTCGCTGTAATGGGTTGTTTTCTTGGATGCTTTGGCGGCCAGAAGAATCACAAACGCCCCAAATCGAGGGCAAAACGAACAAACCCCCAATTCCAAGTATAAACCCTTTTCTTAGATCTATTCAATTTTCATGTTCATTGTTTATATATTGTTGTTCGATTGTGAAATTCTTGAGAATTGTGGTGAGATTGTTGATTGTATTTCAAGAATTTTTTCTAGGTTTTGGTTATGATTTTTTTTTATTCTGCTATCATAATCAGAGATTGCGTAATCTGAGTTTTGGATTCTGATTTCATGAGTAATCTAGATAAGCCCTTTTTTAAAAATTGTTTATTCAGGGGATTCTATGCTGATTGAACTAATTACTGAATTCTTCACAGAGAAACAGAGTTCAAGATGTTCATAATGTAACTGTAATCACTGCAGAAGAAAACATCACATCAAACACCTTGGTTGCAGACTTTAGGTGGGTTTTTAAATTGGTTTCATCTTGTGAATGTATATATATCTTGTAATGAATTTGAACTAATATAACTTAATTGGTGTTTTTGTTGTAGAAATAAACCTATGGAAGAGGAGAAACTAAGTTCTAGCCCTAGAAAAAGAGTGTCATTCAGTTCGAATATCACAACATACGAGCACGTTTCAGTAAGCGAAAGCATTGAATCTCTGGTAGAATGTACTGAAGATGTTGGTGTAGAAAATCACTGTGATTTGAATGGGATGAGTCCAATGCATTCTTTAGAAGCTAATAGGTCAGGCAGATCATTTCCGCCGAATCACAGGTATCACAATGCCAGAGAGAGTGATGATGAAGCTGAATGTTATGGGGATAGCTACTTAGAAAATCTTGATGAAGATGACTATGACGAGTGTAATGATTATGAACCAGTTCTTTCTTCGTCGATTGAATCGAAGAGGGAAAATTATGCAATCGAGGAAGTAGAGAGTCGTATTACATTGAAAGGTGTTGATGCAAGTCTTTCGAACTGGTTGGATTCTCCTGAAATCAAGCACAAGAAGACTGCTTCTCTGAAAAACTTTGAAGATAGACCGATTTTGGGTGCATTGACTGTCGAGGAGGTGAGGCAAATTTCAGCGAATTCTACTCCGAGGAAGTCCCCTAGTCGAAGCCCTGATACGATTCCAATTATCGGGACTGTTGGAACTTACTGGAACTGAGAAAGTGTTGAATGGTTTTACATTTGCATAATTTGGTACTAAGATTGTTGTGTCAGGATATGGGAGTTGATTGGCAATTTCTTTGTTCCTATGGTTTCTGTTAAGGGCTCTGAATGTTTATTAATGTGTGTTTGCAACAAGAAATCATGATTATTGATGATTCGCTTATTTGTTCGTAAGTTTTGCGTGAGACCGTCTCATTCTATTTTTTGTACAAATTGCACTCGGATTAAAATCTTCTCTGTCGATGGCTTGCTCTGTCTTCATTTTTCTGCTGTAGCAGCCATGTATCGTATACTTCCCGCCTGCCTCCGGTCTTCACCTCAAATTAAATGCAAATTCGTTCGTCGATTCCTGAATTTTACAACTTTGTTAATAAGTCTTCTCCTAGTTACTTTCGCGACCATTAATGACTATCAGACTTTTCTTTTTCCTAGCTATTTTTTCTCTTTTCAGGAAACACGGCAATAAAACTATATAATCCTCTATCGGTCCTACCATAAGTTTATTATTTTTTTAATTACAAAATTTACAAGAAACACGGCAATATAGTATATTTCTCTATATTTTATTATTCTTATCTCTCTCTATTTTTCTCTTTTTTACATTTTTTCTTCTTTCTACTATTGTCTATCTGAATTACCCACTACACACATTATATAGTACTATATTTATTAATCTTCATACAGAAAATAAAAGTGAAACTTATGGAGGAAGGGAAAGAATATAATATACTATTCCCTTCGTCTCAAGTTTGTTTCGTCATTTACTGTTTAGACGTAATTTAGTGTTTGAATAGTGTCGTTTAAAAAAAATACTTCCTCCGTCCCGTGATTACTTGCACACTTTCTTTATTGGGACGTCCCAAAATTACTTGCACACTGTTAATATGGAAATACTCCACAAAATTAATAACCTCACAACATCTTTTTATTTTCAAATTTGCCACTCCTTTGTTCCAAACATTTCACTTTACACATCATCAAATTCACTTTACACATCATCAAATTACCTAAAATACCCCTACTTTATCTTACATCATCAACCACTAAATCCACTTTTCTTAAATAACGTGCCGGTTAAAGTGTGCAAATTATCCCGGAACGGAGGGAGTATTTATTATCAAAATAAAAAATAATGAATCTTCTTTTAGAATTTAAAATGGAGCGAGTACAATAGACTTATTCAATTCCAAATTAATTTCAAAGGAACCTTCCTCGTCTTCCCAACAACTTTTTTCTGTTCATGCATAAATTCACATATATATTAGTTTGGGCTAGTATTTATTTTATACATGTATTCCATCCAAATTAGACCAAGTTAAAACCTAAGTTCTTTTAGTCCAAAAATTAAATTAAGATAATTTTAAAAAATTCACGGGTCATAAGCCCGAAATTGGATTGTCCAAAAATTCGCGGGTCGCAAACATGTGGTTTACTACATCACCAAAATATTGTTATTTCAAGGTCAAAAAATTATCACTACAAGGCCAAAAATTTAATACTACATGTCAAAATATTCTGACAAATTTTTTCAAAAAAATTAAGTGTCCAAAATATTTTTGGACAGGTAGTTATACATTTTTGACCTTGTAGTGATAAAATTTTGGTCTTGTAGTAACATTGTTTTAGTCATGTAGTAGCCGAATAAGTCAGAATTATTTTAGTAATTTTGCTAAAAATAATTAAGCGTCCTGAATATTTTTGGACTTGTAGTAAATAATTTTGATCATGTAGTAAGATAATATTTTAGAATAAAAATAAATATTATAATTAAGGTTGACCCGCTTTTTACCCACCTACGTTCCACGAATTTTAACTTAATTTGCATTTAAGTTTTTGCCCTTTTCTTTTCCAAGCTATTTTCGCGACCATTAATGACTCGATCAGACTTTTCTTTTCCTCTTTTCAGTACTATATTAGTTTCAGTGTCCATTCATTCATTCATTCAAATATTCAATACTCCAAAATATATATATACACGATCAAACATGCATGGAGGGTGCAGGTAGAAAATTGTGGGGAGTAGTTTTGATGCTGATGTTGGTAATAGTTATGCAGCAGCATTCCACCTCCATTATGGCAAGGAATATTCTGCAAACACATGAAGAATTTTACTATTATTTTAAGCATTTTGTAATTACTCAAACTCCCCATATTTCTTCTTCTTCTTTCCCGGTAAAAGCGATCAGCCTGAGATATGGGGGTCCAGGTCCTCCTACATCCAATCCTCCTACATCCAATCTACGTCCTATCGGCTATCTCAAGTCCTAAATCCTAATCATGGATAGAGCTGTTAAAATGGGCTAAACCCGTTGGGTCGGCCCCGCCTTTTATAAAGGTAGGCTGAGTTGAATAATACAAGTCCGTTTAAAATGCAAATTCGTATGGACTAGACCGTATGAATTGTGAATTTTGGTGGATTGGATCGCGGACGGGACGGGTTGGCCCGTGAGCTTTTAATTTTTTTAAATTATATTTTTTAAAGTTAAATGAAACACGTTTTTATTAGGTTGAACCGTGACTGTGATTTATTGGGCCACTAGTAATTCATTAAGGTTATTTCTTAATTTATTTGTCTGGCCCGCTTGTATTCTAATTTTGACCAAAAAATTTAACCCGTTTATTTTACTAGTTTCTATGATTTTTTTATTTTTTATTTTATTGCCGAACGCGGAATATTAAATGTAGTAATTCAAATTGTAATATGTAGTAACACACATTATTTTATATAGTAATAACACAAACTATTTTATATAATAATATAAGTTATTTTATTTAGTAACACGTTTTTTTCTAGTGTTTTTATTAATATAGTAACTCACATTATAATACGTAGTAACATATATTATCGCATGTAGTAAACACAATAACTATGTTGTAATGTAAATCATTTGATAAAGTTACATATAGTAATAAACGCATATTCAATGTAGTAATTCAAACTGTAGTATGTAGTAACATATAATTTTTTATATAGTAATATCGATTCTTTTATGTAGTATTTTTTTTCTAGAATTTTTATTGATTAAGTAACTCACATTATAACATATAGTAACATATATTATTGCATGCAGTAATATAAAATAACCTTGATCCATAATAATTATTAAAGAATATTTAAAGATTAAGGCCGTCATAAATTGCAGCGTTCGGCCGCGGCCTGGGGTGGCCGAAAACTGCTCGGAGAAGACGACCATGTGCTAGTGGGTGTATTTATAAAAAAATATGGGTGTGAATTGAACTTTTAGTGGGTGTATTTAAAAAAAATGTGGGTTGAGCTGTCAGTGGGTGTATTTATAAAGAAGGGGGAGTTACACCTAAAGACACTCCACTAGGTGTTTAAGCTAATTAATCCAATTGACTTATGGTAAAGCAATTAGATCCAAATTCAAAATTGTGGACACAAATACCCTCGCATTCATTATGTTTGATAATCCTAATTGTATGGTCATGTAGAATTAATCAATCATTTTTTAATTTAAAATTCGTAATCAATTTTAATTCCCACAACCATAATAGCACTCGAGTTTAGAGAGAGGTGAGAGCTTCTCTCTCTAGAGTTGCTTCTCCCCTACTCAATCGGACAGTCAGGTCTCCGTCGCCTGTCGCCACCGTTTCGTTTCTTCTGCTGATTCATCGGGGCAATCGTCTTTTCGTCGTCTTTCTTCCGTTTGTTCGTCGCCGGTCAGTTGCCGTCTTCTGCTTTCTTCATTTTTTTCTCGTTTTTCAGATTTTGCAAGATTTAGGTAGTAGATCTTCAGATCTACTTTTTTCCTAGGTAGTCAATTACCTACTTTTTTCTCGCCGCCGTCACCGGCGGCCGCTGTGTTTCTTCCCCTTTTATGTAGTGTTCTTCATCTGCTGTTAGGATCAACGTTTAAAGTATTTCTAACAGAGCCACGATGACTGTTTGGGTACTTTTCTCGTTGATCCCCTTTTTTCTGTTTTTTAGTTAGTTTTATGGTTCTTTACTAGTATAGATGTTTAGATTTTGAGTCTTTTAGTTTTTTGATTGTTGGGTTTCTGTTTGCCCCTTGTGGTGCGTGCTCTTCTCCTTTATGATTGTGGTTGTGGGACTTATATTGGAAGTGGGACTCTTCTAAGATGGACTCGAGAGTCTTGGGATATGGTATTTGGGTTCGAGTATTTGGTGAAACTTTGTCTTTTTATTTGTCTTATTTTCTTGATTTGAGAACACCTTAGTGTGGGGTTGTCTCTGGTTAAAGGTTGAAGACCTGGACGTTTTTAAGGCAAAGGGACACTCGTTTGTCCTCTTCACACGATTGGAGGGGACAACGATACTCGCAGTGGTTTGAAGATCAAGGTCTTGCTCGTGAAGTTTTTATCTTATTTCGTTATGATCTTGTTAATCTTGTAAACCTTCATCAATTTTTTTTTAAAATTTCCACATTTTAAGACTTTCCATAAATCTAAACATTTCCAAAATATTATACCTAAAATACGTTAATTAACACACTTTAAAAAATTCAAAACATTACTAAAAAACTGAATTCAAGCTGCATATTCATTCTGTTTTTTTAGTCGTGGTAATTAATCAACGACATATTTATACTTTATTTTATTTTTTTAATCACGGTAATTAATCAACTGCATTCATACTTCTTTTAATCGCATATTCATATTGTTAATAATATATTTTTTTCTTTTTAATAAAATATTTATTAGTAAATATTAATAAATAATTTTTTTTTGCATATCATTTACACATACATACTAGTTATTTACGATTTGTATATCTCTTTACACATTATGAAATTGAAATTTGGTCTACTGCATTTACTCGTAATTTTATAATTGCATAAAGCAACATGAAAATTGCAAATTCTAATTGCATATAACAACATAAAAATTGCATAACGCTTAAGTATAATTGCATAACGCTCAAGTATAATTGCATAACGCTTAAGTATAATTGCATAACACTTAAGTAATTGTATATACATATAAATATATGCAATAAATTGGGTTTACATATGCAACGAAAATTGCATGCTGAATTCCTCAAAATCGAAGGTGAATCGACTTCGGATACAGTGAAAAGAGGAACTTATCGACAACACAAAACTCAAATTGAATCCTCAGTCCAAAAATCACCGGAATTAATGGACAACAACAACAATCCGCAACACCAATCAAGGATGAATCGTCGGTGAATTAAACACCGAACAAAATCGCCGACAAAGCTTTAAGTGCGTGAGAGAGAACTCCAATTCACGAAACTTAATCCTCAAATTAAAACTCACAAATCAGCAATTTCAAAGCTGAAATGAGACTCAATATTGACGGAATCGACGACACGAACACCGAATCCACGAACAAAACAACAATAAAAGTCGATTTGTGAGGGAAGAAGACCTAAATTGCAGGTATGAAGCCATGACTTGCAATGGAAGAAGATGACTACTCACCTCTAAATCGCGATTACGAAGTGCAAAAACAGATCGGTCGCCACAGCAACTGCAAAAACAGATCGATCGCCAACGGCGAAGGTGGAGGCTGCAGTGGTCGGCACAGATGGAAGCCGCCCTCGAACAAGGCTCATCGAAGATGTGGAAGCCGCTGTCTTCGTCGGAGAGATGGCAGGGGCCGCACGCGGTCGAATTTTTTTTGGAAATGCAATTTCTATTACGGATCGTGGGATTGATAGGAATGAGAAGAATGATGGAATCGCATTTAATTCAATTTTGAGTTTTTGGAAGATTGATGGGAAGATTAACGGAATAAAACATCTTGAGTTTTTGGAAATCATTATTCAATTTAATGTTCCGCTATTTATGAGGGATGGAGGTAAAATATATTAATATGTAATTACTACTTTAATTTCATTGGTGAGGGCATATTAGGTATATTAAACACAATTTTAGCTTTAATTGTATTGCTGGATTTTTTTAGTTTTAATTGTAGCAGGGGTGTGTATTTTAGCTCTTAATGTCAATAAACTCTATAAAGAAATAAAGAATGCATATATACAATATTTTACATAAAACTAGCCCTTACTTTTTATTATAAGAGATTAAAATTATTCACGTGGTGGATTTTTAATTAAAGATTATTCAAAATTATTTGTACTTTTTTTTATAGTAATTATTTATGTATTGTTTAAAATTTATTAAAATAATAAATGTGAAAAAGTAAAAATATAAATATTATGAAAAAATCCGTGCATTAGTCTGCAACCCGCCATGAGTTGGTTTGGATTGAGTATTTTTCTATCCGCTCCCACCGTGAACTGTTCCGCCAAAATCCGCAAAATCCAGGTTATAATTTTGGACCACCAAACACCAATCCGGCTCATAGTCCATTCTAAGATAATAAACTTGCATATGTCCACAATCGTGTATAATGTACGGTCAATGGACGACCAAATGATATTTTGCATATGATATTTTTGCATATGATATTTTGCCTTCAATTTAAGTTATAATTGGTTGCAATTTTGTGAATTAATTATGCATTCGATTTGTGGACATGATATTATAAACTTGCCCGAGTCGCTATGCTTGCCAGCTCGACCGTTCTACCAAGAAATCTGCTGCTCATCTAGCTCATGCTTTCCAGTCCACTTGCTCGCTCAACTCGCTGCCCACTTCTGATTGGTATGTTGACACTGGGGCGTTTTCCCACATGACTTCTCGCACTTCTGACCCGGATTCCTACTCGCTCTATTCCGGTAATGGCTCAGTAATTGTCGGTAATGGTTCTACTTTACCTATTTCGTGTGTTGGCTCTCGTTTCTTTCTCGTAATGTTCAACTTCGTGATGTGCTAGTTGTGCTCGACATTACGAAAAATCTATTATCTATCCGCAAGTGTATCTCTGACTTGCTCGCTGATCTTATTTTTTATGCTCATTCATTTTGAATTCAGAAGTGGAGCACCAAGGAGGTGGTCTCTCGGGGGAGGTGTGAGCAAAGCCTTTATGTTTTGGACTCTATCCTTTCAGCCTTTGTTGCAGCTGTACGTTCTACTATTTCGAAGGCCTCTTTTGATTTATGGCATTTACGATTGGGGCATGTCACATTCGATACATTAAAATACTTAAATAAACCAGGAGCTATTTCTATTACTTCTGTTTTACCGAATCCTATTATTTGCTCCTCTTATCAGTTGGCCAAGAGTAGAGCCGTCAAAATGGGTTGAGTCCGTTGGACCAGCCTGCCCCGCCATAAAAAAACACGGGTTGAGCTTAGTTTTTCTCAGCCCGCTAAGAGGCAGTCCTACAGAGACCACCCCGTTTGGATCACAGGTTTTGGCAGGTTGGGGGCGGGCCAACCTGCTAGCCCGCCTTTTTATTTTTTAAATAAAAAATTATTAATATTATTATTATTCTATTATTATAATTAGTTTAATATTATAGAAAATAACAAAATTCTAGCTAGTCACATCTTTAAGACTTATTCAACAACTCAAAGTCGAGCCGCTACATGCAATTAATAACCAAAATTTAGAAACAAAAAACAGTCAAGCACAACATGTCTTTGTTTTACATTACAAATTCGTGCTGCTTGCACCGTTTGTTTTAGTTCCAACGTCAAACGTCGACCTTCTAATTATAGTTTAATTTTTAAATTTTAGACTGATTTTGGATGCATTGACAATTGATAAGATTCCAATTATCGCCTTATCGGGACTGTTGGAACTTACTGGAATCACTTGTCTTCATCAACAAAGGGAGGTATCTATGGAATGAGAAAGTGTTAAATGGTTTTACATTTGCATAATTTGGTACTAAGATTGTTGTGCAGGATATGGGAGTTGATTGGCAATTTCTTTGTTCCTTTCTGTTAAGGGCTCTGAATGTTTATTAACGTGTGTTTGCAACGAGAAATCGTGATTATTGATGATTCGTTTATTTGTTCGTAAGTTTTGCACGAGACCGTTTCATGCAAATTTTTGTACAGATTGCACTCAGTTTAAAATCCTCTCTGTCTTCCCGCCTGCCTCCGGTCATCACCTAAAATTAAATGCAAATTCGTTCAATTACCAATTTCTGACTTTTTTACAACTTTGTTAATAAGTCTTCAACCATTTAATAAGTCTTCTCTTCTCCTAGCTACTTTCGCGACCATTAATGACTATCAGACTTTTCCTTACCATTAATGACTCGATCAAACTTTTCTTCTTCCTAGCTATTTTTTCTCTTTTCAGGAAACACGGCAATAAGAATACTCCCTCCAATTCAAAAAGTTTGTGGCATTTGTCATTTTGTATAAGATTAAGGAACATATTTTTTTGACACATTTATCCCTTATTAACTTGTTCCTAGCTCTCCGCATTGACCTTTCCTTTCTCTCACACTCTTGACTTTTAAAGAAAGTGAGATAAAATTAATCATTAATGTATTTCCAATTAAAAGTGATATTGTAGGAGTTACAAAGGGGCATTTTAGGAAAATTCGTGGTAAAAATAGAAAAAGCGACAAACTTTTTGAAACAAAAATAAAGACCAAATGCGACAAACTTTATGAAACGGAGGGAGTATATAATACTATATCAGCAGTGGCGTAGACCCAAGATTTTAAATCTGGGGAACAATCAATACACAATTTTAAAATAATATTTATACGTAATCAATATCTTATATTTTAAATGCACATAATCAAATTAAATGTGAAAATAAATAAGATATTCCATAAAATTTAAATAAAATTAGAAATACAATTACAGCGTGATATGTCAGGTCTTCAAATTTTAGAAGCTATATATTCTATTTTCATTGAAAATTTGTAGAAACACGTCATTTTTCAATGAGTCAAACAATATGATAAAACTGACCATCTATATATTTCACAACCTATATATTTTTATATATTGTATTCCAAAAATAAAATATTATTTCCACATGTAGTACCAAAATAACATGAATGGTATATATAATTAATCAATAGGAATTAGCATGATAATTCACATAACTTCGAAAGAATTAATTATAAAAATTAGGACAACTAATTTCACAAGGGCATGTTTGATAATTTAAATTAAATTAATCTAGATTAATTCCATCTCATCTTTAATTATAGTTTATTTGATAACTGAGACCTTTTACATGTAGTCAGGGTGTCGTATGATGTCGTAATGACTATCGTAGTCAGTTAATTTGAGCCATTAAAATTCAAATTTAAAGACTTAAACTTGATGACCTATTACTTTTGTATAATGTACGGTATGTATTTATCGTATGTGTCGTATGGTGTTATACATTTGTATTTCTATATTTAATTTAAATTTATAATTGTAAAATTATATTTTTATCCTTATACAATAAAATATTTTATTATATTAATTAATTTAATTAAAAAATATAATATTAAAATTAAACTACCTATTTACTCTATTTTCGGCCGAATTAGCAGCCGGCGAAATTAGGGGTACGAAATCTGGGTCGGTCTCTAATATTCTATTCTCTTCACAAACTCCGCCACCTACTCCTCCGGATTCTTCTATGAATCTCACCCCCTAATTTTTTTTCTTAATTTCAAAATTAATTAACGACCTTGGGTATTATTGAAACTATATCTCTGGTATAGAGAAGAACACATCGTGAAGAATTTTGTAGTATTATTTCCTTAAACTCAGATTTACAAAATGAGTTAGGCTACTGTATTTATCTAAGACAGATTAGCAAAGTTAGTAACCGTCCTAGATCAAGATACAAACGACACCGTATGCTATAAAAGTGAAATACATGACCGACAACTTTTCAAGTGAAACACGACTTTAATACTCTACACCCCCCCGGTCACCGATTACCACCGTCACTACTTTCTTCTGAGAACCTCGCCTACACAAATTATATACTCTCTCCATCCCACAAAATAGCTACATTTGACTTTACACACAGATTAAGAAAAATCCATAAATGTAGTTAAATTTAGCTAATGTGTTTGACCATAAAATCATATACTCCAAAATCTACTAAATCTTAATTACTCTTATTAATTAGGAGTAAAATTGACAATAAAACATTTAATACTAAAGTAAGAGGAAATGTAGAGAAATCCAACAAAGGAATATGTACTATCTTTATGTAGGACGGAGGAGTAAACTAATTCTCAAGATGCTTAATTTCCAATTAGGAAAAAAAAACAAAAAGGATATATAAATGTGGTGAATTAGCGGAAAGTGGTGAATTAGCGGTATTTTCTGGCGGCGAAGGAGCGGTATTTTCTGGCGGCGAAGGAGCGGTGGTGGAATCCACCTCACGGCCACAATCACATCTACCGTCCATTTTTATGTCACTATTGGAAAAAGTAATACTCCTCCGCTACGTGATTATTTGCACACTTTCTCTTTAACGGGCATTTCAATATTACATTATTTGCACACTCTAAAAAGAAGAAATAACTCAGATAATTTTTATTAATATTACCCTTCCTTTATTTTACTTGAGCCCACAACTTAACTCAATTTATAACTTTAGTCAAATCTCCACCACTTTAGTCAATAAATTACCAATAATACCCCTTCTTTATTCTACTATACATATCACTATATTCAATTTTTTTAATTTTCGTACCGGTCAAACCATGCACAAAATCCTGGGACGAAGGGAGTTTTTTTTTTTTTTTTAGGGAGGTTTACAAGATCATAACAAATAAAATACAACTTTAAACTAAGGATCTTGATCTTCAAACCACGGATCATCAGTATCGCCGTCCACTCCAATCGTGAGAAGGGGAAAGACGAGTGTTCCCTTTGCCTTAAAAAAGTCCAGATCTCCAACCTTTAACCGAGACAACCCCACACTGAGGTGTTCTCATGCCAAAAAAAGGAAACACAATAAATAGGCAAAGTTTCACCAAAGTACCAGATCCAAGTAACAGATTCCAAGGACTCTCGAGCTTATCTCAGAGGAGCCCCAAAACTAAGAACAGAGTCTCACAACCACCATGGAGCATCACAAGGAGCAACGGAAGCAGAAAACATAAACTAAAAGCTTGAAAAAAACACAAAAACACTATCTAGAAAACACATTAAACGGGATCAACGAAAAAAATACCCTAGCGGTCACCGTAGCTCCGTTAAGAATAATTTATGCGTTGATCCCTAACAACAAACGGGAAGAAAACTACATACAAAAACGGAGAAACTCAAAATGATCGGCGGCGGCGAGAGCTTTTCGAGAAGAACAAAGTAGATCTGAAGATCTACAAACTAAAAGTTACAAAAACCCAAAGAAAGTTGTCGGCGGCGGAGGAACGATGGCGACAGCGAAATAGCGGCGGCGGTGAAACAACGGCTATGAAGGCAGAAGGATGTCGGCAACGGAAGCAGGACGATGACGACGACAAGACGACGACACCGGTGACTGGTTGACGGTGGAGTGGGGGAGAAGCAACTCTCTAGAGAGAAGCTCTCCCCACTCTCTGCCTTTCCATGATTGGTTTTCAATTATTTGTACCTCAGGGACGGAGGGAGTATATACACATACGTTTAAGTGTGGCTAGCTAGCTTATGAAAGGGAACTTGTCTATAAAAATAGGATTTATATGCATATGAAAGGGGCGGCGGCAGCGGTAGTGGTGGTGGTAGGTGGAGGGGGTGGCCACCTGAAGGAGGGCGAGACATGGTGGTCAGTTGTCGGCCGCCGCCATACACCGACAAAGAAGGTTGTGATGTACTGATGTGTGCGTGAGTATATATGGCGTAGGGAAGAAGCGTGTAATTTGTGGAGTATTAAAAAGGGTAAGGGTACCCGTAAAAAAAAACGGGTAAGGGTACACTACAAAAAAAGTATCCAAATAGAGAGGGATTTGGCGAGGGAAAAGTCCTCTTCAACATGAATAACGAGGGATTTCCCTCGCCAGAATTTCCTTGCCAGAATTTTTTCGCTATTTTTTGTCGAGCATTTTAATTTATCCCTCGTCTAGCCACGAGCATTAAATTCCCTCTCTAGCCAACGAGCATTAAATCCCTCGCCCTTTATCATTTTTAAAACAATGTCCCTCGTTAAATTGAGAGGGATTTGTAATTCCCTCGCTATTTTGAGAAGGTTTTTTGAACCCTCAGTATTTCCCTCTCCATCTACTCCCCTCGTAAAATCCCTCGCCATTTAACGAGGGATTACATACCCTCACAATTTTTCCTCGCAATTTTGACAATTATTTGTAGTGGTAGGATAGTAATTTATTTATTTATTTTATATTTTTTTATTAAAGAAGGGTAATATAGTAAATAACAAAATACAATTAAAAAAATGATTTAAATAACTTAAACTTGTATAACATGTAGCAGGTCGTTACGACGTATACGACGTCACGTGACGCGATTTGATAAAGTGACTAGATAGTCACTTTGTACAATTTGACTACCAGTAAGAATTACCCAACTTAGATTAAGGATAGATTATACTTTAAAATTTTAAATTTTAAATATCATCTTAATCCAGTCTAGTTAGTCTTTGTTATGAAATATATTATAAATATAATACGAAAATGTACAAATCTATCAATAAGCTATCAATTAACATATTACCCTAATTAACAGTAAAACATTTATGAATTGAAAATACAAAGAACAAAATATTTACATGTATTGTATGTAGGGGTGGTTCGGTACGGTATACCGATCATACCGAACCATACCGTTATCATACTGAAAATTTCGATATTGAAAAAATTCACACCGTTACCGTACCGAAATTTCGATATACCGTAATCTCGGTATATCAAAATTTTCGGTATGTAAAAATTCATACCGATACCGTACCGTAATTTCGGTATACCGAATTTTCGGTACGGTATATCGGTATATCAATTCATATCGAAAATATTGAACCATCATTTCATATCGAAATACCGGTATACCAATTCATACCGAAAATATTGAAGCATAATTTATACCGAAATTAATTATTTAAGGTTTATTTTATTTATGTTTTAATAATTAAATTTATTTTAATTTAAAAATAATATAATATTATTATTTTATTAAGGTTTCGGTATTTCGGTATATCGATATACCGTTTTATACCGAATACCAAAAAAATTTCGGTATACCGAAATACCGCGTTATGGTCATTTTCCATACCGTTGTCGTACCGAAAATTTCGGTACAATATCATACCGTACCAAAAATCTCGATATACTGAAAATTTCGATAATTTTGATATTTTTTCGATATGAAAAGCTCGGTATACCGAAATTTCGGTATATTTACCCACCCCTAATTGTATGTAGATTAAAATTGACAGGTGGGTTAATATTATGAATGGGCCAGAATGAAGAGAATGGCCCAAAAAGAGAGCTAAAATGTTACTATGATTTTAAATATATATATATATACACTGAAGCAAGATTTTTGATATTGGGGGTACAACCAGACATGGGCGGTTTTTAACCGCGGAACCGCCAAATCGGCAAAACCGCCGGTTACGGTTCAAAAACCGAACCGTAACCGGAAAATGGCGGTTCGGTTTCGGTTGCTAGTTTTGGCAAACCGAAACCGCCGGTTTTCCGGTTTTTTTTTTTTTTAATTTTCTTTTTTAATAAACAATTCTTCTATTTTTTATGTATAAATTTAAGTTATATAATTTTTATTAAATTCTAGTAATGTAGTTTCTAAAAAACGAGTTGAAACGAACAAAAAACGAGCGAAAACGGAGTGAAAACGAGCAAAAAACGGAGAGAGAAAGAAAAAAAAAAAAAAAAAGAAACCGTCTAACCGCCGGTTTTTAACCGAACCGGCGGTTAGAAAACCGTAACCGTAACCGGCGGTTTGCCGGTTCGGTTTCGGTTACGAATTTTACAAAACCGAAACCGCCGATTTTTAACCGTAACCAGCGGTTTTCGGCGGTTGAACATGTCTAGGTACAACTTCACTTGCTAGGTCTGCCAGTGCTCTATCAGTCATATTATAAACTTTTTACTTACTTATATTAGACATTCTTGTCATAAGTTTATCATTTTTTAAATTATACGGAGTAAAGTTTCATTTCTTTTTATATTTTCTTTTTTTTACTCCATCAGTTTCAAGAGAATTTACACATTTTAAGGAATGTGTAAAAAAATATGTAATGAGTGATATTTTGAGAGGTATTGTAAACTTTTTATGAATAAAGTAAAGAAAAAGTTAGATTGAGTGTGAAAAAGTAATGACGTAAATATATGTACATTTTGAGGGTGAAGGTTATGAAGATATTTCGTTTTACGGGGTGTACAAATTTGTATGAACATCCAAATATGGCAAAGTGTGCAAATATCCGTGGGACGTAGAGAGTACATTTTTTCTTCTTTCTACCATAGTCTACCTCAATTATCTATTACACATTTTATATTATATGGAGTATTTATTAATCTTCATGCAATAAGCAAAAGTGGAACTTATGGCGGAACAGAGAGAATATAATATCTGTTCCAAGTTTGTTTAGTTTAAAGTGAAAAATATTTATTGTCAAATTAAAAAATGATGAATTGAATTTGAGACGCCCATTTTTTCAAATGATGAATTTAAAGTGGGTCGAGCGAGGGTCGACAATAGACTTGTTCAATTCCAAATTAATTTCAAAGGAACCTTCCTCATCTTCCCAACAACTTTTTCTGTTCATGCATAAATTCATATATATTAGTTTCAATCTCCATTCATTCATTCGAAAATTCAATATATATACTCCATGAATATGGAGGGTGGTACAGGTGGAATGATGAGAAAATTGTGGGCACTAGTTTTGATGCTGATGTTGGTAATTATGCAGCATTCAAGCTCCATTAATAATGTTATGGCAAGGAATCTGCAGACACAAGAATCTTGTGAGGATTTTGTATGTACTCAAACTCCCCCAACATTCAATTTCCCACCAGACCACCAACGGGGTCAAGGACCCTTAGAGGTTGGGGTCCAGGACCACCCATAGCCAATGGGGGTGGTAGTGGTAGTGGTAGTGGTAGTGGTAATGGTAATGGTAATGGTAGAGATTGGGGTCCAGGACCACCTGGAGTCAATGGGGGTGGTAATGGTAATAGTAACGGTAACGGTAATGGTAGAGATTGGGGTCCAGGAGCACCTCAAGAAGCCAATGGGGAATGGGGAGGGTAGTGGTAATGGTAATGGAGGTGGTTTATAACTTATCTGGGAGTATTTCTTTTCTTATTTCCTTTGATGATATATTTTGGTTGTTGCCCCTTGCATTTCTAAATATAGACAATAATTTGTATGAAACGTCTGGTTGATTTTATACTCCCTCCGTTCCACAAAAATAGCCACATTTGACTTTACACACAGATTAAGAAAAATCAATAAATGTAGTCAAGTTTAGCTAATGTGTCAATTTTGCCCTTGAAATCTCATACTCCAAAATCTGCTATGCATTAATTACTCTTGTTAAGTAGGGGTAAAATTGACAATAATGCATTTAATGCTAAAGTAAAAGAGGAAATGTGGCTATAATTTGGGACATCCAAAAAAGGAATATGTGGCTATTTTTGTGGGACGGAGGGAGTATATTGGAGTATAAAATCGGAGTAGTATACTGTATCATTCAGGAGTTTATGGACTCCAATCCAATCTTAATTCTTAACTTATATTTGTAAGAATATAATGAGAGAGTTTCATAATTTTATCATTCTTATTTAAAAAAATCAATTCTCCTAATTTAAAATTTAAATTTAGGTAAAGTCTAGTATGTACTCGAGTGCATGCTGTGCACTCTAGTCCATGTGCACTTTTCAGTTTACTGACTTACACTTTTTGGTAAATGGTGTTGCACTTTTCAATTATTACTAAAAATATTATTATACAGTTTAATAATTGAAAAGTGCAACACCATTTACAAAAAGTGCAACATGGACTAGGGTGCACAACATGCACTCCATTACATAGCAGACCAACCCTTAAATTTAAATTTTAAATAACCATAATTATCTCGACAGTTAAATCTCAAATTCCTTTTACATCCGCCACTTCATTATTTTATCTTCGAAAAAAACTTCAAAGTTTATTTCACCAATTACATAATTTCTAAATTTGTGAGTGTATTTCTGTGGCCTTTTTATATGCCTATATTTTCGGTACAATTTGAGTTCCATATATTCTCAGTTTTCCATATTTATATTTCACTTTTTTTCTATTATATATAGATGCACTATGTTACTTAAAAATAATTATTCTTCTATTACATATCAAGTTATCTATTTTATTATTTTGAATGTCTTTTATCAAATTATTCATTTTTATTTTGATCTAAACAATCAACTATCTCTTTTTACTTTTTATATTTTCTATTTTTATCTACGTATTCACTTATTATCTACCTCAATATTACTACATAAGCTAACATTGGACTTCCTACATGTAGTCAGAGTGTCGTATAATTACCGTTATTAAAAATCAAATTTAAATGCTTAAACCTGATGATCGGTTACCTTTTGTACTTTGTGTTGAAAATATTCATTGTATGTGTCATATGATATCCTATTTATAATTAATTTAATTAATTAAAATATACTCCATAATTTAAATTTTACATTTTTATCCTTAATTTAATAAAACAAAATATGCGGGCTATTTTATTCTTGGTCGCCTACCCATCCTCGATGTCCTCCAGCGCCGTGACTTTATTGGACCATCGGTTTGTATCTTTTGTCGTTGTTCTGCTTCAGAATCCCTCAATCATTTACTTTTGGACTGCGCTCTCGTCAGAGAAGTTTGGAGTAGACTGGCGTCAGCCTTCCAACTTTCACCATGAAAGGAGAAAGGAGAGGAGACGTTACGTTACATACTTATGGATTTTCCATCTTTCATGTCCGGTCTTCGCATGTCTCTAGGCTTTCACGGGTGCGATTTCGGGTACATCCGCTGAGAGTGAGAGTAGGGAAGGGCCATGAATGAATTCAAATATAGAGACTCTAGGAGGCCAATGTCCGTATACAAAAACGTGAGTTGAGGACCATGTAATTGTAACACACATGTGGATCTGTTATCATGCTGTTTGGATATATAAAACCAGCCGTGGAGACAGGATCCGTTGTCGGCTCCTTGATCTAAAATGGATCCGTTCGCATATACGTGAGCTGGTGGAAAGAGCATTTCAAGCCTCAAGTCACAAAAGAAGGTCGGGTCTCAACCAAAAAAGAAAAACCCTTAGCCTTGGAGGGCAGAGCCCGATAGACCAACATAGGTTATGGTTACGCAATACAGAATGGAAGGTCTACGGCTTACTAAGACACTCGCCAATGGGCATCCAAAAGGAAAAGCAAAACCTTAGTCTTCGTCAGACAAATATACATTAAAAAATATATTTATGTATATATATTATAAATATAATCGAATACTTACGAATATCGAATCGAATATCATAATTTTGTATTTGTATTCGTTTATTAATCGAATAAAAAAAATATTTGTATTCGAATTCGAATCATAAAATTTCGAATACGAATACCGAATCGATCAAAATTATTCGATTTGTTTACCACCCTAGACTCTAGAGGGTACCCGTGGGTCGGGTCTTCTTTGAATTGAATTGTACACATTATTTATTCTTTATTTAAATGAAATATCAAATGGTTAGTACTTTGTTGCAACTATGGATTCTTATTCTTTATTTAAGTGAAATATCGTCGGGTCTTCTTTGAATTGAATTCTTTATTTAAGTGGTTAGTATTTTGTTGCAACTATGGATTCTTATTCTTTATTCAAGTGAAGTATCAAATGGTTTCTTATTCTTTATTTAAGTGAAATATCAAATGGTTTTAAGTTCTTTGAATTGAAGGTTAGTACTTGTTGCAACTATGGTTTCTTATCTTTATTTAAGGCATGCGTTTAATGATCCATTAATATGAAGTAAACTATGAAGTAATCACACACATACCGTGCCCGTCCTAAGAATATGTGGGTCTGAATCGAACTTTAAAAAGAGGCTCCGTCCCTTTATATTTTCTATTCTTTACAAACTTATAAAACATAATGTAAAATATTTTTTAAAGAACTAACAATATAGATTTTCTTTAAACATTTTAAATTTTCTAATTTATAATTAATAGACTTTTTAAGATTTTAAGTTATTTAATTTTAAGATATTTTTCAAAATTTTAATGTAATTATTATAATTTTTAGAAAATTTAATGAGAATTTTAGAATTTTTTATTTAGACAATTTTAGATTTTTTGAATGTTTGAATTTTTTATTTTTTGTACAGTAATTTTTACATGAGAGTTTTAATATTATTTTTTTATTTTTAAATTTGAAGGACGCAATTGAACTATTTGTCCCGAATTTCAATTTTTCGAAGAAAATGATGTAAATTGGATATTAAAAGATGTAAATTGGGCAATTTAAGAAATAAATTGAAAAAGTGAAAACTTAAAAGATATAAACTTAAAAGTGAAAATTAATGCATTTGTTGAGACTTTTTTTCTCCTAGTTTTATCTTCCCTTCTTCATTAATTTTTTTTTTTTACTTTTTAGCACTTCTCTTTATTCGTCTTATTTAGTTATATTAATATTTTATATTATAATATATATATATATAGAAGATATCTTAAAAATGGGCCTCTAAAAAAGTGAAATATTTTTGGGCCCGAATAGATCGCCTCGTTGGCCTTACATTAGGACCGAGCCTGCACGCTCATATATATATATAACGGGTTGGCCCAGTCTGGCCCAGAACTTGCAAGGCCCGAGCATAATGGCTGAATATATTCGGCCTTCATGGGACTCAGCCCAGCCCAAAACCTGCAAGGCCCGAGCATAATGGAATTCGGCCTTCATGAAGATATGGGATCTCCTGGATGTCTCCCCATCATAACCTCCAATGCCACCACTCCAAAACTGTAAGGGCATGTTTGCTTCATGGGTTTAGGGGATTTGGTGATGGGTTTGATATGTAAACCCATTTTCTCCCATGTTTAGTTTCTCATAACTTTAAACACCTTGACCCGTGTTTATAATTTAACCCGAGTTTTATAAACTAGATTTCATGAGTTTAGACAACCTAGGTTTATCTAGCCAACCCATCACATCTAAATCCATCTTATCCCAACCCATAAAGCAAACATGCCCGTACATTTATCTCTAAGCTAAATTGGACGTGGAATGAATTGTGAGAGTTTAGTGAGTCACTGAGTTTAGTGCATTTAAATTAGTACTTCATCCGTTTCAATGAAAATAATTTTGACTTCTGATACAGGTGACTGAAGTCCGAATACAGTAGTTCATGTATTAAAATAGTTATCCAATTTAACTTCTACAACATAATTTATTGATCTTCCAA
Organism: Galeopsis tetrahit; assembly: GCA_963675135.1. Classification (NCBI taxonomy): domain Eukaryota; kingdom Viridiplantae; phylum Streptophyta; class Magnoliopsida; order Lamiales; family Lamiaceae; genus Galeopsis; species Galeopsis tetrahit. The sequence continues at coordinate 2,807,006 of OY776126.1, read as the reverse complement.
TGCATACAAATTTTTTTTTTCTCAATCAATAATACTAAGTGATTTATTGATCTCACAATTCCTCCATGTATCAAAAACGAGATTGCCCTGTTGAGCAAACGGAGCAAAACACCAAAATCGTCGTGGCACAACACAAAACATAATCATATTGATGATCAGTGTTCTGTACAGTCATTTTTTCATTCAATTTCATATTACTGTGGCGAAATTCATTAGATCAGATAGAAAAGTATTGTACTAAATTGAAGATGAAGAAATTGTTGCAGAATTGAAATGATTTTATTATTATATATTACAAGAACCTTAAAGGAACATTATTCAAATCAACAAAGAATCAAATTGTCCTCAATTCAACGGGGCTTGCTGCAGTCCGTTTGCAGAAAATTGATTTGCCTATTCACCAGATCATACCCTACGAGGTAACCAACCTGATGCAAATTCCCGAAAATGGCAAAATCTTGTGAGGGAACCACTGTCAAACAAGCAAGCCCTTTCTCCACTTCAAGAAAAAGGCTCTCCTGTGGCAACACCAAATCTGCTCCCTGAAAATGAGCTGTAATTGGTGGTGAACTGAGCTCACCGCTACTTGGTAGTTCGTAGCACAAGTTGAACGTCCCTTGGGTGTCGTTCACTCGGTTTCCTTTGATTGCATTCGCCAATGTTGTCTCGATTCCCTCGTACAGCTCAGCAGGGACGAATGACAAGGTGGTGCCAGAGTCGATTATAATGTTGCCTTCTTCTCCAGACACTTGCTTCGTACTGGACGACTTGTAGTCGAACCTCTGTGTCCCGACAGATAAACCTTGTAATGTGAGATAGTAAAAAGTAGCAGGAGTTTTGCTCACCAGTGGGGTTGACAGAACATTAGGCCCTGCCACAACAGCATCACTGTCAAAGCTTATCTTACTTGGAACTTTGGAATTAAGAGATGTCAGACAGTAAGAAAATCTTCCGCCTACGGAGCTCGCCTGCTGATTGACTATGGACACAGCCCCGTTTCCAAGGCCGAAAATCCCCTACCCTGTCTCTCTGAATGTCCCGTCGTTGTTCTTTCCACAACCGAACACAAACTTGGAGAAAGTAGCATTATCTCCAAGGGTAAGTGTGTCTGCAGCTAGTTCACCCCGGCTGAAAGACCTGTCTCCGTAATTAACTTCATACTGGCATACATCATTATCACCACAACTCGAACTTCTTGCAGACGAGCATTGATTCGTCTGACACGAAACAGGCCTGTAGGATTTTGTTGCGTTGGGGTCGAAGAGAGGGTAGTTTTGCTGGTAGCAGCTGGTGCATGGTTCACACTGTATCCACGTCAGGTCACTGCCAGTGTCAGCAATGCTGAGCTGACGAACGGGTGGCGTCCCGATTTTGTATTCCATTAAGTACGAGCCTCCATTGGCGGAGAGGGGAGCTTCAGTGGTTTCGTCTAGGGACTTTGAGGAAGATAAAACAAAGGAGGATTTACGCGAAAAAGAACGATCAAATGCGTTTCTTAGACGTTGGAATCGTGTTTTGGTGGAGTCATGTGAAGGGGAGAGAGGCGAGTCACGATGAATGAGATCAATGGTGACACCACCATTGTGGAGGGACTGAACAAAGGAGATTAAGCAGACTATTAGAAGTAGAGATAAGGAGTTGAAGTTAGAAGCCATTGATGGATGATTAGCAAGATTATGAGATGATGAAAATGTAAGAATTGTTCTACATTTTATAGGTATTTCAGATTAAGGAATGTGGAAAATCATTTAATGACATGCAGAAATTTGTGATTTGATTATATATTTTTTTGAAACATAATTAGTACATTAATTTTTTGTTACAACTAATAATAATGAATTAATCCTCATAATTGGCTATATTCATTTGATTGATTTGATCATTTTGTCAACAAGTATCCGTTTTTTATAACCTGAAATATAATTATTCCATCATTATGTTAATTGATTGAATTAATTTATGATTTATTCCATGCTCTTCTTTCTGATAGTTGTTGGTTTGATGTCTTTGCCGCAACAACATATGTCATCAATCGGCTGCCCTCTACTGTCTTGAGTGGCTCCTCGCCCTTTGAAGCTCTCTTCTCATCCTCGCCAAACTATGCGAACTTCAAACCTTTGGGTTGCTAGGTGTATCCCTTCCTCCGTAATTATGCACCACATAAACTTGCTCCTCGCAGTCAGCCAATTTGTGCCTTCTTGGGTTACAACAGTGTGCACAAGAGTTTCTATTGTTTTGACCGCACATCGAACAGGGTATTTGTTACTCGCCATGCTAAGTTTGACGAGCACTGCTTTCCCTTCTCTGCCTCTGCTCGCTCCTCTTCGCCTGACATGATGGATGTTTCTGTCTTTCTGGAACCAGGAATCTCAACTACACCTGCTCGTCCTACCGACCAGCCGGCCTCCTCATCTCTGGCCTCATCTAGTCCCTACTCGCAGTGCGCCTGTGCCCCTCGAACCCTGCTCCAGTCCTCGCTGAGGATGTTCAGATGGATGAACCTCCGCCCCTTGCCTCCTCGGCATCCACCGACCTCTCACCCATAGTTACTCGAGGCAAGGCGGGCATCTTCAAACCCAAATACCCGGTTCATATTGCCTCCTCGACACTGGTTTCTGCTCTTGCTCTCTCCTCTGAACCTTGAGGGTTCAAGTCGGCTTAGGGTTGGCAATGGGGCGGGTAAAAACCCGGACCCACATAAATCCGGCCCGTACGGGGCGGGTAAATACCCGATCAAACGGGTCTCGGGGCGGGTAAATACCCGGTCAACGAATACCCGTCGGGTATGGGACGGGTAATGGGATTACATATACCCGACCCGACCCCGACCCGTATATATATATATATATATATATATATATATATATTAATTTTTAATATATATATATATAATATTAATTTATTAATTCTCCCCTCTCCATTGGTAAGGCATCTAACAATTCTAACTAATTAGATTATATAGAGAGGTTGTAGGATTTATTGATTTATTGTACTTTATTTCTGCGGATTTAGGATGGCTTCTAAAATTGCAGTCGATTTACTCTATTTTCAAAAAAGACTTAGATCCTTAGATTATTTATTTATTTTGTGATTAGTTGTTTATAACTTTATGTTATATTTAAAATTGTATGTTTTATTTGATGTTGAAATTGATGTTTTATCGTAGTTTTAAGAGTTGATTTTAATGTGTTATTTTTTTTAAATAAATAGATTAAAAAAAAAAGTGATGGCGGGGCGGGGCGGGTTTACCCGCCGGGTTCACGGGGCAAAACGGGGCGGGTTTTGGCGGGTATTGAAGCGGGGCGGGGCGGGTAACGGGTCTAAAAAAGTTTGGCGGGGCGGGTCCTGGGAAAGGCCAAACCCGTCCCATACCCGCCCCGTTGCCAACCCTAAGTCGGCTGCCAAGTCTCCTCTCTGGCTGGCCGCCATGCAGGAGGAAATTGATGTTCTCTGCAATAATAACACTTGAACTTTGGTTCCACACCCTTCTGGTGCAAACATAGTTGGTTCCAAATGGGTTTTTCGGACCAAGTTTCACGTTGATGGATATATTGAGCGTCACAAGGCTAGACTGGTCGCTCAAGGATTTACTAAAATTTCAGGAGATGATTTCTCTCACACACTCAGCCCGGTGGTCAAAGCTACAACCGTTCGAGTTATTCTCGCCATCTCTGTACAACTCAATTGGCCGTTTCATCAACTTGATGTTAAAAACGCCTTCCTCAATGGGGTTTTGGACAAACTTGTTTTCATGGCTCAACCACCCGGTTATGTTGATGCTCGCTTCCCGAATCATGTTTGTCATCTGAAAAAGGCTCTCTATGGATTGCAACAATCTCCCCTTGCTTAGTTTCAAAGGTTCAATACCTTTTTGTTCGGCCTTGGTTTCACTGTTTGCAAGTCCGACTTTTCGCTGTTCTATCTACATAAGGGCTTGTCTATCATCTTGAAAGTTGGGGATGAGGATCTTGGAGACAATGATGAGCATTTTTTCAAATATAGATATTCTCGAAGAGAATTCGAAGTTTGTAATGTATATTGATTTGTTCCTTTCAATAATAGGTGTGTATAATTGATGTGTTCACACACGGCCTTACAAGGAGTTGGCCTAGTGGTTTAGGCCGGAGACTTAGGAGTGTGCTCCTCTCTAGGTTTTAGGTTCGAAACCCCTAAAGTGAAAACAATTCATATGGGGACATGTCCATACAGAGCGCAAAACTCTGGCTTTAAACGGGCCCCCCACAAGTGGGCGGTGGGATTGGTCCCCTCGAATTAGTCGGTACTCGAACCGAATACCGTGGCATAAAAAAAAAATACACGGACAATCATATAATGAAGCCTCTAAATTCAAGAGTAAGAACGGATTGAGAATTATTTGTGTCTATTTAAATAGAAAAACAGGTAAATGTACAACAAATGTTGTTTACAAGATTTTTTTTTATAAATTTGTAATTTTGTATATTGATTTCTTTTATTAATAAAAATCATACTTATTTATTCTATTTTTTTAATACTATATGAAATAATTTCATTTGCTATTAAAATTACTTTTTTTAATCTTTCAAATAGAATAATAATTTATTAAATTCGTACTTAATTAATTAAAAGATTGATTTTTTTAATTCAATTTTTATACTATAAAATAAAATAAAATAATTACTTACTAAAAAATATAAATTAAAATATTCAACCCGTGTAATACGAAACCTGTGCTTATACACAAACAATTGTATATTGCAGTCTCTAAAGAAAAATAAAAGTGTATTAAAAATTCTTTATCTAGATTTAGATGATTTTTTCTGACAGAAAAATGAAAACAATATTTAAAGGTACAACGAATGTTGTTTATAATGAAGTTTTTCAGTAATTTGTAATTTCTAATATTGATTTTTTTTTTTTGTAAATAAAATTATAATTTTCTATTATATTATTGTTTTTTATACATATGTTTCATTTTTCATCTTTTAATTAAATCCTCCCTCCGTCCAATTTTATTATGTCCACTTCTCCGGGCACAGGTTTAATGAATATTGATTAATTTATGTATAAAGTAGATAAGTTGAGGGTATGATGGGATGTTGTGGGGTCCATTTATAGGTAAAGTGATTGTTTATGAATAAAGTTAGTGGCAATTTGAGTAAATAAGTGAAGGTTGGAGGGTGAAGATAAAGTAGTGTGAATAGTATTATTTTCAAAAAGGGAATGGTATAATAAAATTGGACAACAAAAAAAGGAAAGTGGGAATAATGAAATTGGACGGAGGGAGTAACAAATTTATAAATATATAGGGGCTAGTCTTATGTGAAATATTTCATACATGCATTTCATACTAATTTGACTAAGTCAAAACCCTAAGCCCATTTAGTCCAAAAGTTAAATTAAGATAATTTTAAAAAATTCGCGGGTCATAAGTTCAGATTCGGGTTGCCTATAAAATTTGCGGGTCACAAACATGTGGTTTACTACATGATCAAAATATTGTTACTACAAGTTCAAAAAATTACCACTACAAGGCCAAAAATTTAATACTACATGTCAAAACATTCTGTAAATTCATCCAAAAAATTAAATGTCCAAAATATTTTTGGACATGTAGTAATACACTTTTGACCTTGTAGTGATAAAATCTTGGTCTTATAGTAACATTGTTTTAGTCATGTAATAGCCGAATAAGTCAGATTATTTTAGTAGTTTTGCTCAAAAAAAATAAGTGTCCAGAATATTTTTGAACTTGTAGTAATACACTTTTGGTCTTGTAGTAACAAATTTTATCTCATGTAGTAACATCGTTTTGGTCATGTAGTAAGATAGTAATATTTTAGAGCGAAAATAAATATTATAATTAAAATTGACCCGCTTTGACAACGAATTTTGACTTAATTGATCAATATTGCATGTATGGAATATTGCATATAAGTTTTTGCCAATATATAGGACTATATTCCCTCCGTTCATGAAATGTAGTCTCATTTGTCTCATATTCTTTATCCACCAAATGTAGTCCTATACACTTTATGGAAAATATCACCCTTCAATCATCACTTAATTACTCAATTTGTCATCAACTTTATTCACAAATAATTACTTTATTCACAAATAGACCCCACAATACCCTTATTTTATTTACTGGATCTACATTTTCCTTAAAATTTGTGTCTCAACCCAATGGGACTACATTTGGTGGATAGAGGGAGTATGTTTTAAAGATTATTTTTTTAATTAATAAATTAAAATATATTACTCCCTCCGTCCCATACTTGAAGACCCAAACCAAATGGGCACGGATTTTAATGAATAAATTGTTTATTACTATTGTGTAAGATAAAGTATGGGTAGTAAAGACTTAATGAATAAATTGTTGGGTAATTTTCTAAAAGAGTCATTTCACTCTATGTTTTCTTTAATACTCCATAACTTAGATGATCTTTTTTTTTTTGTCTAATTGATTCAAATTGAAATTTCTAAAACATTTTTGCCCTTTTATTAATTTGAAAAAATTCGAAATCATTAATTTAAATAATTAAATCAACTAATTTGAAAAAATTCGAAATCATTAATTTAAATAATTAAATCAACTAAATCCTGTAATCATGCATTCCAAAATTATGGACCTTTCAAAATTTATGTACCTTCCAAAATTTAAATTTAATGGACCTTCCAAAATTTAATTTTTTTCCTAAAACGTAGATAACCACAATTATTTCGTTTCATTTTGTGCAGCTTTGAGATTCTTGCGTTGTGCAATTAATTACACCGATTCTGAAGACATACTATGCATTTTCTGGTGACGAAGAAATTTATGAAGGACAAGATACATATACACCAAGTAATATATGAAGAAAAAAATGCATATAGACCAGGTAATATATGAAGGACATGATGCATATATATGAAGGACAAGATGCATATACACCATGTAATATATGAAGGACAAAATGCATATAAAGGAATGCATGTAAACATGACAAATATGCATACGTATAGAAAAGAATGTATGAATGACAAAATGTAATATTACAAAATATGATAATTATTTTGCATATAAACATGACGACAAATATGCATACATAATTCAAAATATGATGATTATTTTGCATATAACTTTATGCATAATTTAAAATATGATGATTACGTTGCATATCATACTCGATTGAAATAGAATAACTATTTTGCAAAAAAATTGAAAACTGACCTTAAAAATCATGTATTTAAAAAACAAAATCTACAAAAATCTGGAAGAATCTTACCCAAATTCGAACTCGTATGTTACAATGGCGTCGATTTTGATGCTTCAAATGTTAAAAAATAAATGGAAACACTCGGGGCTTCGTCTTCGTTGAACCGGCCACCACTGCGAACACCGTCTGCGTCGAATCGGCCACCACCACGGAGAAGATGAAGCAGGTCACTTCCCGCCGCCGTCTTTAACGAACACCGTGCACGTGCCGCCGCTCCTTCGTCATGGCCGCCGCTGGAAGAAGAGTTTCCCCTTCGTCACTGTAAGAAGATTGACCGTCGCCGCACAGATAGGCCGCCACGAAAAACAGATCGGTGGGTTCGCGGCCTCCATCATCCTCGTACCAGAACAATGACTCAGAAATTGAATTTGAAGATGGAATTTAGGAAATTTTATTGTTTTGATTTCAGCGCATAACAAAGAATCTGTTTTGATCGTACGATGCAGTTGAATTGGATTGAAGATGAATATTGAATTTCCAATTTTCTACTTCAGTTTTGATCGAATCTGCATAAACTTTTCGAAATCAAATTTTGAAAATTCGAAATTTGGAAAGTCTCCGACTTTACGATTTTGTGACCTAAAATTCAGGAATTTCATGATTTGCAAAAATTATGGATATTAAATATTTGATTTAATATCAATTTCAAATTTTTAAAACAATTTGTATAATAAGGGTAATTTTGGTTTTTTTGATCAAAATGAAGGGATTAGATCAAATTTGAAGTGGTTGTTCCTATTTGTTGAATGGGCTGTGATAATGACTCTATTAATAAAAAATCTCTAAATTGTTTATTACTATTGTGTAAGATAAAGTATGGGTAGTAAAAAAATTTCAACTTTATAAATAGTAATAACATTACTTTGTAGAGTAATAAAGTAGTGACATTTGTTGTAATATTATGATGTTTTAAGGATATTTTTTTTAAGTGTTTTTGTTATTTTATATAAATGTCTTCAAGTATGGGACACCCAAAATGATAAGATTAAAGGAGTATAAATTTATTTAAATTAAACGATGGTCTTACACTAATTTTCTATAATTTGAAAGTATATATACGTATTTATAAGTGGAAAGTATCATTTCCTATCACTTAAATTTCTTTTTTCGTTCGTTTAAATGATACTACTTGTTTCATTTTTAGTAAACTACGCATCTTACATTTAATTTAAGGTAAAGTCTAGTATGCACTCGAGTGCATGTTGTGCACCCTAGTCCATGTGCATTTTTCAGTTTACTGATTTACACTTTTTGGTAAATGGTGTTGCACTTTTCAATTATTACTAAAAATATTATTATACAGTTTAATAATTGAAAAGTGCAACACCATTTATTAAAAAGTGTAAGTCAGTAAACTGAAAAGTGCAACATGGACTAGGGTGCACAACATGCACTCGAGTCCACAGCAGACCAACCCTTAATTTAATTAATGTATATTCTTCACTCTCCATCACTCACTTCCCGGGTAGCTTTCACACGTTAATAAGCCTTCAACGACTTTATTAAGAAAGCGAAACTAAACAGCCATTAATGACTTTTCTTTTCCTAGCTACTTTCTCGACCATTAATGACTCGATCAGACTTTTCTTTTCCAAGCTACTTATCCTCTTTTCAGTACTATATTAGTTTCAATGTCCATTCATTCATTCATTCAAATATTCTCAATACTCCAATATATATATATATAGTCGATCAAACATGGAGGGTGCAGGTAGAAAATTGTGGGGAGTAGTTTTGATGCTGATGTTGGTAATAGTTATGCAGCAGCATTCCACCTCCATTATGGCAAGGAATATTCTGCAAACACATGAAGAATTTTACTATTATTTTAAGCATTTTGTAATTACTCAAACTTCCCATATTTCTTCTTCTTCTTCCCCAGTAAAAGCGATCATCCTGAGACCTTGGGGTCCAGGACCACGTGGCCCAAATCCACGTAGTGGTGGTGGTGCACGCCATGGTCGACGGTTACCAAAATGTCAACCTTGTCTTTAGACCAGCCCAATTCTTGTTGCTATTTCTTTTTATATGTTTTGGTTCACATGTAATAGGAAATAAATCATCTCTTTCCTTAATTATTGGGATTCATATATATTTAGACTTAGGGGTGTATTGGTTGTGAATTCTATAAAAAAAAAAAAAAAAAAAAGGGTTGGTCTGCTATGGACTCGAGTGCATATTGTGCACCCTAGTCCATGTTGCACTTTTCAGTTTACTGACTTACATTACACTTTTTGATAGGGTATTGAATTTGAATTTTCAAAAGTTTTTAAAATTTATGAGGTATTCAATACAACTTCGAAGATTTGGGATAGGTTCATCATTTGAGTCCGATATGTTGAGCCTTTTCACAGCTACAATCTGTCCACTTGACAAATCTGCTCTGTATACAGTCCCAAATCCTCCTCTTCCGACGCAGTACGCCTCACTAAAATCTTCAGTTGCTCGCGCGATTTCACTATAAGTTAGTTCACCTTCTCCCTCCCAAACAAGTACTGATTCAGAATTCTCAGCAGGTTTCTTGTTTTTCCTCCGAAGAATTATACATATAATGGAGCCCAAGATTACAAGGCTTACTACAGGAACAATGACACTAACAAGAATCATTCTCTCATTCTGAGATTTGGAAGCTGAAGACTTCCCATCACAAGGTGGCAACCCTTCTACTTCTACAGTTCCACACAGTCCTGTATTTCCAGTGAATACTTCTGCAGGTGCTCTCCTGAATACATCACCAATGGGAATTGGACCCCACAGATTATTGTACGAAAAATCGAATTCTCTCAGACTTATCATCCCAGACAACTCAGAAGGAATTTTTCCTGAAAAGTTGTTATGTGACATGTTTAAAATTTCCAAAAGCATGAACTTTCCGAAGGCTGGTGGGATGAACCCGGAAAGTGAGTTGTTGCTGACGTCCAACAAGTATTGTAGCCGCGTTAATTCGCCAAGCTCAGCTGGAAAATCCCCTGTCAAAAAGTTATTGCTCAAGTTCAAGCTTTGCAAATTTCCAAGAACTTGAGGAATATTTCCTCCAAGTTTATTCCCTGATAAATCAAGATCCTGCAGCTTTGTCAACTGGCCAACAGTTGAAGGAATTTCTCCACTTAACTGATTGTTACTGAGATTGAGCTCTAATAGTTCTCCCAGCTTTCCCAATTCACCAGGAATCGAGCCTGTTAACTCGTTCGAATCCAAAGCAAGAACACGCAGCTCTGCCAGGTCCCCTAACTCAGGTGGAATCACTCCAGATAATTGGTTATGGCCAATCTGAATATTTGTAATCTGTTTGTATTTTCCCCACTTCTGTGTAAATTGGCCAGTGAATAGATTGTTGCTGAGAGAGAGATATTTAAGATGTGGATGAATTCCAAATGCTTCTGAAATACTTCCAGAAAGTTGGTTGTCTTCCAGACGTACCCTTCGTAACCTCGAGCAATTCTTGAAGCAATCAGGCAATGGCCCTGAGAATCTGTTTTTGTTTGCTGTAAAATAATCCAAAGCAAAACCACTGCATAGTCCAGATGGCAGCTCCCCGGAGAAGCTGTTATTCGAAAAGCTAACATTGGCTAATCGAGGGCTGTTCTTTCCCAAGTCATGTGGGAGCTTGCCCGAAAGCTTATTAGCATACAAGCTTAGGCTCGTTAGATTACGAAGATTGGATATGGAATCGGGCACCTGCCCACTCAATTGGTTGTTGCTGAGATTAATAATCTCTAACAACATTGAATCTCCCACACTGGATGGAATGGTTCCAGTAAGCATGTTGGAAAAAAGGTTTAGTCTTTGCAGATTCGCGAGCCTCGAGATTGTTGGAGGTATTTCACCGGAAAACTGATTGTCTGAAAGGTCTAGAAACAATAAGTTTTGTAGCTTTCCAATCTCTTGAGGGATGGGGCCTGAAAATGAATTCTTGTACACTAACAAATACTCAAGATTCTTGAGGTTGCCTATTTCAGAAGGGATTTCACCAGACATGTTGTTTTCATATAAAGCTAAGAGGGATAGTTTTGTCAAGTTGAACAGGGGTAATGGGAGGGGGCCGGTTAAGGCGTTTATTCGAAGATTGAGCCACTGGAGATTCGCGAGCAGACCTAAAGAAGGCGGGATTTGGCCTGTGAAGTTGTTAGCTGACAAGTCGAGTTAAGTGAGGTTAAGAGAAGTAGGTATAAAACCTGGAAATCCTAATGTGAGTTTATTGTAGTAAAAGCTTTAATGCTTAAGCAATGTGAGTTTCCAAGTAATTAGAAACTGATGTATTGAAACTCTGTCAAGTTACCAATCTCGGGTGGGATTGGGTTCTCAAACAGGTTGTTGCTGAGGTCCAAGAAAGTGAGCCGGGACAGATCGGTAATTCCAGCTGGTATTGCCCCTCCGATGTCGTTTCCACTGAGGTTGAAACTTGTGAGACTCGGGAATGAGTTGAAAATAAGTTTGTCCAAAGTGCCAACAAGATTTGCATCAGACAAATGGAGTTCGGAGATGGACCCTGCCTCGTTGCAACGAATGCCTGCCCATGTACAGAGGTTGGTGATGTTGTCGAGGGACCATGATGTGAGAGACGACAACGATGATAAGCTGTTCTTCCATGTCACGAGAGCCACTGCTTCTGTTGTTGTTGATGATGTTTCTGTAAATGTGAATAGAAAAATGTGAAGAAAGAAAAGGTAAGCTGCATAGGAGGATATTGCCATGGCTTTGGATAAATTTGGGCTAAGGTTTAAAGAATCAATTTCAAAAGCCTGGATATTGCTTTTCCTTGTGTGAACTTCATACAACTTGAATAAGGAAACTGAAAACACTGCATGCTGTAATGTTTGAAAAAGATAGATATGTGAGTTCTGAAAATAAGTTTCTCTAACAGGAAATTAAGAAATATAGTATAAAATGTATAGAAATATACTATAAATTCAGGTCAATGTTAACCAACACAAATTTCAGATCAGATGGCTATAATATATGATGATGTTAGAGCAAATTGTCGGTTGGACTTTGTTACTGTTGGGGATTGGATGGTTTATTAAGGTATATAAGCATGTGGGCTCATTTTAAAAGTGATAATGATAAGATTCTTTTAAAAAAAATGAATTCAATAATTATACTTTCATTAGATCAGATAGAAAAGTATTGTAGTAAATTGAAGATGAAGAAATTGGTGCAGAATTGAAATGCTTTTATTAATATATATTACAAGAACCTTAAAAGGAACATTATTCAAATCAAGAAAGAATCAAATTGCCCTCTATTCAACGGGGCTTGCTGCAGTCAGTTTGCAGAAAATTGATTTGCTTGTTCACCAGATCATACCCTACGAGGTAACCAACCTGATGCAAATTCCCGAAAATGGCAAAATCTTGTGAGGGAACCACTGTCAAACAAGCAAGCCCTTTCTCCACTTCAAGAAAAAGGCTCTCCTGTGGCAACACCAAATCTGCTCCCTCAAAATGAGCTGTAATTGGTGGTGAACTGAGCTCACCGCTACTTGGTAGTTCGTAGCACAAGTTGAACGTCCCTTGGGTGTCGTTCACTCGGTTTCCTTTGATTGCATTCGCCAATGTTGTCTCGATTCCCTCGTACAGCTCAGCAGAGACGAATGACAAGGTGGTGCCAGAGTCGATTATAATGTTGCCTTCTTCTCCAGACACTTGCTTCGTACTGGACGACTTGTAGTCAAACCTCTGTGTCCCGACAGATAAACCTTTTAACGTGAGATAGTAAAAAGTAGCAGGAGTTTTGCTCACCAGTGGGGTTGACAGAACATTAGGCCCTGCCACAACTGCATCACTGCCAAAGCTTATCTTGCTTGGAACTTTGGAATTAAGAGACGTCAGACAGTAAGAAAATCTTCCGCCAACGGAGCTCGCCTGCTGATTGACTATGGACACAGCCCCGTTTCCAAGGCCGAAAATCCCCGACCCTGTCTCTCTGAATGTCCCGTCGTTGTTCTTTCCACAACCAAACACAAACTTGGAGAAAGTAGCATTATCTCCAAGGGTAAGTGTGTCTGCAGCTAGTTCACCCCGGCTGAAAGACCTGTCTCCGTAATTAACTTCATACTGGCATACATCATTATCACCACAACTCGAACGTCCTGCAGACGAGCATTGATTCGTCTGACACGAAACAGGCCTGTAGGAGTTTGTTGCGCTAGGGTCGAAGAGAGGGTAGTTTTGCTTGTAGCAGCTGGTGCATGGTTCACACTGTATCCACGTCAGATCACTGCCGGTGTCAGCAATGCTGAGCTGGCGAACGGGTGGCGTCCCGATTTTGTATTCCATTAAGTACGAGCCTCCATTGGCGGACAGGGGAGCTTCAGTGGTTTCGTCTAGGGACTTTGAGGAAGATAAAACGAGGGAGGATTTACGCGAAAAAGAACGATCAAACGCGTTTCTTAGACGTTGGAATCGTGTTTTGGTGGAGTCGTATGAAGGGGAGAGAGGCGAGTCACGATGGATGAGATCAATGGTGACACCACCATTGTTAAGGGATTGAACAAAGGAGATTAAGCAGACTATTAGAAGCAGAGATAAGGAGTTGAAGTAAGAAGCCATTGATTGATGATTAGCAGGATTCTGAGATGATGAGAATGTAAGAATTTTTCTACATTTTATAGGCGGATTTCAGATTAAGGAATGTTGAAAATAATTTAATGCCATGCAGCAATTTGGGATTTGATTGCTAGTATATTTTTTTGAAAACATATTAGCACATGATTAATTTTCAGTTACACCTAATAATGAATTAATCCTCATAATTGGCTATATTGATTTGATCATTTTGGCAACAAGTATCTGCTTTTGATAACCCCTGAAATATAATTATTCCATCATTATGTTAATTGATTGAATTTGTAGAATTACTTAAAATAAAATATTTGAATTGGTGAAGAATCTTTAGTAATTTCTTTAATGTTGCCAACGCCTTAAAGAAAAAGGGGAAAAAAAAAAAAAGCATAACCAAAACCTTTCCTTCATTGTGAATTTGTGATTGATAATTATAAATATTCATTCTTCAAAAAAAAAAATCATTACCTGAGAAATCATATTTCTCAAAATCAACATTTTTTTATATAGTATACCAACTTACCAAGTTTCTTGACTTTCTTCTATAGCCACCAAAATTTCTTAATAAGAAAAAACTGTTTCTTAATATTCTACAAATTGCATTAAAAAAATGTACAGGGTGAGAACATGTTAAAGGTTCATTTCCAATGGTCATTACACAAACATAAATAGAGAAACCTAACAATTACAATCATAAGACACAATAAATCCTAAAAAAACTACTACAAGTTAAAGGTTAAGAAAAATAAACCCATACAAAGTATTCTCTTAAATTACAAACAACTAATGATGAATCCATTTAAGGACAAAGAAAGCATTTTCTTACTCATTCATTCGATCTTCAGCGTGTAGAGGCGTTGGAGGGGGTAGAGGCGTTGCAGGGAATCGATCTTGGTAGATGGCTCGGATCATCTCAAACATCGAGTTCACTTTAGCATTCATGGCATTCCATTCATCTTGCCCAAGCCTCCATTCATGGGCATCTTGGTGAGGTGTCGTCCCTCCAACTCGATAGTTAGCTTGCCAAGGTATTATCGCCTCCTCGTACAAATGCTCCTCAACCTCGGCCTCATCTTCTTCCACATGAAGTTGCCCATTTGCACCATTGTCCCCTTCTTCAAAAGCCCTTATAGCTTCCATGTGTGCATCCCCCCGCAATGTCCAATTACACCTTTCACCAAAAACGGTGGTGAGACGTCTGTTGGGTAGGGGGAAAAGTTTCCCACCGTCTTGTTTGAAGCACCACCGACTTGACACCCTCTCTAGGACATGCATCTTCACCAATTGGGTGATATCAAGATCATCTCCACTCATCCCCTCTTCAACCACAATACCAAAGCTCTCAGCAATGAGAGTAATGAGCCCTCCTATGTAAATTCGGGCTGAGGACCGGCACTTGATCCGTTCCAACTGGTTAATGAAGTACACGCCAGCGTTGAATCGGACCCCATGAAGGAAGCACCAAAGAACATATAGCTCATCTTTACTCACAGCCCCACTTTCTGACCTCGCAAATATTGTGTTTGCGAGGATTTTCTCAAGGTAACGAATGGTTGGGTTTCTTATGGCAGTCGTCTTGGCTCTACTGGGCTTGTACTCATCCTGATGTGGAGCTCCCGTATCCGTGATGTCTCTCCAAAAAGAAGCGTGGTTGAAACGGGGATCTTCTCTAATCAACACACCCTCTTCATCCCGAGGAGCTCCCAAGATCGTATTGACCTCGTAAGTCTTCAACGTATGAGCTTCACCGAGCAATTTGAAGCTAATGGAAGTTGGTACAGACTTTTCCTTTCTAACCATCAATGTGCATAGAAATTCCAAAACAAGCACATTCACCGTTTGTGGTCTCTTGTGTAAGAACTCCGTCATCCCCACCCTTTCAAACAATCTGGGAATGTCTCTATCCACTCCCATCACCCTCATACAATCTTCATCTGGAAACCTTGTCTTATAGATGTTATTCACAATCTTCGCCCACGTGGCAGCAACGTAAGGCCACTCGTCCCCAAAATCGATATTATAGTTTCGGGGCCTCGATTGTGTTTGTCTTAAACGCCTATGTAAGGCCTTCAAAGCATCATTATCCATTCTCTCGTTACCCATTATTTCTACCAAAGGAAATGTACTTCAATTCAGCTAATAACAAGTAAACAAGATCAAGTTTTATCACACTTTGAGTTATAAAAACGAGCATATATACCAAATCAAATCTTGTGTCGATTCATGCATTCTTGGAATCTGTGCAATTCTGCATGAATAATTATGCATCAATTAATTCCTATTTTAACTAATTTGCAGACACACCAAACCAAATAGGTTTTTGAGTCTGTCACAATTCTGCACGCACACACAGAGTCAGCTAATTTACACGCACTAATTTGCAATTCTGCATAAATTAACTTCTAAAACTCTGCATACACTGATTTGCTCACACACATTCTGCATCAATTTCTGAAATTAGGGGAAAAGTTGAAGAGATTACGTTACCTGAGTGAGCCTCCTGCTCGCGCTACATCCGCGTGTCGAGTCGACGTCGCACGACTCAGCGAGTTGAGAGCTGTTGCGAGGGGGATCCGACCGAGCAGAAATGAGAAAACCTAGCGTTTGATTTGGGGTTGACCTATCCGAGCCGGATGGATTTCCCTGAATTTTCAAATTTGAACTCACATTCACCTGGATTTCCCTTGTCATGGTGAATTTTCGTGTTTTTATTGTAAATTACTTCGACAAAATCACTGTATGAGTGTCACATCAACAGTAAAAAAATCATTACAGTCACATTTACTCCATCACTTCATCCACAATGTATGTTCTTTTTATTCACATGTGCATGTCTTACCTAGACACGCGCAAAACCGAACCGCCAAACCGGCCAACCGGCCAAACCGGCGGTTTTTAACCGCCGGTTACGGTTTACAAACCGAACCGTAACCGAAAAATGGCGGTTCGGTTACGGTTCGACATTTTGACAAACCGCAAACCGCCGGTTTGGCCGGTTTTGGCGGTTAACCGCCAAACCGGCGGTTAACCGGCGGTTTTTTATTAAAAAAAAATAATAATAATTTTTTTAATACACAATTCTTCTATTTTTAATGTATAAATTTAAGTTATATAATTTTTATTCAATTCTAGTAATGTATTTTCTAAAAAATGAGTTAAAACGAATAAAAAATGAACGAAAACGGAGTGAAAACGAGCGAAAACGGAGATAATATTTTTAAAAAAAAAAAAAAAACCCTAAACCGCCAAACCGGCGGTTTTCAAACCGAACCGCCGGTTTGAAAACCGTAACCGTAACCGGCGGTTCGCGGTTCGGTTACGGTTCGCCGAAACCCCAAACCGTAACCGTTGCCCATGTCTAGTCTTACCACACTTATTTTATTTTCAAATTTATCTAATATATTCAATATTTTTTTAAACTTGTGGGAAAAAGAAAAAAACACAAAGGAGTATATCTTTCCTTCGCCAATTATTTATCTAAAAAGGTTGAGACTCCACTATTAAATCACCCTGAAATTTAGGTGTGCGAGGAGAAATTATGACTTTTAAATTCTGGATGAATAATAAGATTATGTATGTTTATTTTAAAATTTTAATAGGGTGAAATTTTGTATAAAGTTGATTATAAATTTTAACGAGCAAATATTTAATATTACTTATATATAAACAAATTATACTTTTTTTTTTTTTTGAAAGAACAAATTATACTTATCAAATATAGAAATGTACATATAAATGTATGTGTAGGTCTTTTTGTACTCACATTTTACAGCATATAACCCGTTTTATTTTGTTGGTAGGTCTTTTTGTCGCAATATAGGATGATAGTGTTAAATGTCTAAATTTACAGCCACGGGACAAAAATTATGTAGTAGGGAAAAAAAAGGGTAAAAATGTTTAACTGAAGCCTTCTTGATTAAATCTTACTACAAAGTTAATTATAGATCTCAAGTGGTGAGTAAACTAGCATTTACAAAAATCAAGAGATACATCACCAAAAAAATACAACAGCTGATGAAAAAGTCATGGAGAAGAGTGATAACAAGTTTCAGAAAATTACTCAGTCTTCAAAATGTAAGTGTCATTTATGCTCTTTTCTCGTCTTCTTCTTCTTCGCCTTCTTAACCTGCTCGTCATTTACTGGAGAAGTTGTTTCTCTCTTCCTTTTCAATTTTTCTTTCTCTGGCTTTTCTTCTCCCATTCCACTTTTAGTCTTTTTCTTGGTGCTGCAACATCAATTTTGATAACGAGAATACTTTATAGTACACTGATTAAGTGTGCAACGTGAATGAATAAACTACGTAAAATTGGCAAGAAAGTTAGGTTCACCTGTCGGCTTGTGACCATTCATCCAAATTCTTATCCAACCATTTGGCACATCCAGTGCGGTTAGCAGCCAAGGATCCTGATATATGAAGTATCTCTTCATCAAAGCTACAATGACAAAAAAAGAAAATTAAAAAGGAGTTTTAAAAAATAGTAGAAAAAGAATCAGATTTTCTTTTCTTTCTTCATGTAATTCAAGCAAGAGAAGTCTAGGGATGCTAGGAACATTCTATTTCTTACTATTAGAGACAGGGATTCCTTTATATTTATTTTTCTTTTGAGTGATTAATTTCTCCCAATAAAGAGAAATCAGGTAAATTTTACGGGCAAAGTATTCAAGTGCTCGTGAAGTAACTGAATTGATGAATGAAACTTAATGTAAACAGTAACAATATGAGTTTTGAAATAATGATACTAATACTCTTCTAAGGACAGGGAACTTTTTTTTTTGAATATTGTTATCTTTCCTCAAGATATATTGGTTATACCATTTCTTCACCTCAAATTTGATGCAGAGATGTGGCCCATAGTTTAGGGGTAAATACATGCATATTCGTTACTGACGAATATATCATCAAACCAATACTTGACATGTAATTCTCTAATCCTGGAATGCTTTCATTCGGAATCACCTCAAAATCAGTTTATTTTATTTCAGTTCATCTTAAAAACAAAGGAATAATAAATAAGATTAGCTATTGTTTGGAAGAAGCATAGTTTCACAGAATGAGAAAAGGAATATAGTTACCTTTTCACCACAAAGCGTAGAATAGTTCCGACTTTAATCTTATGTTTCTCATGAGATCGGCTAACAAACACTCCATCTCCACCTTTCTGCAGCAGAAAGAGAGTACACAGACACATTAAGTTTCAGAAACTCAACAGCTTACTAATACACTATGTTATAAGATAAGAATTATACATATTTATGCTTGAAATCATCGCGAATGTCTTCATCTGGGATAAAAACGGAGGAAAACCCAAGAACCACAGCATGAATTGATTGTGGAGTAATTTTAACCACTTCCCCCTCTGCCAAAAAAAGAAAATGGTAAAAAATCAATAAGCCTATTACAGTCATCATTTGCCATCTCAATTATCAAAGGTACTTCATCTGTTATCCCAGAGTGTATCAACCCACCCATCCAGAGCTACCCCTAAAAATAATAATAATGATAATGAGATGATGATGAGAAAGTAGCTAAATTACCTAAGAGCATATCAGGCTTCGGATTGAAAAGCAACAAACTAGCTTTTAATTTTACGCCAAAATATGGATTAATTCCAGGTAGAATCTTCGCCAAAGGACTAGAAATTTGGGGATCATATGCTAATACAACACCATCGAAAGCCTCACTGTACCTATAATTAATAACAGACAAAATCATAAACAATAAAAATTTCTAAAACTAAACCAAAGAAGGCCATTTATACAGAGGAAAAAAATGATTGTGTATAATTCATTCTAGGTCACCAACAAGCAAAGGATAATAATCCCGACACATCAAAGTAGTACGAGAATGAGAATTCATTAAAACTTACGTGAAAAGCAGAGAGCTTAGCTCACTAAGAATGGCTTCATTGGCGTTTTTAGCCTTGGAGGGATGTAAATACACAACTAAATTTGCTTTGCATTCTTTCAGCGCCTCCATTGATTTTCAAATTAACAGAAATTTCCAACTATGTTTCTATCTTTACTCGTGTTTGATTCGAGCTGGTTTTCAGGGTCAATGAAAGATAAGACTCTGCAAAACAAAATCAAACTTACTAACCCTGTAATCATATAGCTCGACATTCATCTATTTAGTGAAAAACAATGGAAATCAAAATCGAATCCAATCCATGAATGTAAATGACATAACACACAATTAAGCATAACTTCAAAGAAACATCAAGCATAACAGCAGATCTAAACCATGTTGATGATACTACAGAAAATTGCTAGCAATACACACATAATTACATGACATTTTCTTCACTATTAAACAGAAATCTCTCCACTGTAAAAGAGTTTTAAGAAATCAAGAGATGGGGAAGGTGGATGTTGGTTGTTGTTGACCTTCGAAGTTATTTGCAGGGATATAAGAATTTGCCAACATATTCTGCATAAACGATTACACGAGCTAGCATCTTATTCAAAGGAGTAATATATTCCTATTCTAAACAAATAATTCTGCATTCATAATTTGACACAATCTGCATACATAATAATGAATCAATTCATTCCTATTTTAAATAATTTGCAGACACGCCAAACCAAATAGATTTCTAAGTCTGTGCAATTCTGCACACACACAAACACAATCTGCATGTAATTGTGAGTTTGTGAAAGTAATTTATACACACTAACTTAATTCTGCACAAATTAATTTCTTCTGCATAAACTTAGTTGCGCACACACATTCTGCATCAATTTCTGAGTGTGTGAAATTATGAGAAAAGTTGAAGAGATTAACCTGCTGGCGTTACCGTGAGACTGAGAGTCGACGTCGCACGCTACCTCGGCCTGTCGAGTCAGCGTATCTGAAGTGGATGGAGCGGCCTAGTAGCCGGAGATGGGGGCCGGCGGCCGGCCGACTGAGGGTGTGGTTGCGCAGGAGAAAATGAAATAAGCGGCAAATAGAAGAAAACCTAATCATAAATTAATTATAATAAATATTAAGTTAGAAAAAAAAACCACAGGGCCCGCAGCCCAGCTTCAGTGAGCCTTTTACTACCAGGTTTATCAATGGGCCAAAGCCCACACTTGGCTTCATAAGTTGTTAATGTGCAAAGGGTATGACTATTTACACCTCCATTTCGGTTTAGAACACTCCCTCGATTGATGCACACCCCGAAAATATATCAGGATTGATGCACTCTTCCATGAATTGTCTTAAATACTCTTTCTCCTCAAAACTCTATTTACTAAACACACACACCCTCAAAACCCTCATTTCTTCCATTCTCCTTCCACCTTCCACAACCTCGCCACCGCCCCCTCCTGCCCCGCCGCCGCTCTCCCCCTCCCTCTCCCTCTCCCTCTCCCTCTCCCTCTCCCTTCTCAAACTGTAAATAAAACAAAAACCACAGAAATTGCGCGGCCGCCAACCCGCCCCCTGCCTATCGGTCGCCGCCCCATCCCTTTCTCTTCTTTTTTTCTTTTTTTACGACATTTTTCTCGTCGTCCCCCACCAACCCCTTGTCGCCGACGGCCACCCACCCAATACGCCACTGTTGGCCTCCCCACGCAAGATGCCACCCCCCAAACACGATCCAGACGGCAGCAGCTCCACCGTTGGCCTCCCAGGTTTGATTTTTTTTTCCTTTTTTTATATTTCGACCACTTTAGGTCGACCAAAATACACTCTCGTCGACAACAGGGTATCGACGAGTGTATTTTTAGTCGACCTAAAGTTGTCGAAATTTTTCAATTTTTTTTTTTTTTTCGATCAACAAATGTCGATCATATTCACTCTCGTCCTGTTGTCGACGAGAGTGAATATGATCGACACTGGTTTGTCGAAAATCAAAAAAAAAATTGAAAATTTGTCTAAGTTTTATCTGAATTTTTTTTATTTGTTGTTTGTGGTGATATTTTTTTATTTGTTGATTGGTGGTGGCGGGTAAAAATTAGGTTTAGGGTTTAAAGGTGAATGAGGGTGTAGTTAGTAATAGGGGTGCATTTAGTAGTGTAATACTCCCTCCGTCCCACAAGAATTTGAACACTTTCTATAAATGGATGTCTCATACCAATTTGCATACCCTATAAAAGGAAATATCTTCATAACCCCACCTTCAAAATATACTCTTATTTACTCATATATATGTCATTACTTTTTCACACTCAATTTACTTTTTACTTTACTTTATTCACAAAACTACCCCTCAAAACATCACTCATTACACATTTCTTAAATTGTGTGTCATTCCAGATGTGCAAGTTCCTATGAGACGGAAGGAATATGACTTAAAGTGTATTTTTTATTTTTTACATTATTATTATATTATTAAACTGATAGAGAAAGTGTTCTAAACCGAAATAGAGGTGTAAAGAGTCAGACCCATGTGCAAAAGCCCAATTTTTATTTTTATTTTTTTGACAGAAAATTGATTTGGGTCTGACTATATGCACCTCCATTTCAGTTTGATGCACTCCCCCTTTCAGTTTTTTAATAAAATAATAGGGTAAAAAACCCAAAATACCCTTCTTTAAATATATAATACTATCCCCTACTGAATGCACCCCCTTCATTTCTTTCACATTTTTCTAACCCACAACTTCCGGTCGCCGGCGACACCATTTCCGGCGACCATCAAGCTCAAAAAAAAAAAACAGAAATCAACCATACACTCAAAAAAATCACAATTTTTTTTTACTAATTTTCGACCAACCACTGTCGACCACATACACTCCCGTCGACAACGAGTTATCGACGGGAGTGTATGTGGTCGACACTGGTTGGTCGAAAATTATTAAAAAAAATAAATAAATTCATTTTCGACTACGTAATGTCGATCAAATACACCCTCGTCGACAACAATTTGCCGATGAGAGTTTATTTAATCGACATTATATAGTCGAAAATGAAATAAAAAATAAAAAAAATTAGGGTTTTCTGCATTTTTGCAGAAAACCCTAACATTGGAATTGGGAGTTGGGCAAATCTGGGCTGGGTGTGGGTCGGCGTCGGAGAGGGGGTGGGGAGGGGGCGGCCGCAATTTTTTTTTTTTACAGATGGGAGGAGGGGGAGGGAGGAAGGGGACAAACCTGGGGGTCGCGTCGGCGTCGGACGGGAGGGGGATGGGGCAGCCGCATATCTTCTTCTTTTTTTTTTTTTACCGATGGGAGGAGGAGGAGGAGGGGGAGGCGGGAGGAAGGGGGCAAACCTGCGTCGGCGTCGGACGGGAGGGGGATGGAGCGGCCGCGCGGCCGCAAAGCTTCAATTTTTTATTTTTTTTTACAATGGGGGAGTGGGAAGGGAGGGGGCGGCGAGGGTGGGTGGGTGGGGGTGGGCGGCGTCGGCGACTGTTGAGGAAATGGGGAGGAGGAGGTGGGTTGGGGGAAATGGGGAGGAAGAAGAGGAAGGGTGGGGTGTGTGTAGTAATATATATGTTATGAGAGGAGGGGTATTTATGACATTTGAAGGGGGGTGTGACCTAAATTTGGGGAGTGTATAAATCGGGGGATTGATGGGGGAGTGCATCAAACTGAAATGGAGGTGCATATAGTCAGACCCAATTGATTTAGGTGGCTTCCGACCGACTAGATTTTACCTATTTAAATGTTTTGATGAAAAATCGGCCTAAACGGTTATATTTCTATTTTTATTTTTTTGTTTATGAATTTGATTTGAACAATTGTTCAGACTTTTCAAGGAAAAAAGAGGATCTAAGTTTTTTTTTTTTTCATATTCTATCGATTAAAGAGTTAAAAAAAAAATAGGTGGAGCTTATTCGGCCTAGGCCCTAGGGCCGCTAGGCGATGCAAATATACCCAACTACTGATTTTCAACTTCTATAACCTTGAAGTATAAGCCCAATATTCTCAGATTTGTCTTGGAAATATACCCAATTACTGATTGCAATCATTTACTATTATTTTTATATATCATATACGCTACTTCTCGAAGAAGTTTACATAATATATATATATAGAGAGAGAGGTGGCAATATAAGTATCATCACATAGATTAGATATTGGTAATCAAATAGAACAATGATAAGTAAAGCAGTTGATGCATATTTTGTGGGTTGTTTTGATGAGGTTGGTTTTGCTCATGCACTCCTTCGCCATGGCAAGAAATCTCGACTTCAAATTCGAAGCGATGCATCATCGTCCCCGACTCGCGAGAAGTCTCAAGTCGAGTCGGGGGTTATGGCAAACCTGGGAGCAATACGGGTGGAAGTCCTCGTAATTGGTGATCAATCAATGTAACTTCATTTCTCCAAAACTGATTAATTCCAAATGATCCTTTTTAACTATATATGGTATCCTTTTTTTTTTAATTGTAAATTGTAACTACTTGTATTTAATTAATTAGGTGTGGAGATTAATAGATATTTTTAATATTTGTCCCAATTAAATGAATGTATATCATATATATGTATCTTCTTTAGTCTCTTGATGTATATATACCACCAACTTCCATCCAGTAACACACAAAGTTTGGATGGGGTGAGTAATTGATACAGTTTTGTGTGATTAATTTTAAATTTGTACGCTATTATATTATTTTTAATAATATTAGTTATGGTTTAAAATGTATTAATTTAATAGTATGAATTGTTTTATTAAAAAATATTACTTTCTACATTTCACAAAAAATTACACACTTATCATATTTACATGTCTCATATCAATTTGTACACTTTATAAAGTGAAAGATTAAAAGTCGAGATAAAGTTGTGTGAGAATTATAAAAAATTGACAAAAACAAAGTGAAAATTATAAGGGCGAAACTTGAATAAAATTGATTAAATATAATGACTTTGTTTGTCTTTAACTCTTACATAATATATTTAAGGTGGAGTATCGTATAATAGTTTAAGAAAATTTTAGAATATTAATAATTATTATTGTTCTGAAATATTATTCATAATTGTCCGATCAAAAAATCTCTACATCGATTAAGAGAGTGTTATTATAAATAGGAGAAATGATGTCTTATGAAAAAAAATATATGTATTGTAAAATATATAAAACATTGCCAATTTACATTAGATTTCTAGTGATGTCTTAATTTTAATTTTTGTATTTAAATGATAAATTTGAAAGGATTAAAAAAAAAAAAGATAAATTTGAAAAAAAAAATGTATGGTAAAATGTTAAACATTATCTAATTTACATTAGATTTAGTGGTAAAAGGTAAAACATTATCTAATTTAGATTAGATCTATTATCTAGAAAATAGACCAGACGCATACATTGGATGAGAGGTAATGATCACGTCCTCTACAATAATTTCTTTTGCGGGAGGGATGGAATATGGACATGATATCCCATAAACATAATCAAAACTTATATAATAATATTCATAATGTTCAACCTCCCATTCTTTTTTTATATATCTCTCACATCATAAATTAGGGTGAATAATCACGTATATTTATAGATATTTTATTTAAAAATCAATTTACAATTGATCTTGTGTAATCAATTATTTAAGGACATTCTTGATATTGATGGCGTATTTAAAAAAAATGTAAAGACTCGTCATTCAGTTTAGTTTCAACTTGTAAATGTAATTTTATTTGACTTATCTCTTAATTGTAGCCCATTTTCAAATTCACCTAATACATAAATTAACAGAAACAAGAAAGTAATAAATTAATTAAACGGGGAGAAAACCTAATAATAACGGGAGGAAAACCTAATCATAAATTAACAAAAAACAAGAAGAAAATCTAACTCCCTCCGTCAATTAAAATTTTACCCACTTCTTTTTATATATGTTTTTAAAAAAATCACATTTTAATTATAAAAAATATACTTATGTGGAATAACGAGTAAATAATATTAATTGTTGGTACATATTCAATCTTGTTAATAAAGTAAAAAAAATATACAAAAATTAACTATTTAAATTGAATAAACATATACTTTGTGGACTAAAAATAGGTCTGACCAAAATTTTACAACGGAGAGAATAATAACTATTAATAAAAGGTGGAATGCGTAATGGAAGGAAATGGGTGACATAACTATCAGATTTATCAGCGGGCCAAAGCCCACACTTGTCATTGTCACTATAGTGCGTACAAAATGTCAACCATTACCCTTTGTACATGCAAGAGGTAACACTCAGAAAAAAAAAAAAAAGTTTACGTGAATTTATGTTCACAAAGACCTTAAATTGTAATCTAAGTATACGGGTTAAATAAAAGGTTCAGAATTTCAGATGTGCAGTTTGAAATGGATTAAAGGCACTCCCTTTTTCTTGAAAGGTTTTTTTTAGTAACATTTCTTAGTGATTGGGAGGTTCTTTCTATTTTCATTCTAGGCCATTTTGTAATAAATATATAATTTTGACTGATAAACAAAAATATATGTATGTATAACGGCCCTGTTGCAAAAATTGGTTTAGACCGTTGTTGATCGACTCGATTTTACCTCTTTACACTATTTTGATGAAAAATCGGTTAATCGTTCACACCTTTTCAAGGAAAAAAGAGAGATTTAAGCTTTTTTTTTCTTTTGTTTGCCAAATCCTATCCATTAATGAGTAAAAATTAAATTAAAAAAAATCTAGGCAGGGTCTAGGGCCGCTAGGCGGTGCAAATCTACCCGACTACTGATTTCCGACTTCTACGATCTTGGACTATAAGCCCAGATTTGTATTTGTCTTGAGAACAAGAGAAGCTGCAACAAAATTGGTAGAAGTCAATGCAACGAAGCATCTTCGAGCATGCAGCTGTATTTCAAATAAATATGTTGCAATGATTTATTATTTTTTTATACATTATATACGCTAGTTCGAAGAAGTTGACATAATATTAATATATATGGAGGTAGCAGTATAAGTAGCATCACATTGATTAGATATTGGTCACTGCATATTTTGTGGGTTGTTTTGATGATGTTGGTTTTGCTCATGCACTCCTTTGCCATGGCACGAAATCTCGATTTCAAATACGAAGCGACGCATCATCGCCCCCGACCCACGAGAAGCCTTAGGTGGGGAGGTAGTGGCGAACCTGGGAACAATACGGGTGAAAGTCCTAGTCATTGGTGATCGATCGATGTAACTTCATTTCTTTAAAACTGATTAATTCCTTAATGATCTTTAACGGGGTATACGGTTTTTTGTTTTAAATTTGTGAATTGTTAATTTGTAACTGTTGTATTTAATTAGGTGGAAATTAATAGATAGATGTTTTTAATATTGGTCCCAAAAGAATGTATATCATATATATGTATTCTCTTTAGTCTCTTGATGAATACCGGCCAACTCCAATCTAGTAAAACTGATTTGTATTTTAATTTGTACTGTATAATTTTTAATAATATTAGTTATATTTTAAAATGTATTAATTTAATAGTATGAATTATTTTATTAAAAAAATATTAGTTGCAAACCATTATAAATGAAAATTTTATTTTTTACCACTAAAAAAAATGAAGAGATTGAGAAATCATTAGCTCCACAACCGGTGGCCATGGTTTAGTCAACTTTCTCAAAAAAATTAGCATCATATTTATTTGACTTTAAGTCCCGCTAAATACTCATTCTGTCTCATTTAAGTGTCACACTTGTGGTTTTGTTTTATAGTATTAAATTGACGGTGTAAGTATTAAAATAAAGAGAGATAATGGAGTTTTAGCAAAAAAAAATAAAAATGATTAACTTGATTTGAGATGTTCCATACTAGTAAAATACGACAATTAAGTTTGGGAAAGGGGTTAAGGGGGTAAATGAGTCTAGTAGTGGTGAGTTCGAAACTCGACTCGATTGTTATACTTGAAATTCGATTTGATTCGATCGATTTAATAAGAAATTCGATAAACTCGAGTTCGACTCGATTATCAATATAATTTTTAAAATTAAATGTAAAATATATTTTTTTAATACATTTAATGGAAAAATGAACTCGAGCTTGCCTCGACTCGATTACATGTATATAAAAATAAATTACTATATATTAATGATAAAATAGTAAATATTGTCCAAGCTCAATTAGGCTCTCGAACCGAGTATTTATGAACTCGAACTCAGTAGCTACTCAAGTAGCTCGAAACTCGACTCGATTTCGATCTTTTTTCAAATCGAGCACTAGTAGCTCGCGAGTTAATTCGACCCAATTAAACTAAATATAATACTCCATGATTAACACTAAATATAGGCAAATTCTTCTATGCAATTAAGTGTATGGATATACTTAAATTTTAATGTTTAATTTATCTAATTTAATTCTTGATCTTGCACAGTATCAACTTTTTGTAGTCTATGAATCTTATCATGTGTTTAAAAAAAAGGTCTAAATCATGGAGAGTGGAGCTATGGCCTATGGGGTTAGTTTTGTGGTGGGACTGATCCATGATTAATGGTAAAGTCTAGTATGCACTCGAGTGCATGTTGTGCACCCTAGTCCATGTGCACTTTTCAGTTTATTGACTTACACTTTTTGGTAATGGTATTGCACTTTTCATTATTACTCATTTACCAAAAAGTGTAAGTCAGTAAACTGAAAAGTGCACATGGACTAGGGTGCACAGCATGCACTCGAGTTCATAGCAGACCAACCCATGATTAATAACTAATTTTTTATACGTGTGGTTGAAATTTATTTTGTTTTATTAGTACTTAAATAAAAATGCACACCCGAGTCTTTTATTATTATTGGTTACTCAAAGTAATTTTATTTATAAATATTGAACAAATTATGGTATTTTCTTTAAAATATTTGTATTTATATATTAAACATTTTATCGTAAAGACCAAATTTAATGTAAACAAAAAATTCAATAGTCACAATGTTTGACGAATAATATACAAGTAAAAGTACGTAATAAAAAATTACAAACCACGTGGTTTGACTTTGACCCAACTACTACTGAAAACTGCATTTAAAATCCAAATTAATTTTTGTTAGAAGAAAGTCAGAAGATGCGACATAAATCAATATTTTTCGCATAATACCATCCACAAAATGCTCAATGGAGTATTGTTTTTTTTTTTTTTTATGGAAGTCAATGGAGTATTGTTAGATACACTATAAAATATTAGTATCGTATAATTTATTAAATAGGAATATTTTAAATATTTTATTCACTTTTAAAAATAAAAGTAACTATATTATGAAATTACTAATAAAAAATATATAGGGGACCGCCATTTTAAGACTGACCATGGTTTTGGTTCCCCTATTTTACTTTTCGTGTTCCATTGATATTTCATCCTGTTGAAATTTTAACATGTATCGTCTACAATATTATACGGAGTATAAAGTTAATTACTCTCTCCATTTTTTAATAAGTGTCATTTTGACTTTTTTTTCAACAAATTAAGATTATAAATTATGGTCTATATTATCCTTCATTAATTACACTAATTTTAATATAGAAATTTTATTTGATAAATAAATTAAATTAATTTTGGTATAAACATTTTTTGTGGAATTTAATTATGAAAAATATTTATGGTAAATGAATAAGGGTAAAATAGTCAAAATTAATGAAAAAACTCTAGAATGACACTTATTTTAAAATTAATTAAAAAATCAAAGTGACACTTAATAAAAAAACAGAGGGAGTATTTTTTAATGTGACATACGTCAATCATCCCCTAAGGTAGAATAAGAGATGTGAAAAACTAAAATTGAAACATGCAATGTTATTTGCTCGAACTGTATAAACAAATGAGTTTGTGAACATCTGCAGTTTAGGAGCCTAGTGGATGGATATACAACTAAGACCATTGAAAAAAACCAAGTAGCTGTCCTTTTTAAACAAAAAAATACAGCAAATCTTGACAGAGTAAATTGAACGCGTTCACATTCCATTTCAAAACATCATCAATTTTGACATATAATCATTTCAACTTTCTACGAAATTCATCATCATTTTTCTTCCTTTTCCACTGTAAATCACCATCTTATAATCACCAAATGATATGCATAATCTCATACACTCCCAAAAAATGGCAATATCCTCATATAAACCTTACCTTTTCCTCCTTCACATTTTTCTCTCCACATTCACAGCAGCATCCTCTCCAACCACACAAGCAAGAGCCCTTGTAACATGGAAGAACTCCTTCTCATCACCGTCTCCTTCCCTCTCCTCGTGGTCCCTCGATAACATCCCAAGCCTCTGCAGATGGCGAGGCGTTCGTTGCAACAACGTCGGATCCGTCTCAGGGATTAGTTTACCCAATTTGAACCTTGAAGGCACTCTTGATCGATTAAACTTCACCGAATTGTCGAATGTCACGACTTTCAACCTCAACGGCAATGCCTTCAACGGGTCGATACCTTCTGGGATTGGTAATCTCACCAGGCTCACTTCCTTAGACCTCAGCAACAACAAGTTTGTGGGTCCCATTCCTGCAGAGATTGGCAATTTGGTCAGGATTCGATTCATCACTTTCTACAACAACGAAATTGATGGAGAAATTCCTTACCAAATCAGCAATCTTCAGCAGGTGGAGTACTTGGACTTTGGCTCTAATTACTTGGAGACTCCTGATTGGTCGAGATTCCGGAGCTTCCCGAGGCTGACTCGTCTCAGTTTCAATTACAACTCGCTTACTTTGGAATTCCCAGGTTTTGTAACAGATTGTCTGAACCTAACATATCTTGATTTGTCACAGAACAACTTAACAGGCCAAGTGCCTGAATCATTGTTCACCAATTTGAACAATCTTGAATATCTCAACCTCAGTACCAATGCATTTCAAGGGCCCTTATCCAAAAACATCACCAAGCTATCCAAGTTGAAGGATCTTCGCTTAGCCGAAAACCGCTTCTCTGGCCACATTATTGATTTCAGCCTTATTCCCAATCTTCAAGTTCTTGAGCTTTTCAGCAACTTTTTTCAAGGAGATATCCCCCCTTCTTTGGGTAAACTCACAAATCTCCAGAATCTAGATCTCCGAAAGAACGCCTTAAATTCCTCGATTCCCCCGGAGCTCGGTTTATGCACTAATCTGATGTATTTGGCCTTAGCCGAGAATCCACTCTCTGGAACCCTGCCTTTATCCTTATCAAATTTGACCAAGTTAACTGAGTTGGGATTATCTGAGAATCATCTTCATGGTGATATCACATCTGATTTCATCCGCAGTTGGACCAAATTAACCTCATTGCAGCTTCAAAACAATAATTTCACCGGGGAAGTTTTGTCTGAAATAGGTCTACTCACAAATCTCGAGTACCTTTTTCTGTACAATAATTCATTTGCTGGCACAATTCCAGAAGAGATAGGAAACCTGAGAAACTTATTGAACCTAGACATTTCAGGCAACAAGTTTTCAGGCGAAATACCCAAAACAATCAAAAACCTCACAAACCTTTCAATCCTACATCTTTTCTCCAACAATCTCTCTGGAGTCATTCCACCTGATATTGGAGATTTGACTTTGTTAGAGGATCTTGATCTCAGTACCAACCAATTGAATGGGCAGCTGCCCGACTCCATATCCGCCCTCAGTAATCTGAAAATTCTGTCTCTGTATAAAAACAACCTTTCGGGCAGCCTCCCACGGGACCTGGGGAAAAACAGCACTCAATTAGCCAACGTTAGCTTTTCAGAAAACAGCTTCACAGGAGAGCTCCCACCTAAGCTATGCAGTAGCTTTGCTTTTGATCAATTTACAGTGAACGAAAACAGCTTCTCCGGGCCCTTACCGGGCTGCCTGAAGAACTGCTCGGGCTTGAGAAGGGTGCGTTTGGAAGGCAACGAATTCTCAGGAAATGTTTCTGAGGCATTCGGGTTTCACCCTCTACTAGATGTCCTCTACCTCAGCAGAAACCGATTCTCTGGCCAACTCACACCAATGTGGGGCCAATATGAAGAGCTCACAGATTTCCAGGTTGATCAGAATCAAATATCTGGAGTGATCCCAGCTGAGCTCGGGAATCTGAGTCGACTTGGTCATCTTGCCTTGGATTCAAATGAATTCATTGGTGAAGTTCCTTTTGAACTGGGGAAGCTGGAGCAACTGTTTAATCTCAATCTGAGCAACAATCAGCTGAACGGCGAAATTCCTCAAGCTATTGGTCAACTGACAAGGCTCCGGATTCTTGATCTTTCGGCGAATAGATTCACAGGAAATATACCAGAAGTCCTTCGGAATTGCAGAGATTTGCTGAGTTTGAATTTGGCCAGCAATTTTCTGTCTGGAAACATTCCACCCGAAGTTGGAGAATTGACGAGCTTGCAAATCTTGTTGGATTTGAGTAACAATTCGCTTTCTGGGACGATTCCATCATCTTTGGGAAGGCTGAACACTTTAGAAGATCTAAACTTGTCACACAACAAACTTTCAGGTGAAATTCCTGCACTATCTGGTATGATTAGTCTGAGAATCTTCAACTTTTCTTACAACAACCTGTCCGGTGCAATCCCCACTGGTGATAGATTCAAAAATGCATCTGCAAATGAGTTTGAAGGAAACCCCGGTTTATGTGGAGCTGCAGAAGGATTACGTCCTTGTGATGGGGGGTCATCACCCCCCAAGTCCCGAAAAGGGACAAAGATTCTTATTGCCGTCCTTGTTCCCGTTGTTAGCCTCGTACTTTTGGCAACATTTATTGCATTATGTCTCCTTCGGAGAAGAACCAAGAACCTCGATGAGGAAGCCAAGAGTACAAAGAAATTCGAAAACTCCGAATCACTCATTTGGGAAAAAGAAGGGAAACTCACATTTGGAGATCTTGTGCAAGCAACTGAAGGTTTTGATGAGAGATACTGCATTGGGAAAGGAGGATTTGGGAGTGTTTATAGAGCTGATCTGGCATCTGGACAGATCGTAGCAATCAAAAAGCTAAATATGTCAGAATCAAGTGATGTCCCAATGACAAATTTAAAGAGTTTTGAGAATGAGATTCGAACATTGACAGAAGTGAGGCATCGGAACATAATCAAGCTCTTTGGGTATTGCTCTAAGCAAGGGGCAATGTACTTGGTGTATGAGTATGTACACAGGGGTAGTTTGGGAAGAGTTTTGCATGATGATAATGAAGCCATGGAACTGGACTGGGGTACAAGGGTGAAAATAGTGCAAGGAGTGGCGCATGCTCTTGCATACCTGCATCATGACTGCACCCCGCCTATTGTACACCGCGATGTGACGGTCAATAATATTTTACTGGAGACAGGATTCGAGCCAAAGCTATCAGATTTTGGGACAGCAAAATTGCTGGCTTCTGATTCGTCGAATTGGACAACAGCTGCAGGATCCTATGGCTACATGGCCCCAGGTATATGAGTTATCTGCATCTATCCTGTGCTTCTTTACAATTATCTGGCTTCTCTTTCTTAGTATAGGTTAATATCAATTTGTCAGCTGTACTATACTCCTTTTATCAAACTGACACCTCTTCTACTACTCAATATTGGCCAGTTACAAGATTTACTTTGTTTTTAGTGGTTTTTCCGACCAAAAAGTGAACACGTGACTTGAAAAAAAAGTTTCTTAGGGGTATATCAGTCCATTCAAAGACAATAAAGTAATCTTGAATGGACTGAGATACCCCTAAGAAACCTTTTTTGCAAGTCACGTGTTCAATATTTTGTCGGAAAAACCACTAAAACAAAGTACAGGTTGCAACTGGCCAATACCGAGCAGTTGAGGATGCAATCTGATAAAAAAATTGGAGGTACTAATTTGATAAAAGGAGTATAGTACAGGTGCCAAAATGGCATTCGAGTAAAGATGCAATGAGTCAAATAGAAATTAGAATGACAACTAATATCATGTGTGAATGCAGAGCTAGCACTGACCATGAAGGTGACAGAGAAATCAGACGTGTACAGCTTTGGAGTGGTGGCCTTGGAAGTTATGATGGGAAGGCATCCAGGAGAGTTCATCTCTTCACTATCAGATAAGGCAGCTGATCTCGATATGTTTTTGAAGGATCTGATTGATCAACGGCTTTCACCTCCCACTGATGAAATAGCAGAGGAAGTGGTGTTTGTAGTCACCATTGCACTGGCATGCATACGGGACCGCCCAGACTCACGCCCACACATGCGTTCAGTTGCACAAGAGCTGTCTGCTCGCACTCAGGCCTACTTGCCTGAGCCTCTGGGATCAATAAGAATAAGCAAACTATCAAATTTTTCTAAATAGGAGTTAGAGATTTTGCTGAGATTTGTGGAAATAATCTTATACTACTGTACATCACATGTATATATGCCATGATCTGCAGAAAATGAGCAATCACAGATTTATCTTTTCAGAAATTTAATTTCGTCCCAAATATATCTGTGAAATTATGGATGATAAATGATATCACTGCTTTCATGATAAACAAGATACTAAAAAATTGTATAACATGAAAGAGAAGAACATAGAAATGGTGGCATTAAAATTCACACCAAACCAGGTGAAGTTGACAACTGAATACATAATCCAACAAGTTTAAACATGGGCAGAAAATGAAGCCCTTCAAAATTATTATATTTTCAAAATTTACAGATGACATCACTTCAATTCCATCACTGCTACACAACAAACTATAATGTGGAAAGGGGAAAGAGGTTTAGAGTCATCTGTATAAAAAAAGATCAACACTCCACACCACACTGTTTGAGTATCGGGCCCGTTTGCTTGGGCAAGAAAGGATCTATACGAACCCAAACAAGTGAAAAGATTGAAGCTAGAAGAATTGACCAGAGAACAACGATTGTAGGAGTCCTGTTTTGCCGTCCCATCAACCCCTTGAGGAATGGATAGAGATGGACGATAACCCAGAAAGCAAAGAACAGTTTTCCAAAGAGTGGACCCCACGAGCCATAACCATTGTTAATGGCACCAGAAATTCCAGCCACCACGCCCACCATATTGAGGATGATTATTGTGGTTGGTGGAATGAGAAGAGTTGTCCATTTGAAGAGGTAGAGCTCCCCAAACTCAGCATCATCAGCTGATTTATTTGTTACTGTGAAATTTGTATCAACTCCTGCAAGGACCTTGAGAAACCCTTGAAAAACTGCAAAAAGATGCGCTGAGAGACCACCAATGACCCAAAATTGTTCATTGCGCCACCAATCCTCAATGCTAACTCCACTCCATCGAAGCTCAAGAACACCCGTTGCAATGATGGAGAGGAAAAGTGCCATAAACCATATGCTTGCTAGGTTGTTCAGCTGCATAAAAAGTGGGATCTAACTCAGGAGACCAGTAAAAAAGATATAGGACATTGAGTTAATTGCAAAAAAAATAACTGACAATTTCAGGGTTTTTTCAATTACTCCATAACATATGTTTTTAAAATGTGCAATTTGATATATACTTTTTAAATTTTGCAATTATATCATATGATTATTTTTTGGCAACTTATGCTAACGTGGCAGCCGGCTGAAAAAATTGCAAATAATTCACAACCTTTTGTTATTGTTTAATTTAATCACAATCGTTCAAATTTTTTTCCCATACACTGCCACATCGTGTAAAGTTAGGGCGGATGATACTTACAGTTGGGACAATAAATTTTCCAGTAAGGAGACAGACAGCTGGGAGTATGCAGTAGGCTAGAAGAGCAATGGAAGTGAATGGGTAGACAATGGTGTTAATATAAGCAAGTCTCTCAAGCCATTTGAGCTTTCCTCCAAACCCATACCAAAGAGGACAATGTCGACTAAGGAAAATTTCAACAGAACCAAGAGCCCATCTCAGAACTTGGTGCAATCTATCAGACAGATTGATTGGAGCTGATCCCTTGAAACATGGTCTCTTGGGACAACAGTAAACAGACCTCCATCCTCTACAGTGCATTTTGAAGCCTGTCAAAATGTCTTCTGTAATTGAACCATAAATCCATCCAATCTGTTGATCAATGAAATTAAAACATAGTGGTCACATAGTAGATATGAAGAAAGTTAATTGACTACATGAATGAGACAATGAGTTAATATCAAGAATCATCCGGTAACTTGGCCGTGTCCAATTTTAGTCATGTATGTTTTGACTTTTTCAATTTGAGCCTTTTTGGTGTCAATTTTGGTTCAAAATGACCCAAACTGAAAAAAGAAAAAACACGCACAACTAAAATTGAACACAAAAAAGGACCAAAATTGATACTAAAATTTAAAATAACTAAAAAATTTAAAGTAAAAAAATGCAGAACTAAAATTGGACACTGAATAAATTACCGGAAGATTCTTGATATTAACTCATGAGAAAATCAAGATTAAGAAGAGACCATGTAATACTTACCTCTTTACCCCATTCGGTTTTTTCTTCATATCCACAACTAATTACATGAATGGCTTCTTTTATAAGTGATGTTGGGCTACTCCCCTCAGGAAGACCGCCTTCTTCCATTAGAGTGGAAGCAATGAAATTAGGCGACATTCCGAACCGTTTCTCGAAATTTTTTTGGGACATAAGGGATGATTTTTCCAACTCATCATATCCTTCCAGCCCTTCTTCGATTTCCTCGAGATCAAAAGCAGGAACAGATGATTTCCTGGAGTAATGCTTACCCATCATTTTCTTCTTCTTGCTATATAATCCTCCCAGCCCAAGTAGAGCCTTGAGTCCTTTCTTCTTAGACTTTGGCTTCCTGGGTCCAGCACAGCAGCAGCAGCACCATCTTGGCCAGCAGTCACAAGTCATCTTGGCCCGTTTATCAGATGCCGGTGGATCATACCCATATAATGCCTGCCTGTTAAACACACATCCAGTTCCAACATATACGGGCCCTTGGATGCCATCTAGGCCTTTCATGTTGATCTGTAAAATGGCAATTTGCAATATTAAATATGATTTTTAGAGTTGATGAGAACAAAGTAACAGCCAATTCAAGTCTCAGTTACCAAGGCAATGTTTGTTTTGGGTTTTAAAATTCAGTTTTAGGATTTGCAAATCTACATCTGGTTCTACTTTGGGATCTTGAAATCCAGTTTAAAAAATCACCGCTACAACACCTATAAACCTATTATTCCAATTATTACAATCATAGCTAACATCATTCAATTATTACAATTCATGCCCAACTACAATATAAAATTACAACATTCACCCTTAGACATTGATTTGACATAAAGTTAGATGTTACCTGTTTAAAATCCCAAAACAAACACACACCTTACTATTTATTAGGATTTGAAACTCCCCTAGATTTAAAAAACCTGTTTTAAAAAAACACTATAAACCCAAAACTATCTGTTTTAAAAAAGTAGTGAATGCAGATCATATTGACAAGAAAAATGGAAACTGTATAACTTACATCGAAGAACACAATATTGCGGTTAGCATATCTATCATGGAGATCAATACCATCAAACCTCTGTGGAAACTGGACATAGCATAGCTTCTTCCCAGCTTGGGGATCCATCAGAAAGCACATAGCTTCCCTAACAGCCTTGCTGTTGTTGACGTAATGATCACAATCCAGATTCAACATGAAAGGTGCATTACTGAGCACTGCAGAAACTCGAATCTGTTGATTGAACATATAGCATGTCCCAAGTGTGAGAAACACTGGATAGGAACTAAGTTATGATTGAAAACTGCAACCAATCGTTTACTTAGCAGCCACTTACCAGTGCATTCATTGCCCCAGCTTTCTTATGGTGCTGATAGCCTGGTCTTTTCTCACGTGAGACGTAGACTAATCGTGGTAACTCCTTACCATCAATATCAAGTGCACCTTCACTTCCTAAATATACCTGCAACGAAAGAGGCTTCTTGATCATTTACTATACCTGAATATTTATCTTGTCGATTAGCAATCAACCAGTTGATAAAGAAGGGATACTTTTTTTTTGGGTTGATTGCATTAAAAATCACCACATTTTCACTTTTTTTTAAAAAAAAAATTGCAATCCGATACACATGCTTTTTAAATTTTACAATTATATCATATGACTATTTTCCAGCAACTATGCTGACGTGGCAGCTGGGAATTTTTTTGAAAATTGCAAATAAATTCATGACTTTTTGTTATTGTTTCAATTTTATGACACCATTTTTTTGGCAATTTCATACACTACCACGTCAACAGAATTTGCCGCAAAGTAGTCATATGATAGACTTGCAATAATTTTAAAGTTCATATATCGAGTTACAAATTTTAAAAACATATGTTTTTTAATTGAAAAAACATGAAACTGTCAGTGATTTATTTTAGAAATAACCCTTTTTTCATATTGATTCTTAAACCTGAATCATGCCGGGATGATCGCGAGTGTTGTTCCCTGGCCACGGAGTACCGTCTTGCATGACCCATCCTTCTTCTGGCTTCTTCTGAGCCTTAGCCACTAAAGCATTGATTCTTACTTTGAACTCTTCATATTCTCTCTGCAATTGTTAAGACACACTGTCACACTCTAAGAATGGTTTAAATCCAACAAGATTCATCAAAGAACGACAGCAGGATTTGCATTACTTACCTTCATGGCCCTACGATCCTTTACAAAAGTGGCCTGAACTTTATCTTTTAGGTAGTCAATTTTCTCATTGAAGTAGAACTCAGGTGCCCTGGGTTCAATGCTGTACTTCTTGCAAAACGGGACCCATCTCCTCGCAAACTCAGCAGTTTCAGACAATGCATCAAACAGAAGCATAGAGGCACCATCATCTGACACATAGCAACTCACTTTCTCTACGGGATAATCAACAGCCAAGATCGAAAGCACTGTGTTTGCTGTAACAATGGGAGGTTCCTTAAGAGGGTCGACTGTACTCACAAAGAAATCGACTGGGGAAAGACGACTAGGTTCACCCTCGCGTTCGAACCTTAAGGAGAGACGATCAAGATAGGTTTCTCGGTTAATTGGGAGCCATTTGGGGAATTGATCAAGAATCCAGGATACACCAAACCATATCTCACATATCACAGAGATTAACCACAAGGGAAAAGCATCATATGCTGGGGTTAAGATTCTAAAATGGAAGAAGAAACACAGAACGACGAGACGAACAACAATCACAATGCGATAAGGGCTTATTAGTCGCGATGGAATTGGGACTTTTCTCCACAGTGGTTGACGAGCTTCAGCTAGACTGAGGAAATATAAATCGCAAACAAATGGCACAGAATTACAGTTTGAATCGACACAATCGAACAAATATAATCGAGGCAAAATTAGGGTTAAATTTGGGGAAATGCAAACCGATATAACTTACAGGAAATCATCATCATCATCTTGGGGATTTCCACCATCATCTGGTTTCGTAACGAGGCCTCTCTTTTCCTGTCTGGTTTTCCATTTATCCACTCTTTCCTTCCATTCATCAGTGCTGTAAGCTTCTTTTTCACCGTCAAGATCTTTACCTGCAACTGTTCGTACACGTATGTTTAGCAATTACAAGCAATCGTTGAACAGAGATTGAATAGTTTGAGGATTAATTTGATTACCACTCCCTGCGACGGACGGAATGGCTCCTCCTCCATTGATGTGATTTTCATGCTTATTGTTGTCTCCATATTCCTGCGCGTATACGAAATTATATAAATGGCGGTTAGATTTGATTTAAAAAACGCGCGCATATTAATTGGTTATTTAAATATAGAAATCGATAGTCGCACGGATTTACACCACCTAACTACTAAACCGCTTAGTTGGCCGCTTAGATCAAGCAATAAACACGAAACTCTAATAAACAAAAGCAGAAAATTGTAAAGGGCATCCCTAAATAAATTATAACTTGAAAAAATGATGTCGATTTTTTTTTTTTTTTAAATGCAGTTTTCACCTTTTAAACGATAGAATTTTATCAAAAAAAAAAAAATTGAATCGGACTTCAACTCTGAAAAGTTCAATTGAAAAAAAAAAAATACTCAAAAATCACTAGGGAACTAGCGCCTAGTCTGGCCTAGGCGTCAATTTTTGCAACGGTCACTGTATTAAATGTATTTTTTTTGGCAAAAACGACACAACTAGTATGTTTGATAGTAAAAATTGAGTAGACTAGATTAAGATGATAATCTAAGTTATTAAATAAATTATAAAATTGAGATGGAGTTAATCTAGATTTAATCTATGCTATCATGCTCGTAATGGGTTAAAAATATGTTATGAGTTCGAAAAGTAAGTAAATAATTACCGAAGGATGGTGATCAAGAGGATTAATCTTGAGCTGAAATTCATCTTCAAAATCATCCTCAACGTTTTCTTCATCATCCCCTTCAACTCGACGACTACCTATATATATATAAACAAAATACAGTATATAAGAGATGATTTATATTAAAATAAGAGATGAAACACAATTTGCATGCAATAGAAGACGAGCCTTTATGGCGTTTGTATCGGGTGCGGCATTGAGGGCAGATTTGTTGGCCTTCGCTCCTCTCGTACTCGTAGCAAGGCCGACACACCGGGAACCCACACCCCCCGCACGCAACGAACTTCAACTCAATCTCGTCTCCACATATCCTACACACTTTGGTTTGTAGCTCGTGTGACTCGACCCCATCACCATCAGCGACATGCAGAACGTGGCTGGCCATGGAAACTAACTTGTCGATCGTGTAGGGATCGATGAATGAGAGGATCGAGGAGGGACGAGTTATTAATAGTGAGCGATTTGTTTCATGGAGGGTGGGTGAGGCCACCAGCTTGTAGGTGAGGAGTCCAGAGATTGATTAGAATGCAAGTTAGAAAATGGTTGAAAGAAAGAAAGCAAAGGGACATCTTATTAATTGGTTGCTTCTTCTTTATGCATCTCTGCAAACAAACATATGTATCTATCTGTCTTCAACTCAAAGCTTTATTTGACTAACACCACATTTTTCTGTCCAAGTCCCTCCGGAGACATCCGATAAAATTGGAACGATACAGAGAAAATTAGCATAGCCCCTGCGCAAGGATGACACGCATAAATCGAGAAATGGTCCACATTTTTCTGTCCAACTAATAATAAATATATGTAACACCAAATTCCTTTTCAATTTAAATAAGACAAGGACTAGCTACATATACTTGTGGACACTGGTTTGTATTTTTCTGTACAGTGAGCATATAATTAGCAGCTCATGGTGAACACAATAGATCAATCTCAAGATAATTCTCTTCATTTTTTATTTTGCATAATGTAAAAATTAAAATAGTCAGCAAAGCGAGCAAGACGGTTGGCGTATCTTCGTACTTACAAAGCCCATATTAATTACTGAATAATCGGTTGAAACAATTCGTACAACAATAAGCTCAAGTCATGGAGATGAGAATCATAGTTCAGAGCTAACAGGTTGCTTCAAGACACATCAATATCTGTGTGATAATCAGAATCCAGAGATTGCCTACAAACTAAAACTAAATAGCCAATTCTCACAACAGCAGCATCTTACGTAGTTTCTACTGATAAAAGATAATGAAGCCTACTCGTGCATTTTAGCACGTTTTGAGGGAGGTGACTCCTCTTTTTCGTTGGGATTTTCAAGAGCTTCAGTGTTGGGTGCTTTTTGTTTCTCTGGACAGTTCTCTCTCGATCCTGAGGGTACATTAGTCAAATTGCCTCCTGTACTGGTGTTATCAGCTTCTACTTTATCTTTGGCAGATGAATTTGGGATTAGATCTGTCAACTCTTTCAAGGGGTTTTCACTTGTGGATGAACCTCCCGTGTCCATGCCTGATTTGCACTGCTTCTCGAACATCATCTGAAGGTACCTCCCTTGTTCTTCTATCCGCAGCTGTAGATTTCTTTGAATCTGCAAATATAATATACGGGAAATTGATTAAGGACAGACTAGTGAATTCTAGAGACTTGGAATCTACACCTACCAGACCTATAAAACAATTAAAACTTTGGAATCAGGTGGAGTTAATTGAGTTGCATAATGCAAGGACTGCATATTTAGGGGGTGCTTGGTTCAAATTCTTCAATGGGAATGGTAACGAGAATCATTGAATGATTGTAAATGATGGTTATACTGCAAGTGTTTTGCTCTCTAATCTAGGAATAATAAATGATTGTTGATTGAGAAATAGTGGAATGGTCGAGGAGAATGAATAATTATATGAGGGGAGGCCGTTAATCAAAATCAAAATGGAGTATGACTAGTGGATTGACCATCTATTATTCTCATTAACCACCACAATTACCCATGTCATTTCCATTACCATTCTCATTGATTTTTTTTTAAACAAATGCCCCCTTAATTATCAGGAATTTATCAAGCAAGAGAACCAAGTTGCTTCTCTTCAAGATAAATAATTATGATTACGGATCCCATACTACCCCCTATAAATTGACAGTTAATGAAAACAAATGTGCATTTAGTATTATTTTCACAAAGCAGAAATTCATACCTCAAGTTGTTCATGAAGCCTCTTTTGGACTTCCATCTGCAACCGCAGAGCTTCAGTGATCTCAATGCCCCTGTAACAGAGAGAGATGAGCACAACAATCAGACAGAAAACATCGGTAGAAAGCATCCCAACATAGATATAGCCATATCAAACTCTTCATTTTACAAAAATATCATGCTGCAATATTT
Organism: Galeopsis tetrahit; assembly: GCA_963675135.1. Taxonomy (NCBI): domain Eukaryota; kingdom Viridiplantae; phylum Streptophyta; class Magnoliopsida; order Lamiales; family Lamiaceae; genus Galeopsis; species Galeopsis tetrahit. The sequence continues at coordinate 2,764,789 of OY776126.1, read as the reverse complement.
TTAGCACACATTATGCCAATATTTTGTTCACCAAGGTCCAGTATTCCACAGTTGGCAGAGAAACTACCTTCATTTTCTATATCCAATGTCATCAATAAACATGATAAATCATGGAGATGACATCTTGGAATCACGAGGTATGAGTGTTAACTCATCATTTAAACATGATAAATTGTTTAACGATAGGTATGAGTGTTTACTGTTAACTTATCTATGTATAAGGCCACCAGTAAAACTGCACGAGGAAAGTAACAATCATACAATCCACATAAAGAACAAACCCATGTAACCAAAGGGCAAACAACGGCTGTATTTTTCTAAATAGGCAATCAAAAAAGCTATGAAGCTTCTTTGTGAGCCACAGGATCTAATCAATAGATGCTCAAGTTATACCCACCAAGTTAAAAGGTTCAAAATATTTTTCATGACAGCAAATGCAAATCCATTCTTAAATAAGCTTCAAATAATATGTGGGGGCAGCATGCATTAAATGCCGCAACAGATATACTCACGGGTCCGATCTTTAATGTGCTATCTACATCACTACAAAGAACAAATGCTAAATCCAATGGGTTATCTAACCTCATTAGACTTCAGTTTCTAGTCTCTATTTGTGGTTCTTTTCAACTCCAAATAGTTCATTTACTACCAGGCATGGTTGGCAAAATAAATTCTATTTCACTAGCATCAGATGAAGAGAAAGTAAACTTACGTTTTCAAGTCCAAAGATGAAAGTTCTTCAATGGAGGTTGTTTTTATCTCTGAAGATTCTGCAAAAGACGAAATAGATTTTGTTTAGTTGATAACAGAAATATGATGATTTTAGATCATATCTGACATACCAATAATCTTTTCTCAACCACAAGGTAATGAAATTGTCTAAGCATTGTAACCGGGTAGAGGAAAGGAAGAAACAAATAAGTAATAAAATAATAAAAGAGGTAATAGATAAATTCATGAGCAGGTAATATAAAATTTTGAAGTTTCTAAATTTCAAAATCAAATATTTCTCTGACTGTCGGACAGAGAAGGAAACATTATCAAAAAAGGGCAAAAGAACAAAGCATAATTGCATTCTCTACCATGAGTAAGTCAACGCAAATGCTTCAGTATTACAAACAAAATCCCATATCTCATACAAACAAAATCAGAAATAATCTAACGGAGAATAAATAAAGATATCCCATACGCTACTCATGATTAATAGATCACAATAAAATGGGTTGAAATTTATACACAAAAAGACTAACAAGTTACAAATCCACTGCTACAACCTTGAATTCAAGGTAAACCTAAATAGACTTCTACACATACAATTATCCAAGAAAATGAAAAAAAAAACAAATTAAGTCTGTTTCCATAGAAGAAAAAAAAAAAAAAGAGGAAAGAGAAAGAAGAACATGGGACAGGGACAGTGACACAACCAAAAGTAAGAGAGAGGAAAGCAATCTCTCCAGGTACAAAAACTATTTTGGTCTATTCCACTAACTGCATGTTCCTCTATTAATTTATAGTTCGCATGTTCCTCTATTAATTTATAGTTCAAATGATGGTGTAATGTGACAATTTGAAGACAAAAACAGCATAGAAAATGGGAGAGAAACAAAATCTATGTGTACCTTCTGTGATTTCAGGTCTATATCTAGCTGTCCGATACTTCTGCAGTTGGGAAACAGATGCCATAAAGAAGGGGAAACAGATGACATATTAAGTAAAGAACAATCATTTTGTCATGAAACAACAAAACAATAGATAGGTCAGACTACAACATGTACCTGTAGATGGCTTTTGACATGATAGATTGTCAATCCTTCAACTTTCATTAACTTCAAGACACCCTTGGGAGTAGCTCCTGCAATAAAAAGTTGAAGCAAAGGGATGATGATTGCAAGACTCGTATATTTAAAATGCATTTTTTGAACCAGTTGAGCAAGAAGAAACCTACTTTCGCTTCCACCGAGTTTGTTGACAGCCTCCACAAAGGCCTCATGAAGTTCAGGAGTCCAACGCATACGTTGCTTTGCTGGAGCAGAATTTGAGGGGGATTGGATGGCAGCATTGCAAGCTTCTGCAGACGTAGCAGGAAGCTGCTGGGATACATGTGGCTGCATTGAGATACTTGAGATACTTGTTGACTGTAAAGATTAAAAAAGAAAAGGTCAGCTGTTTCATGTTCACCAATGCATTAAAGAAATAATTGAAATAAGAATGATTCAAAAGACATAACAAGATGAGTAACTTCAACCTTTAGCTCTGGACCCACAATACTAGCATCACCAAGAAGCTCATTCCAGTCAGAAGTCAAAGCACCATCATCAATAATAAGCTGATCAGCCCAATCTTGCCACTCGTTTGGTTTGCTGAGATCCTGAGAAGGAACTGTAACCCCAACACCGTTGCTACCATCAAGTTGGCTATTATGGATTGCAGTACTCATTGGAAAATCAAGGAAATCAGGTAGTGCATCTGTACACCATGAGTTTATATTATCTTTGTGATTGTGGCTCGATGCAGTCGATTGGACAACTCCAGAGTCAATAGAATGTGGCATTAGAACAGAAGACCCACTACTTGTTGATTGAGAAATGAACGGGGTTACTCTCTGATGCTTTTCTTGTTGTTGATCGGATGAAAAGTGAAGATCATTAGAAAAACTTGAAGATGAAGAATATAAATGTCCAACAACCCCATTGTTGGAAGGCAATGGTGACATGACAGCTGGAGGACATTGGCTAAATCCCCTCTCCATGAAAACCTGATGGGAGTCAGAAAAGTTGGGTCGAGGAGTCGAACGAACAGACAACGAAGAAGATAAAGCTCCAGATGCCCCACAATTACTAAGTTGTCCTCCACCTGATCTTTGAACAGGTAAAGCTGGTTTTGCTTCCATCCTTTGCTAGTGTGTGATCAAAAGCAGCTTAATAGTTAATTCAGGGTATTATAACCAGCTGAATCTCTCCAGTTACCTATTTAACACACCACAAGTATACCCATCAACATCATGTTGAGATGAAGTAACGTCAAAGTATGCTAAAGTTTTTCTAAATGAGAATCCACAGAAACTTTGCCATCAACATTAGCTTACCTATAGAGTAGGAAAAGAAGTGTCTTTCCAATGTGAAGACCAGTCAAGAAAAAAAAATTGATATACAATGTCAGCACATTTCACAACATAAAACATACTTCTTTTGAGTACCAAGTAAATTGAACCTGAACCTCAAGTTAGAAATGGTAATGCTTTTTCTTTTCACAGATTGTTCCTGAAATATACTCTCAGTCGCGCTAAGCTAAATATTTATACTCCCTCCGTCCGCCTATAAGCTTCCCGTTACTTTTTGGCACATAGATTAAGAAAAGTGATTAAATAATAGATATAGTACAAGTGATGTGATTTAGAGAGGAGAGAGATAGAGAGAAAAAAGTAAGTAAGATATAAAGTGATGTGTAAGAAAAAGTACTTATCAAAAAGGGTATGGGAAGCTTATAGACGGACGGACCAAAATGGTAAAATGGGAAGCTTATAGGCGGACGGAGGGAGTACATCTAAGCTAAAGAACAGAACTCATTAAAATGTAAACAGCCATCTTACTTCCTAAAATTTTAAAAACATGAGAGCTGACACATACACAAAGATAATCCAGATGAATCTAAAGAGAAAAAATGGAATTTTGGCTAGATTATCAAACACTTACTCTATGGTCATTTGTATTTTATGCAGAATATAAATTGGAAAAGAAAAAAAAATCCTCTTATTCAGGCTCATAACAATCCGTTGTAGAACAATTTCGGAAACCATGAATTGGCACATAAATTTAACCAGCATGCAAAACTCCACAATGCCAAATTCATGAAAAGCACTTTTCCTCTTCTTAGTTGCTAAATCTCAACTTATGGATGCTCATAACTCTTCACCAATCAATTTCACAACAGCATAGATAAATAAACAACAAGCAACCAAGGAAAAAAAATTACAATTAAATAAAAAAATCAGGATTAAAAATACACAATTAAATAAAAAAAGGAATGCAAAACTAACGTGTCTGATAAATCTTAATTAAAATTTCGAAAACGGATCAATTTGAACACCACTAAGCAACGAACTCAATGAAACCCTTACCTAAAACCGCAGAAAATCAGAACTACTTATTGAAAATTCGCCATCTCGAACTATTGGCAGATTAAACAGGAACCTAAGCCAGAATCCGCTTGATAATTGAGATTGTTATACGTATTCGATGTGTACGGATTCGAAGGATGAAAACGAGGTCGGAAAGAGGATTTGGGGGCACCGGCGGCCACGGCTCAGAAGAATTGAAGGGTGACGAGTGCGCCTTTTCTGATGGGCATCTCTCGTGCTAATCGTATGTCATTTGGATTTGGCTTCCCCTATTCTATATGCTCCTCTCTTTCCCACGCGCTCTTGGCGCGTTTCCAATTCCCCACTTTTATTACTCTTTCGCCTGTTTTTATTTTTTAATTAGCAATTTCATTAATTTTTTCCTAAAATTCAATTATTACAAATTGTAATTGGGGAATAATTGAAATCTGTCCCTCCTAAGAAAGGAGGAACTAATTTTAATTATTATATTAACAATGTGATGAAAACTATTGCCCTTATTTTAATTAGTTCCTCTATTCTAAAGGAATTTGCACTCCTGAATGACACATGTTTAAAAAAATATGTAATGAGTGATGTAAAGAAAATGGTAGATTGTGTATGAAAAAATAATGAGATATGGATAAATATGTGTATTTTGAGAATGAAGGTTATAAATATATTTTCTTCTTTTAAAAACTGTGTAAATCGCAAATTTCTACGAGACAGGAGATTCACTTTATGGGGAATGTTGACATTGTTGGCTAATGATGATATACATATTTTATACTCGTGTCAATGTGTGATAATCAATACGACAAATAATGTTTAAACTAGTACTCCTTTCGTTCCATAGAAATTTGCATACCTGGGATGACACACAATTTAAAAAATGGTGTAATGAGTAATGTTTTGAGGGGTAGTTTTGTAACGTTTTATGAATAAAGAAAATTAAAAAGTAGATTGAGGGTGGAAAAGTAATGACATATGAGTAAATAAAAGTATATTTTGAGGGGGGAGGTTATCAAGATATTTTATTTTATGGAATGTGCAAATTGATATAGAACATCCATTTATAAAAAGTGTGCAAATTCCTATAAAACGGAGGGAGTAACTTTTAATTATCAGGTTCATATGCCTAATTCAACATCGAGCACAAGATTAAATAAGTCACCCTTGCAATTTTGATTATAGTGATTTCGCAGTGGCAAGTTGCAAGATGTAAATTAAATTATTGGGTGGCCTAGTCCTAGTGGAGTGTAGATGCTTACTTGTATTTATTTATTTATACGAGGAAGAATATTGCTCCTTTCAATTGGGTTAAAGGGCAATTAGGGTTGCAAATTTGGGATCCCTTTCCGAGCTTCTCTTTCTCTGATTTGTCTTCCCTACCACTTGTTGTTTGGACAATATGAAAGAAATGGTCCTCACACAGTTCACACTGACACGTGTTCAGCATTTAATGGCTAGATTCTTTTATACTTAAATACTTTGTATTTGGTTGGCTTTTATTTTTTTAGTGATACGCAATACAAAGTGAAGTTAATTGATTTTTTTCTTCTTTCTGATGAACGATTAATTCCCAACTATAAATGGCAGATTGGCAGAATGTATATGCTACTACATTATTAGGAGTGCTTCTATTTTTTTGAAAGGAGTATTACTTTTATTCAAAAAAATTCTGAAACTATTTTTCAGGGTCAATTGCATGTCAAAAAACAAATAAAATTATTCGTTACTCAATTAAAGATAATTCGATAAAAGTTTGTAACAAGTTTGAACATAGGAGTATTATTTATATTCAATATAGTCTAAAACTTGGTTCAATCCTACTTGAACTCAGCCAATTTAGTTATCAAACAAGCTCAAAAAATAATTTAAAACCTTAATAATATTTCAAAAAAACTTGAACTACATCGCATTAAGTTTGGCTCGACACAATTACAGCCATACTACACTAAACCCATCATGTTTGTAGCTAGAAAAATGCACATACCGGGTCGTATAAAAACAAGTACAAATGCTGAAGCATAGGTCAAAAACCACACGTTGGACACAGGTTGTATAAAGACTAGTACAAATGCTGAAACATAGATCAAAAACCACACGATGGACACGGATCATACAACAGATAATAACTTCATGCAACATACGGAAAACAGCATGGAGGGGAAAGCAAACAAATCAATTTGAACTATCACATCACAATGAAAGAAACTAGCTACCAACATGTCATTAAAGGGTCAAATAAGATAAAACTGATTAATATTTCAGAAGTTCCAACAAAAATTCTCATCTCTAAAACAGAATCGCAATACTTAGCAACAAAGAAGCAAGCACGAAAACTTATGAGAATACAAACTTCAACTTCTAGACAATAGCATTGGCAGCGCTTGCAATCCTGGGCCACAGATCAGCACACTCCTTTCCAATAGGACCAGTAATGGCAGAACCTATAAAATGCAAAGAAAATTGAGAAATATTATAAAGATTTATAACAACTTTTTATTAAGAAAATTATACTACAGAATAAGAAATATGAGTTGATTGATTGTGTAACTAATTGTCATCAAAATTACCTTTCATTTCACCCTTGGGATTCACAATAACCCCAGCATTATCTGCATAAACAAAAGACAAACATTAGCAAAACTTCATATTTGTAAAGCGAAAAGATTAATAACAGCATTATTTGAAGTGGAGAAAGGCTGTGATGCCAAACAGACAGCAACATCAGGATAATTGAACAATAAGGGTTTAATAGAGAGAAACAACGGTTCAGGAATTTTAACAGAAATTAAAAAAAATAGAGTAATTTCTATAGTATGCCTATTGATATTTTCATAATTTTATAAAATGGTCATCAAGAAAGAACTTATAGAACAACACTCTACAAGCAAATTTACTATGCAAGTACAATGAAACAATGCAATTGTACAATAAAGTACTAATATTGTACAATAAAGTACTAATAGATATACTTAACACAACCCTAGCAAAAACCAATCTAAGTTATGATCCATATAACAATAGACCATGCCATAACTAGATTATCTATAGAACATCAACTGGCAGAAAATAACAAAAAACCAATCAACTAACAATACAGCTATAGAAATTACATTTGGCTGAATATTGACTAATAAGCATATAATTAAACAAGGTCTGGCTAAATGGCATAGGTAAACGAGAGAAATGATTAAAACACAGGTTTTTTTAAAGATTAACCTTCGAAGTACATGAAGACACCGTCCTTTCGGCGCCATGGCTTGCGTTGTCGGACAATGACAGCAGGCATGACCTTCTTACGGAGATCAGGTTTTCCCTTCTTAACAGTGGCCATCACCATGTCGCCGACGCAAGCGGAAGGAAGCCTGTTAAGCCTTCCCTTGATCCCCTTGACGGAGATGATGTAGAGGTTCTTTGCCCCAGTGTTGTCGGCGCAGTTCACCGTCGCCGCAACGGGGAGACCCAAAGACATTCGGAATTTGTTACCCGCGGATCCTCCGCGCCCTATTGTGCATCATCAAAATCAAATGAATGATTAAGAAATTGCATTTAGAAAAGCGAAAAGATAAATTAGGGTTTGGGGGACTGGAAACGTACCTCGCTTCGACATCTTCGGTTTCTCTCTCTAGCCCTCTGGATCGAATGGAAATGAACTCTGAAGTTTTAAGAATGGAGGCGCTAGGGTTTTGTCACAGATTAAATCTTTGAAAGAGAGGCCTGATTTGGGCCTGGGCTTTCGCTGAAGCTTAAAACGTTATTGGGCCAAATCTGTGAGTTATGGGCTCTGGGGGCATCCTTATGTGGTAGGAATCCAATAAGGCCCCGGTTAAATGTCCCCCTTTATTGTTAATTTCACCCCTGAGGTGAGTTCTTGTAAATGGACTTTTTTTATTAAAAAAAAAATAGAAAAAATCTTGTAAATGGATTTTTTTTTAAAAATACTCTTTAAAAGTGATGCTTCAAACGAGGTTGGTGATGGTGCTTCACGATGAACAGGGACTGTTCTTGACTTCTTGTTAGGTAGAAACTACCATGAAATGGGTTGCATTATAGTGGACATTGAGGAGGCAATGGATTTTTTTAGAGCACTCTCATAGTTGAAAACCAATGATATGGATGGTGTTGTGGCGGAAGGGGATTATGTTTAGTTTGTCGGGCTTTGTTAGCTCAGTTAACAAATGTTTCGATTTGTTTTGTCAAAAAAACGCAATATGATAGTGCATAGTCTTGAATCTTGATAGAGAATCTCATTTTTATCAAACTCTTGTACTTGGGTAGACCTATCAAATTTTATGATTGAAGTACTTATTTATGTAATAATGGAAACTAAATTTGCCTGTGTTACAAAAAAAAATATGTACGGAGTATATAAGAAAAGAAAAAAAAAAGCTTGTAATTTTAATATTCCTGCAAATTATTTTCACAAATTATGAAAGATATTTTTTCATTCTCATTTCTTGAAAATCAGCCGTTAATCGAGCTGTAAAGCAGCAAACTTTTAAGCAATGTCCACGTCATCATTCATCGGCTCTCCGGTCCTCCCCCACCGCCCACCGCCCTCCGCCGCCGTCTCCCGCCGCCTCCTCCGCCCCACAATCAAAATGTCCTCCACCCCAAACCCAATCACCACCGTCACAAAACTCCTGTGGGGCCAGTCCCTCCCGCCCAACCTCCTCATCGCCACCGCCCGCTCCGCCTGGTCCGCCGCCTGGCACCTCATGATGTCCCAGCTCGCCCCATCCGACTCCGGCGGCCGCTACACCCGCCCCACCTCCCAATTCCGCCTCCCCACCGCCACCACCCCCCGCCGAAACCTCCACCTCTACGTCGGCCTCCCCTGCCCCTGGGCCCACCGCACCCTCATCGTCCGCGCCCTCAAACGCCTCGACGACTCAATTCCGGTCTCGATCGCCGCCCCCGGCGCCGACGGCCTCTGGGAATTCAGGGGTACCTCTCGGAATATTGAAATTGACATTAAAATTGATACCCTTGTTCCTGGATTGGATAAAGCTAATGGCCGGAAAACACTGAAGGAGGTTTACAATCTCCGCCGCGGCGGATACAGCGGCAGGTCCACAGTTCCGATGGTGTGGGATGCTGATGGAAATGAAATTGTGTGTAATGAGAGCTACGATATCATTGAGTTTTTCAATTCTGGATTGAATGATGTAGCCGGAAACCCCGAATTAGACCTTGCTCCTCCTCCATTGAAGAAAAAGATTGATGAGTGGAATCGTATCATTCACCCCAAAATCAACAATGGAGTTTATAGGTAGGTCAATTATTCGAATCCTGCAGCTCGAGCTCGTGAAATGTTCGATTTATTAACAACACTCATTAGACTCAATTGTGATTCGAGTCGAGCTGTATTTCTAGCCCGAACTTGGCTCGTTTATATTAATAAACAAGCAAAGCTCGAGCTCATAAGGCAGCTCGACTCATTAGTCTTGATATTTAAGAATTTGCTTATAATTCCATTAGATTGGAGCAGTGGAGCTCGACTCGATAGGTGGAACTCTATTTCCAGCTAGTTAATGTAATCGAGCTCGATAAATGTTCGAGCTGAGTTCAAATTTCAAGTACTCAGCTTGACTCGAATAACAGTCCTTAGTTCTTGATGAACTCTTGACTTAGTTTCCTTACGAGTTTGTTTGATTTGGGTTCCATTAGGTTCGAGCTTGACTCGACAAACACTCGTTAGACTCAATTGCGAGTCGAGTCGAACTGTATTTCTAGCTCGAACTTGGCTCGTTTATATTAATAAACAAGCACAGCTCGACTCCATTAGATTGGAGCTCAACTCGATAGGCCGAACTCTATTTCCAGCTAGTTGAGCTCGATAAATGCTCGAGTTGAGTTCAAACTTCAAGTATTCGACTTGACTGCAATAACAATCCTTACGAGTTTGTTTGATTTGGGGTGTAGGTGTGGATTTGCACAGAGCCAAGAAGCTTATGATAGCTCAGTGAATGAATTGTTTAGCAGTTTAGATATGGTAGAAGAGCATTTGGAGGGGTGTAGGTATTTGTGTGGAGACACATTGACTCTTGCAGATGTGTGTTTGTTTACAACTTTGATAAGGTTTGATGCTGTGTATAATGTGCTCTTCAAGTGCACCAAGAAGAAGCTGGTTGAATACCCTAACCTCCATGGTTACATGAGGGAAATTTACCAGGTACTCACATAACTTTAACAACTACATTCAACATCAACATTCTAATTCTTGAATTTTACCATATCTTTCAAATAATGGAAGTAGATATAAAACTTGATTATGAAGGTACACTTTTATTCCCACGTTTGCTGTCATTGTTAATTGACTGTATGTTTGAAATTAGCTGTGAGAGTAGAAGTGTATTTCCAAAACTAAGTTTGAAATGAGTGAGAGGAGGACCAAATACAGTTAGAAATTAGTACACCTTCTATATTTAGTTGAGAAAATATCAACTTTAATCTTTGTAACTTAGCTCTAGTTCAATTTTAGTTTTGTAATTTTACACTTTTTTCAATTTTAATCTTGATAGTGTATCAATTTTAGTCTTGTAACTTAATTAGAACTTAATTTTAGTCATGTAAGTTGTAACTTTGCACTTTTTCAATGTTAATCCTGTAACTTTCCATTAAAATTGATACCGTTAGGCACAAAAATTGGGAAAAAAATATACAAAACTACAGGGCTAAAATTGAGAAAGTGAAAATTTACATAACTAAAATTGAAAAGCTGCAAAATTACCGGACTAAAGTTATACTCAACCTAAGTTACAGGACAAAAATTGATATTTTCTCATATTTAGTAATTAAAAATGATGCTCCCTCCGTCCCACAATTTCTTTCACAGAAATCGTGTGAAGTGGCACACAAAATAAGAAAAGTAAATTTAGTGGAGTAATTTTATAAACCTTGTGTATTTATAAAAAAAAAATAGTAATGACATTTGTGTAAAATTGGGAATATTGTAAAGGTGAAATTTAGGTTTTCCATTTTAAGGGTGTGAAGTGAAAGTTAAGAAAAGTGTGAAAGTAATTGCTTTGGTTTATGGGTTCAGGATATAATTTTTTAATTTTTTTTAAATCTTCTTGAACAGATTCCTGGTATTGCAGAAACTTGCAATTTTGGAGCAATAATGGATGGATACTACATAAACCTTTTCCCACTTAATCCAGGTGGTATTCGACCCATCGTTCCTTCAGGCTGCGACTATGAAGCTCTACTCAAGCCCCACGACAGAGAATTCTTATCACCAATCGAAAATGGTGTAAAAGCGCTCGTTTTGTAGGAGACGCAGATGTAAATATTAACCCCCCCACACATTCTAGTCAAAAGTCACCTAATCGTATTTTAACCCTTTTACAGACAGTCTCACACAAGAATTTACCTGTACTCATTTACTCTTAGGGTTCTTACTAGTGATTTTACAGACAGTCTCACATTCAGTGTTTGTTACATAAAGTTGCTAATGAACTATCAAAAGATAAAGCAAGTATACTGTGCCTTAGAAATATCCAATTCAATTTACCAGAAAATCATCTAAAGCAGAAAGACTAGTTTTTAAGCCGATTGAAAATTGCAAGATCTTCTACCTGCCATGACTGGGAATCGAAGTAGCATCCGAACAACTATTTTAAACAAAAAAGTCTAACACGGGGGTTTTCAGCAAAGCACGGAGTTTTCCAGCAAAAATTAAGCAGGGGTCATGCAGCCAAAAGTAAACTTAGAAACAAGTTTAAGCTACTTCGTCGTTAAGGACAGGCTGCAACAGAGCAAATAGATCTTCTTGCAGCTCTAGATCCTACCATTAGAAAAAAGCAAACAAAATGTAAGAAAGGTATAGTAGTACTAGACAGATAAACACCAAAATTTTGAGATGGTGAATTGTGTGACCATAAAAAATAATGTGAAAAAATACGAATCAATGTAGAACGAACTGGTTTCAAAAGCCATGGAGTTTCAGACACTAGTGAAAAACTTCGAATGGACAGGTGAAAGAGAAGGTTCTCTAGCATACAGTTTTCTTAATGTAGAGCCAAAAAAGATTTAAGTAATCTACAAGTTATAATTTAATTTTCCATGATGTGCTGCTGAGTGACCGGTTCTAGTAATATTTTGACCTAAATCGAACTTTAAAATAGGGACCCTTTCCCCCCCATTTTTATTCTGAATGAAAACAAATATATAAGTGGTGATTGTGTGATGACTAGACCTTCTGCTCTAGGTTCACAATTAATAGTGTTCGAATCTGAGTGACGTACATTACATAAGAATGGATCAATAGACTAGAACACAATCTTTGTTTATATTTCATTTGTTATATACTCTAATACTCCCGACAGCATAAAGGGGGGCGGAGGGAGTATAAGGTATTAAAAAAATAGGTCCTAAAAATTATACTCCCTCCGTCCCACAAAGATAGCCACATTTGACTTTACACACAAATTAAGAAAAATCAATTAATGCAGTCAAATTTAGCTAATGTGTCAATTTTACCCTTGGAATTTCATACTCCAAAATCTGCTAAGCATTAATTACTCTTATTAATTAGGGGTAAAATTGACAATAAAGCATTTAATGCTAAAGTAAAAGAGGAAATGTGGCTATAATTTGGGACATCAGAAAAAGGAATATGTGGCTATCTTTGTAGGACGGAGGGAGTAAAATTAATGGGCCCGAACCGAAGGATTCGTTGGCCTCATAGAAGGACTGGCCCTGCTACTGTCTACCATTGCATATTTAAAATTAACAGCATGTTGTAAGAGCAAGGTCCAGCAGAAAATCGGGAAGAATGAGAGGGACATTTGAACAAGAAATATAATGTCTTTCGTACTTACTTGAACGCTTAATGCTGCGGCAGAACTTGCTGCCACATTGGCAATCAAACGCCTTGATAGGGTGATCTTCGTCGTCAAAATCAATACCATAATCCTAAAAGGGCAACGTCTAAATTTCTCAGCAAACAGAATACTAATTCTGAAAACAAATTTAATGTACACACAAATGAAGAGCATCTAAATCTCCAAGATTACAATCACTTCTCTTGAGAGCTGGATAAAACATAAAATATTTTTTAAAAGGGTGGTTGGCAAAACTCAGTAAATAGATTTACAATATTTTATGCTGAAAACTTCAGAAGTATTTTATCAGATACTTTAAGCTCTCACAAACACCTTGATCAATTGCTTGACCCAAACTCAACTAATTGCTATCCTGAAAAAAGAAACATGTTCTATAGTTTCCTATATGGAATCATAGTTCTATAGATAGATGTAACTTGATTGGTTCACAAGTTTCTCCCAACACCATTAAAATTACACGTGGAGTTAGAGGTTAAAACTTGAAAGAGACTAAAAGCATATATCCTAAAATCCCAAGTTCTGGATGGTTTCATAAGATAATGTTCATCGACATCAATCATCATAGAAGTTCGTTTATTTTTCCCAGCAACAATTTACCTCATTCATTATGGCATGTTTAAGTTAAACCAATCATAATTGTGACCAGCAAAATTTATGTGCAAACCATGGTACAAAAGAATAAACCTACCCAAGTGAGTTCTTCCATGGCCTTCACCTCTCTTGTAGTGAAAAGAGCAACCTGCATTTAGAGACATACACCATTACCTTAATGCAAAATCTTAATCTCTAAACGATTAGACAACGGAAGAAACGTAAAATATCTAGACAAACGGATGTGACTTCTTACACGAAAGTAGTGGTGGTCGGGAGTTTCCACTTCCACTGGTATCTCCACTAAGTTTGAATCATAACATCTAGCATGGTTGCAAATGGAAACAAAATAAAAAATTACAATTAAATCAGAAAATATAGAATCTTTTGATGAGTGATCTTTGCAGACTTTTGCATTGCAAACTGAAAAGGGATTGCTTAATTCAGACGAACTAACCTGTGGTTAATAAACCTTGCAACATTTCCATAATATGTGGAATCCAAACAAAGAGCTTCTTCATCTTTTAGCACTTCTTTAGCAGCACCCCAACCAGCATCTAGAAGCACAGGATAAGAATGTTTCTTCCCTTTGGGACCCCTCAAAACACGATCAAAGAGCTCTGCATTCGTTAAAACTTCTCCAACATACTCACAAACAAAAGCACCTTTTGGCAAGTCCTCTACAGCTCGCAGACCCCACCCCTTTCCTTCAGGGGTCATGAACACCTGATTTTAAAAAAAAAAAAAAATTAAAAAAAAAGCATATTAAAATTCATTAAAATCTTAAATCAAGTGCTCTAGGCCATCGATGTAATACACAACAATAAAATACTACCTGTAAATTGCGAGTTATTCCTCTTTGTACGACTCGATTACCACACTGTTTAGCACAGCCGCATTTCCACCAACATTCTTTGATGAACTTCCTCACTAAATGCCCTTTGCATGGTTCAATGGTATCTTCACTTCTACATCTTTCCATGGGACATTCCTTACAGAAAAACTGAGAATCTTTCTTTTGATCAAGATTCGTGGAAATACACTCTTTAAGAAGTTCCTCTTTCACAAGGCCATGTGTTGTGTATGCAAATTCACCTACGATCTCATGTGAACATGCACAAGGCGTAGATAATGACAAACAATCCCCAAAACAAGTAGAGCAGCAATTGCTATTTCCAATACGAGCAAGGGAGAAATTCACAAATGCATTTTGGAAAACCACATTTTGGGGTATGTAACAAAAAGACGGTAGGGCCTCATTATTGACTTCATTCACCACTGTAATTACAACATTTTCTTGCCCCTTTGTTATGTCAACAACATCATAAAGTGATCCGGTCATTTCAAGAGCTACCTCGGGCTGAGCTACAAGCACCAGGCTCAAATTATTCGATTCTTCTGCACAAATCATTAGAGCCTCAACATCCATCCCGTCGTCATTTCCAACATCCCTCATTTTCAGATCAGAGCCATCACTAGGAGTAACTAATGATGCTTTTGGCAGATTTGCATCCTCACAAACCACTGTGTTCTCAATATCCATCCCGATTTCATCTCCAACATCCGTCGTATTCAGATGAGAGCCATCAGCTATTCCATCACAAGGAGTAACTACCGATTCTTTGGGCAGAGTTGCCTCCACATCAGCCTGAGACTCAGATGGTCGGGAGAAACAACTAGATTGCTGGCCTATAGCATCAACAGCGTCCATTTCAGAAGATTTACTCAGAATATCAGTGATTGGTATCACATCCATGGTTACAGGAGCCTCGTTACTAGAGCCAGATTTTAAATCAAGAAAGCATCTACACATGTCTTTCATAAGATCCATCACTGAAAATTTTGGGTCAAGTGATTTGTATGACCTTTTGCATTCATCCTCCACAAGTTTTACAACTGTTTCAACAGTAGGCATTTCGAAGTTGGGCCTTACAAGAGCCAAATCACAACTCAAGGCTAGTTTCACCTCCCCAAAAGGCGAGGAAGCAATTTCTAGGATAGAAGAACTTTGATCAGAGACCATGGCGAGCTCACCATTGTTGTTTGCTTCTATTGGAACGATAACGCCATCAGTTCCATTCCTATCTGGATCTGTAAATTTTAACACATATTATATAATGTTAAGCTAGAAACTTCTCCAGAAGTTCAGTCATCGAGTAATGATGCAAGATATAGCATTCAGTGGAATAATCAAACCATCATAATTGACCTTGCAACATGTAATTGGACATCTGTAGTAAATCTCAACTAAGGACATTAATGGCATATACAAAGAGCTACAGGCAAACCACATCCCTCAACATTTAGCACAATAAAACCTATGAAGCAATAGACCATAATCAAACCAAACTCCTTGAAAATTTATAGCTTTACCCCTAATCCAGTTAGATTTACAAAATAAAGGTGATTAATAGCTAAACAAAAGGCACACCAAGCATAAAAAGTATATATGATAATAGCATTCAGTTGAGAAACAAGAAAAACACAAACTATATAAGTATATAGTAGTAATATATAAGGTTTTACAGGATTAAATCCTGCCAAGCAACAATTGTCGTCTTCCTAATTCTATGATCCTTCTGGATGCCCTAATTACCTAAAGCAACGCAATATAAATAAGACTCAAAACCTAAATCCTAATGTATTTTTTTGGGTTTTAAGTGGTTTTTAAAAACCGGTTTTTGAAATCCTTATAAATAGTAAAGAGTGTGTGTTTTGAGATTTTGAGTAAGGTGGGATTTAACTTATGTCAAATCAATGTGTAAGAGTGAATGATGGTGTATTATTGTAATGTGGTTGAGTGTGATTGTAATGATTGGATAATGTGGGTTATGAACTTATGATCTAAATATATTAAAGAGAATTTGATTGTATTGGAAAGTGTGATACCTACTATGATAACAGAGTTTAAGCAGAGTGGGAAAGGCATACCTGACTGAATAGCAGCAACAGGAACTGCCAAATCTGGCATGCCATCAGTAACTGGCTCCTCTTTAGGTACAAGTAAAAGTGGTTTTGCAATGCTTTTCTGTTTAAGAGGTTCAACTCTAGACTCTTTAGGACCTGCAGCAATTGGCAAACTCTCAGGAACGGGCCTCTTTTCCTTCAATGGTATTTGAGGAGGGGCAGATCCCTTTCCTCTCTCTCTGAGCGTCATTGAATGAGGACTACTGCCACCATCAGGTACTTTCGGAGATATAGGTTGCTTTCCTTTATTTTTACCAAGTAATTGAGGATCAACACTTGTGTTTTCAGCAGTGGCCTGATGTGACACAGCTGCACCTTGTGGGGCACAGGTTTCCGGAAGTTCACAGGGTTCGTCTTTAGGAACGAGAAGAGGGGTCCTGGGACCAGTGGAGGTAGGTGCAGCAGGAGGAGGGGAGCTTTGACCTTCACCATTTTGATATTTATGTCTCAGCCTTTTTAAAGGTCGTGGAGGCTCTTCAGTTGCCTGAGTTCGTTCTTCAAACTCCTTCAATTTCAGAGAATCAGCCAGTATAAGTATCACAAGATCGAAGGATGATAAGAGTTAAGAAAAATATCAAAATTAAAGTATAGTTGTCAGGTATTTAAAGCATGATTACATGCAAAAGGGTCACATACTTCACTATTCGTAATCTTCTTGGAACGCTCAGCTGCCTGATTGATGACATCATACAAAATATAAGCATTTTTTATGAAATATTAATTGTGATTTGTGAAAGTACAGAAACAGCCACTTGAAAAGAGCAATTAAAAAACATAATATACTTCACTACTCTCCACGATCTTCTTTGAACGCTCTTCTGCCTGAAAGATAAATAAGAATTAACATGTCAGCACTTTGATCAAGATATTTGATTCAGATATTGGCAAAAGGGAGGTGGTTGTTCAGCATGCAACATTTACCTCTGCTTCGTCGCTCTCAAATATAGCATCAGCAAGCACTCTATAATTTTCCTCTTCGATTAGCTCCCAGTTTTTATCATACACTTTAAGCAGAGACTTCAATACTGGCTTCACTTTAGTCTCGTTGATTCCAATAGCCTTCATAGCAATAAAGGCATTTCGAACTCTAATTTTTGTTTCCTTGTTGCTCATTTCGGCAGATTTTTTATGTCAGAAACTTAATGTTCCAAGTTCGTATGGACCAAGAATCCTATTTTGCCAGCAAGCAAAATAATAAGTAGCTGAAAAAGAAAAACCCATAAGAAGAAAAAAAGAAGCTCTTTATGTAAACTTATAATCATTTGCATTGAGCCAATCATCACTTAAACCAACAACAACAAAAAACTCGTTTATTTCAGGTTCAGTTGCTTGTTGAAATGCAGACAAGTCAAGCCACTAGGAAGCTTTGTTTGAGATCAATCTTTAACTCTAACAGAGTAAAAACAGGTTAACAATAAAAAGTTTGTTTGATGTTTGCTTTTGCTCCAAAAGGCACAAGATTTGAAATTCATCAGCAACAGAAAACTTGGATGTTTCAATACAAGAGAAGGTACGTGCTACTTATGTAATGTCTCACTGAGATTGTGGGAGGAAATTTTCCCTAGGTTATAGTTTACGAATAAAATTTTACAACAACGTCGGTTGTTAGTTTCTAAAATGCAAACACAAAGGTGAAGTACTCACCAACTAAGTCACTCAAGTGTATACACACCCTGCGGCGTACGTATGTTTGTCAAGTTGCAAAAGTGGCATGCAAATCTAAATCATCCATTGCTCTAAAGATAATGTACTTCCGTAAATTTTCTTGACAACAAATCATTAAAAACAGATACCCAAAAGCCATTGTTTCCAAACAGGCAAGAGGTACCATAATATGATTGTTAGTTAAAACCCAAAGGTGATGCTTGTTTTGGGTTTCAAAAACCATGATTTGGATTTTGAAATCTAAAACCAGGTCTACTTCGGGATTTACAAATCTTGTTTTCAAAAAACCAATACTGCACCCCAGCAAATAACCTATAAATTTGATTCATTGCACAATCAATCAAACATTACAATAATATCATAATACAACATCAGTCACTATTACACATTGATTTGAAATAAAGTTAAATCTCACCCTACTCAAAATACCAAAACAAACACACACCTTACTATTTATTAGGATTTCAAAATCTCCTAGTTTTCAAAAATCACATAAAACCCAAAGGCCAACAAACATCACCGCAGTGTGTAATTTCACTTATATTATTTGCATAAAGTGAGAAAGAAAAAACATTTTGCATAAGGCGAGAAGCAGAGAATCTGTATACATTAATGCCATCAATGAGGGTTTTGATACCTCACCACAAGAGAGAGAGAGAGAGAACAGAGAAAATATCCGTACACTTCAAACCTTGAGCTGCAATTATTCCTTCAATGCTAGATCTCCTCCAGACTGTACATTCCAAAATAAATCAAATTGATTAATCACTTGACTCTAGAGGTCAAATAAACAGTTTCACGGATCCATATTCAAGATCAGCATACTTAATAGTCATAACATAAAAAATTGTACATATTGAATTTTATACTAGTATCAGATAAATAGGGTTTTGAGTGACCAATACATGCCTCAGGACTCAATCGCTTTATCAATGAAGCATACAGAATTTTAAGTATCAACCATGAAATCCAAACATACCTGAACAATCATTTAAGGACAAACACACTGAGCTTCTAAGAAAAATGAATTTAAGGATGAAATAATCAGGAGATTTAACAGGATTTATTTGATAGCAAAATGGCGATCCCCAAATCTCGATCTGCCTTGTTTGTATCGACGGGTTTTAAAGGAATGCAACTATATCCATAAAGAGATCAAGAACACCAGCATTCCAAGCATACTAACAAAATCGTAGCTCAATTCAAATGGAAATACAATTGAATTTCTAGCGTTACTTGAGAAAACTGAGCGGCGTTCTTCGATGTTAAAACGCCATCAATATATATAGCTGTCTTTTAGGGTTGGACTTCCAAATTCATTACATCCTATTTTTCCTTTCCTAATATCACACACTTGTATTTAAAACAACATGGCAATCTCACTATCACCTGGTTTTTTTACAATCATGCCCTATTGCATTCTAACAACCACACACAAACACATTTTTGCTGACAATAGACCCCATGTTATCACCTCTACTTCCAACTCTCAGCTAAAGCATGAAAAAAACTCTCAACATATTACAAAAATACAATGATAAAACTAGCTGAAAGAGCTGTAGTAATTTTCTAAATCCTTTCGGTTAAATCTTTGAAAATAAAATGATTTCACCATACTTTAATAAATATGTATCACTTCTAGTTTAACTCAGCAACAATCTTTAACATTTAATTCAAACAACCTTCTACGCTTACAACAGATTTAGCGTGAAAAAATCTCAATGGATAGTTCCACCATAAGAATGAAAACCATATTTCTGTCAAACAAGTTTCATAGTCTTACAAGTCAAAAATATATATATTCGGGTAAAACACTAAGGCAGTGGTTTTTTTGGGGTTTTAAGAACCGGTTTTATGATTTGTAAATCTAAATCAAGTTCTACTATCACACTTTCCAATATAAACAATTCACTCTTCTTACACTTTAATAATTAATATATTTAAATCATACTCCCTCCAGCCCATTTTATTTATCTTTCTAGAGAAGAATTTTTTACCCAAAATAATTGTCATTTGCACTAATCTATGAGAATTAAATATCATATTCCATTTTTGCCCTCTACTTGTTTTTTGTGATAGTGGCATTAACTAAACTAATTTACTCCATGTATGTAAACAAAAGGGTAAAAATGTCACATTACATATACATAATGACTTTCTTAATTCGTATGAGACATTCTTAAAATCCCAAAACAAACATTGACACCTTACTATTTATCACGATTTTAAAATCCACTAGGTTTTAAAACTCAGTTTTCAAAAATTACCAAAACAAACTTTGCCTAAAGAAATTTAATCTAAAATCTCAAACTGTCTAACAAACTACAAATCAATGCAGAATATAATGTTACAACCCTTAAGCCAAGAACAATTTCTACATGAATTCCTGGATTAATTTGAACAGAGAACTTAACAATTGGCCCCACGCATGCAACACATGTCCACTCATCAATTAAAGAAAACGATACTAAATGTACTCATGTTTTGAAAAACACGTACGTTTCACCACAGAAAGAGGAAGAAGCGTCGATTGAGGCGTAAAACCCTAGATAAACCCAAATAACTTGAAATTACAAATGAAAACGGAAATGTCTGCACACGGAGAAAAATTCCTAAATGTACACACAACATATGAAAGGAAATTTCCTTCAAACGAAATTAAGAATCGCGGTAGTAATCATCATCATGCATTCAAGAACAAGAAAAATAAAAACCGGTGGGTTTACTTTTCCCCAAGAGAACAAGATGAGAATCTGAGCAAAGTATGCTAGAATTTGCAGAAATGGTGGGAATTTCGCTTACCAGTACTTACAATTTACAAATGGCAGTCATTGTTGTGAATTTGAGAGGGAAACAAACTCAAGAAATTTTTACAGTACTAAAAAAGGAAAAGTGATTGTTTAGAAGAAGAATAGAATGAAGCTGGAAAAAGTTGGGGTAGATTAATTTAACAGAAAGCGTTAACGACTATTGCCAAATGAGTGACAGCACACTAAATTGCGACAACAACAAACTTAAATAATTTTTTGAAACTCTGTAAATTAATAATTTTGGGAATATCAAAATTTATTAATTAAAAGAGTTAATAATTATTAATTAATATTTTATTAATTTATGGAGTAATAAAATAAAGAAATTTATAAACACCCTTCCAAATTATTGTATATGGAATGAAGGGTCTAATTTGAATGAATTTTTCAATCTTCCACATTATTATGTTTCTTGTGTTCATAACATTACAATTTCTTTTCTAAATAAATATGCAAGATCAAAATATGTTAACACAAATAAAATCATACACACAATATGACTTCTCATCTTACCGATGTGAAAAAAATAACAATGACCAATGAAATTTGAAGAGTAATATGCAATTGCAAGAATGGGTTCTTAGTAATTATGGAAAAATTAGAGACGAGATTTAAGGTGAAATTGATTTTCCAAAAAAAAAAAAAAAGACAATTGAGTATTGTTTTCAAGAAACCTTCATAAATCATTCATGTAATAATAGGTAGTATATAATGAATTATTAATTTGTATAATAAGTAGTATATAAGGAATTACTATTAATTTGTACTCCGTATTTTATATAGGGTCTATAGAAATGATAAAAAAATGTAATTATCTTATAGTTTTAGCGAGTTTATTAATTTAGCACCCTATCTCCGAGTTGGGGCCAGTAAAATTTAGCACCCTATCCCCGAGTTGGGAACAATAGAAAATATTATTCTTAGAGAGTTTATACTGTAGCAGATTTAGTGGAAGTCGAGAAATCTGGTTCGAATACAAGTTTAGGTAGCCGTGCTAAAATAAATTGATGTTCTTGGTTAGAGTCTGCGGTCTCAATTACAAAATCGAACTTAAACTTGTGGTTCGAACCGGTGGGTTCGGTTACAAAATTTTAAAAAGATATATATATATATAGAATCGTTTGATTCGATCAGAGAACTTTTAAATTAAAATTATCGGTTAACAAGTAAATAGACGGTTCGATCTAATTTTTTTTAAATAAAAATATCAAAATCAAGATTTGAAAATCAAAAAAATAAATGTTCTTTATATGTAAAGATTTACATAATTATCTGTAAAAAACTCTACTCATTATTACTCTTTCTTAATTTGCGTATCCACATGTGAAAGTTATTGCGGCCTTGCGGGATAAAGAGAATATATATTATATACTCATTTAGACTCGGCCTTGTGGGATAAAGAGAATATATATTATATACTCATTTAGACTCGAAATATGCATCGAACAAAAAAATGCATGGTATCAAAATGTATGTTTTAAACCCATATCATTTAAATAAACTAGTACTATACAAACATAAGATAAAAAAAAAAACAAGCATAAACTCTTAACAAAACAACCCTAAACCCTAACTAAAAACACATCACAAAAAAATAGTTTCAAAACAAGTAAAAAAATTTTTACAAATGAGTGTTTGAGTTTAACAACTAAAAATACATCACCATTGAAACTTTAGATAGGTTGGGTCACAGGCCCAAGTCAGGTAGTTTCGTTTATCTCAGATTATTTTTTAGTAAATACACCCATTTAATATTTTTGTGTAGTTGCATGAAATTTAAAAATAAATCTGGATCCTACTACGCTGACGTCAACATAAAACCTAGATGGGCCAAAGTCTAAGTTGCAATGGTTTTGAAAAAAAGCGACGACAAACTATTCAATCCAACAGCCAAAGCACACAACAAAAGACATATGTCGTTAGTCATTCACAAAAGCAAAACGGGCCGCCGAAAACATACGATAATTAGTCCGTCCGACGGGCGACGGCCAAAATAAGCACAAAAAAAAAAATCTAATTGTTCAGAAATCACTCACAAGTGATCAAGAGTTAAGTACAAAACATGACAGTAAAAGTAAAGAACAGAATAGATAAAGCAAACGACACATGTCGTTAGTCATTTCCCTTCAGCTGTCGTCGAGCCGCCATCATCGCCTCCCTATTCCTCCTCTGACGCCAAGTCCGCCTCAGTACCCACATAATTGGCCAGAAAATCGTCGACCTCCTTGCGAGCGTCCCAGGACGCAGCCTTGCCGTCCAGGTACTGCTTCATCATCTTCGCCCGGGCCTTGAGAGCACCCAAGGACTCGGCATCCTTCAAATCTTCTGTGAGGGAGATGACCTGGTCCGTCAAATTAGCCATCTCCAAGTCTTTCCTGCTGGAAGACTCCACCACCGCTATCACAGCGTCCTCCACGTTATCCAACTTGGCCGCCAGGTCCCGAATCTGCTTCTCCTGCCTCTTGCATTTGGCCTCCCACTCTGAATTCTTCCTCAAATTAGCAATCTCTAAGTCTTTCCTGCCAAAAGACTCCACCCCCGCCATCAAAGCGTCCTCCGGATCATCCAACTTGGCCATCAGGTCCCGAATCTGCTTCCCCTGCCTCTTGCATTTGGCCTCCCACTCTGAATTCTTCCTCAACGCCATCACCCAGCCTTTCTCAGCCGTCTCCAGCCTTATTCTAAAGGATTCTATCTCCTTGTCGTCGCCTACCTGGCGTTTTCTGAGAAGGACAGCACGCTGCAAGGCCTAACATCCACACAACAAAACCTAGTCAAAAATTCTGTCACATCTAAAAGTCTGAACTTTTGGAGTTGTTTTCAGCATGAATCGAACCAGCCTTATGGCTCTGATACCATCAAAGAATTTTGTTTCATCTAAAAATCTGAACGTGTAGAGAGGTGTAAAATTAATTCATGTATATTAATTCCTAGTAATTACTTTAAAAAAAACTTACATGTAGGATAGCACCCGAGACCTCTTCACACAGATCCGGTGTCGAGATATCAGAAAGGTGAGCTTCGGCAGCTGGGAACAAAAGCTTCTCAGCGTCGGGCCACACAGCTTCATAGCTGTTGTCGTCAAGGAATGACGCCGGAAAAGTAAGGCTAATCTGATCGGAGGGAGCGTCCATCTTGGCAGTATTCTTGGCAGGTTCGAGTTTGATTGGGCTCGACAACAGCCTCCTCCGCTTGGCTCTCAGCATCATTTCCTCTTTTGACAACGTTTCAACCATTGCAGACCCTAAGGCAACATACATGAGCATTTCTAAATTCTAACAAACGACAAACATTATTACAAGAGGCTTCACCAAACGGATACTTACCTGACATTTTTTTGGCTAAATCCTCAGAATTCTCCAACTCAGGTCCTCGGAATTGATTACATACTTCACTATTCGTAACGAGAAGAGGGATCCTGGGACCAGTTGGGGTAGGTGCAGCAGGAGGAGAGGAGCTTTGACCTTCATTGTTTCGATATTTATGTCTTAACCTTTGTAAAGGTCGTCGAGGCTCTTCAGTTGCCTGATTTAGTTCTTCAAACTCCTTCAACTTCAGAGAATCAGCCAGTAGATAGTATCACAAGATCGAAGGATGATAAGAGTTAAGAAAAACATCAAAGTTAAAGTATAATTGTCAGGTATTTAAAGCATGATTACATGCAACAGGGTCACATACTTCACTATGATGAGCATACAACATATAAGCATTTTTTATGAAATATAAGTTGTGAAAGTACAGAAATACAACATACTTCATCCCTCTCCACGAACTTCCACTTTGAAAGCTCTTCCGCCTGAAAGATAAATAAGAATTAACATGTCAGCACTTTAATCAAGATATTTGATTCACAAAAGGGAGGTGGCTGTTCAGTATGCAACATTTACCTCTGTTTTGCCTTCTTCTATCTCAATTAGAGCATCAACAAGCAATCCATAATTTTCCCTTTCGATTGGCCCCCAGTTTTTTTGATGCATATTAAGCAGAGACTCCAATAGAGGCATTTCGAACTCTAATTTTTGTTTCCTGGTGGCTCATTTCAGCAGATTTTTTATATCAGAAACTTAATGTTCCATGTTTGAATGGACCAAAAATCCTATTTTGCCAGAAAAACTCATAAGAAGAAAAAAAGTTCTCTATGTAAACTAATAGTGGCATTAACAAAACTAATTTACTCCATGTATGTAAACAAAAGGGTAAAAATGTCCTATTGCACATACATATATTGCTATTTAATGACTTTCTTAATTTGTAAGACACATTCTTAACTTACAATCACACAACAACAATATAATAATACAATATCATTCACTCTTACATAGAGCTGTTATTCGAGACGAGTCCAGTACTTGAAGTTCGAGCTCGGCTCGTTGACGAGCCTAATGGAATTAAAAGAAAAAAAATTGAGTCAATCTCACGAGCAACTCGATTGGTTTAACAGCACTACTCTTAGACATTGATCTTACATAAAGTTACACCAAACCCAACTTAAAATCTCAAAACAAACATAACACCTTACTATCTATCAAAATTTCAAAAACTAACGAATATTTACTGGATATTTAACAAACTACATATCATTGCAGAATTCAGCCAAGAACAATTTCTACATGAATTCGTGGATTAATTTGAACAGAGGACTCAGCAATTGCTCCACGCATGCAGACATGTCCACTCATCAATTAAAAGAAAACCATCGATTGAGCCGTAAAACCCTAGATAAACCCAGAAGATTGAAATTACAAATAAAAAAGGAAATATGCACACGGAAAAAATCCCTAAATCTAGGCACAACGTGTGAAATAAAATATCCTTCAATCAAAGTTAAGAATCGCAGTAGTAATCATCATCACGCATTCAAAAAACAAAAAACAGTGATTTTTTTCTCAGGACTTACAAGTTACAGATGGCGGTCGTTGTGAGTTTGAGAGGGAAACAAAGCAATTTTTACAGTGGTTAGAAATTATAGAATGAAGTTGGAAAAAGTTGGGTGGAAAATATTTAGGGAGATTTACAAATTTAAATAGGTATTTGACTTTCCTTAATTGTTAATTGTGGATTTTTTTTATTTTATTTATGATTATAATTTCCTTTTCTATGTTATAAATTAAGGTAATGAATTTATTTATTATGTGTTGATTTATTTCTTTATTTATTTATTTCCTTGTGTATTTCTTGTAATCCATATATATAGTAATTCTCACATGGCACATGGTAACAGCCTAATACACTAAAATCCTTTTTTTCGGCGTCTCCGACGGGTTGGTATCCCCCGTCGCCGCCTTGCCCCTTTCACTTTCTTCTCAATTTTTCGGCGTCTCCGACGGGCTGGTATCCCCCGTCGCCGCCTTGCTCCTTCCCCTTTCTTCTCAATTTTTCGGCTCCCTCGTCGCTAGTGCTGTTATTCGAACCGAGCCTTAACGAGACTCGGCTCGGCTCGACTCGTTTAGCTTAACGAGTCGAGCTCAAGCTCGTTTAGCTTAACGAGTCGAGCTCGAGCTCGTTAAATACTCGATTTACTAACGAGTCGGCTCGAACTCGACTTGTTAGGCTCGATAACTAAATTTTTGTAAAAAATTCCATTAGGCTCGTTAGGCTCGACTCAACTCGATAGGCTCGTTAAGCTCGTTAGACTCGTTAACGAGTCGAGCCGAGCTCAATTTTTAACTCGGTAATGTTATCGAGCCGAGCTCGAGTCGAGCTCAAACCTCAAATACTCGGCTCGACTCGGCTCGAATAACAACCCTACTCGTCGCCGTCTTGTTTATCTCGAACGAGCTGGTCTCCCTCGTTCCCTCCTTTGGCCTCTTTTAGCCGCCACCGATGAGCTAGTATCCCTCGTCCCCCCTCTTCTTCTTCTTCTTCTTCTTCTCGAGCGAGCAAGTCCCCTCGTACCCTCCCCCCCCATCTTCTTCTCGAGCGAGTAAGTCTCCTCGTCCCCCCTAATTTTTTTTTTTCGAGCGAGCACGTCTCCTCGTCCCCTCTCATGGACGATCAAGTTATCTCCATGACTGTGTTCACACATATAGTGTTAGTCACACTCCCCTCCATTTTAAATTTTCTCTATAGCTTCACGCTACATCTTTCTTCTTCTACTTTCCTCTATATCCGGAGAGCCCATAATCGATATCATTGGTTGCTCGCTCCTCCGATCTATCTGGTTTGTGCTTGAATCAACTGTTTTTGACACCCTTGCAAGTGTTTCTTGCCTAATTTTCTGTCATCGTTCGTCCTTCAAGGGATTTCGGTGTTTCGATCCATTTGCTTCCTGCTTTTATGTGCCTTGGCATGTCCTATTTGGCGATTCCGAATTTCCGTTATTTCTCCTACTCTATGACAACAAAAGTGCATTATTTTACGGATATCTTCACAAAGCTTCTATCTCAAACTCGCTTCAAATTGTTGCGTACCAAGCTCGTGTTCATTTACATTCACAGCTTCGCTTGATCGGGGGTATTAGAGAATATAATAGAATAATATATTATAGGGATAGTGTAATATATTATAGGTGACAATCTTTTATTTATGGTTTATATTTATTTTTTTGATTATTTATTTTTTTGTTTATCTCTTATAATCATTATATATAGTGGACCACTTTTATCATCTCATTAACAATGGTGATTGAATATAATTCTCACAATAATCTTTGTAGTTTTTTGTGATAAAGAGAGAATATGTTTAATTTGTATGTATGCATGTTATTGAAAAATGAGACTTGAACCCTTATACAACTCCATCAACACACGAATTTTGAAAATGTGATTTGATTTACAAAACTTAAGGTTTAAGTAGAGATGCTAAAAAAACTAGGGGAATTTTTACAGTAGTCATATTTTACGAAGTGACTATATAGTCACTTTGTTGAATCGCGCCATGTGGCGTCGTAAACGTCGTAACGATCTGCTACCTGTTATACAAGTTTAAATTATTTATATCATTTTTTAAATTGTGTTTTGTTATTTACTTTATTACCCTTCTTTAATAAAAAATACAAAATTTTAAATAAATAACTAAATTACTATCCTACCCTTACCTTTTTAATACAAATTACATTATTTTAAAAATTAAATAAACAAATAAAAAATTAAATAAAAATAGAATAATTCATTAAATGATGAATTAGGATTCATCCCTCCTACACCTTCAAATTCACGATAGTACTCCCTCTCCCCCATCCTTCCTCCGTTTTCCCCTTTCTCCCCCCTAGGGATGGCAATGGGACAGAGCAGGGCAGATAGTTAAATATCTAAATCTACCCTGCGTTCATAAGTATCTGCCCTGCCCTGTCCTGCGACCTGCTGCGAGGCAACATTTTGTGTCCTGCCCTGCCCTGACCCATGCACTCCAAAAGTCCAAGTAAAATATGCAAATTAAATTAAATTAAACAATAAAATAAATATTAAAAATCCACAATTAAATTAAACATTAGAAATTCACTAAGGTCATATCCAAAATACTTAACAGCAAACAAAATAATCAAAAATAATTTTTATATTAATATATGTTAATATAATTTTTTTTTTTATATTCAGGGCAGGGCAGATTTTTATAATACATGTATCCATGCCTGCCCTGCCCTGCCCTGCGTGCGGAGTGGGGCAGATTTGCCCTGTTTTAAGGATGGGGCAGGGCGGATCTAAACCTCTCAGAGCAGGACGGGTCGACTTCGGGGCAGATCATTTTGCCATCCCTACAGTCCCTCCCCGTCCGTAATTCTTTCGATCTCGTGTGATTATCTGGTTCACTCACTCTTCCACTGTTTGCTCACTCTTCTTCCCCACCAAATCACGCCCTCACTCTTCTCTCCAACCAAATCGCTCGCTCACTCTATTCCCCCAAATCAGTAGCTCACAAATCTGTGCATTCTTCATTTTTCTACGCGGCCATGATTGACTGTTTTGTGCCCATAACAATGTTTCACTCCAAATAAAAGAAGTAACAAGAAAAGTGAATATTTTGGACTAGTTCTTCAAGAGTGAATATTTGTGTTTCGGTTGCCATGTTCATTGGACAGTTCACCACTTATTAATAATCGGCCATTTCACTCAATCACTATATTCTAGGTTATATAAATCATGAGTTCTTTATCAATCAGACCATCCATTGTTTTCGAACACGTTAAATTTGGGGTTAACCACGTCGTCCTATTCTTAAAAACATCATAGGTTGTAAAATGATGACATCGGGAAACTTAAGTTTCATATTTGACACACGAAAACGAGATAACGACCCGTGTGACATTATAACGGTGCGAAGGACGTTACCGTCACTAACGACACCTTACCGACCATTCTCCTAGATGACTAGATCCATGTGATATTTTATACGAGTACTGTGTAGAACATGAATATCGACGTATAACATGTGTTGAATACCCCGATAAACGAGAGAACGACCCATGTGACATTCTAACGGAATGAAGATCGTTAACGTTGCACGACTTTTAGACCATGCACACTCTAATTTTGGAAATAATTGTAATTCTTACAAATAATTATAAATATCAATTATTTATGGTAAATTAGTGGTAATGCACGACTTCTAGACCAATCTATTATTTATGGTAAATTGGTGGTAATGCACGACTTCTAGATCGTGCACACTCTAATTTTGGAAATAATTGTAATTTTTATAAATATCAATTATTTATGGTAAGTTATTGGTAATGCTGCTAATGCATGATTGTTAAATCAAATCCTTATTTACAAAACAAAAACTCTCATGTTTGACACACTCTCCTTTAATTATATTTATTTATTTTTTGTTAAGAAATTGATTTGATTTATTTTTTGTTATTAATTGTATTAAGAACATAAGGGTAAGTATGGAATTTTAACATTACGTATTTTAATTAAATTAATAAATATAATAAATTATTTTATTGTATAAAGATAAAAATGTAATTTTACAATAATATATTTTAATGAATTAAATTTAATATAAAATACAAATTTATGACACATTACGACAATACATACCGTAAAATTTACAAAAGGTAACACGTCATCAAGTTTAAGACTGTAGATTAGATTTTTAATGGCTTATATTAACTGACTACAATAGTTTTTACGACACCTTGACTATATATAGGAGGTCCCAAAAAACTAACACGAAATCGGTGGTTACCGCTATAAAATTAAACTGAAATCTTATAATTTTGGGTGGGGCTATAAATACTCATATAATGTTATACATACCCCATTATTTTATACACAAAAATAGATATTTATAAATGACTAAGTAACCATTATA
The DNA here is from genome assembly GCA_963675135.1 of Galeopsis tetrahit. Lineage (NCBI taxonomy): Eukaryota > Viridiplantae > Streptophyta > Magnoliopsida > Lamiales > Lamiaceae > Galeopsis > Galeopsis tetrahit. The sequence continues at coordinate 2,734,547 of OY776126.1, read as the reverse complement.
TAAATAAAGTATTAAATAATTTGAAAAAATATAATAAAAATATGAAAAATATTATTAAAGAAGTCGAGTAAATATTTAATATTAATTTTTTTGAAAAAAAAAGAGAGAAGATTTAATAAAATCTGAAAATATTCAGAAATAAATAAAAATAATCAAATAAGTTTTTTAATACCAACTAAAGATAAATAAAATTGTAAAAATATTTAATAAATTTGATAAATTTTAAAAAATATTTAAATTAAAAAAATTTAAAAAGTAAGAATTCAAATTAATATAAAAAATAAATAAAGCAAAAAATATATTTAAAAAATACCTAAATCTTAAAAAATTAATTAAATAAGATTTGAAGATTTAGTTGGTTTTTTAATATTTTTAAATTTTTCGTAGCTTTAATTTATTTTTGGAGATTTTTATTTTATACTCCATTTGATTTTTAATTTTATTTGATTTACTTAATTTCTTTCAGATTTAATTAAAAAAATCAATTTAATACTTTTGAAAATTTAATTGATAATGTTTTAGATTTTTAATTGATTTTATCATTCAAATAGTTTTTTTAATATTTATTTGATTTTTAAAAACATTTTTCAACTTTTATTTAATTTTTTTCATATTATTGAATATATTTTTTGATTTTTTTTTTGACGGATGATAATTTTTTTTAAATTTTATATATTTTTAAGATTTAGTTAATTTTAATATGGAGTAATGTGTTATTTTGATTTTTATTTAATTTTTATTTTGTTTGAAGTGTTAGAAGGATAAATATGAAAGAATTGAGATGTGTTTAGTAATAAAAATTGATTTTTAAATTTTAATGGGGTGTGTTTAACATTTGAGGTGTGTATAACATTATATGGGGTGTTAATAGCCCCACTCATAATTTTTCGTTCACTAAAAATGTTCTTATACTTTTGAGTAATTTAAAAAAAAATAAAAAAATTAAAGTGTGGGTATTGTGAAATATTGTGTCATTTATGATAAAAAAAAAACTTGGCCCAATTATTGTGAAATATTGTGTCATTTAGGTAGGTTGGGTCATAGCCCACGTCAGGTGGTTTGTATTGGCAAAGGCCCAAGTTATTTTTTAGTAAATACACTCATTTACATATTTTTGTTATTTGTGAAAGTATTGCATTACCCTTCATTGTGTGAATTCTAATTTGAACCGTAAGTCAATTTTTTAACTTAACGTGGAAGGTTTACACACTTTAGAACAAGCTTTAATTTAATTTAAATAACACCCTCACCCCCTACCCCCATATTTGCAGTTTTGCACATCCCCATCCACCTATTTGTCCCACTAGCAGCCATCTCTGGGCCCCTACACATTTTCATTTTCCAATCAATTTATATTTTTTTGGTCGCCTACCTTTTTGGTCAAATATAGTACTCCCTCCGTCCCGGAGGAACTTGCACCGTTTGACCGGCACACATTTTAAGAAATGGGTAAGAAAATGTGTAATGATTGATGTTTTGAGGGGTAGTTTTGTAAACTTTTATGAATAAAGTAAAGTAAAAAGTAGATTGAGTGTGGAAAAGTAATGACATATGGGTAAATATGAGTATATTTCAAGGGTGAGGGTTGTGAAGATATTTCCTTTTATGGAGTGTGCAAATTGGTATGGGACATCCATATATGGAAAGTGTGCAAATTCCTGTGGGACGGAGGGAGTACTCCGTATCATAATACTACTCCCTCCGTCCCAAAGTTGAAGCCACAAACCAAATTGACACGGGTTTTAACAAATGAGTTGTTTATTAGTATTGTGTAAGATAAAGTGGGGGTAATAAAGACTTTTCAACTTTATAAATAGTAATAAAGTTACTTTTTAGTGTAATAAAGTAGTGGCATTTGTTGTAATATTGTGATGTTTTAAAGGGAATGTTTAAAAGTGCTTTTACTATTTTAGGTAATGTGGCTTCAAGTATGGGACACCCAAAATGGTAAAATGTGGCTTCAGGACGGAGGGAGTATCATTCACATCGTGTTGCATTCCTAATCATTTCCCCAACACCAATTTTTATGTAAGATAGGTGAAGCAATGGGATTCTACGAAACACTATCTTGGATCAAGACAATGGAGCTCGATAATATAACGATCGAGGGGATGTTAAGATAGTGGTCGATGCGTTAAATTTTGCGGAGTCGATTCACTCAAACTTTGGAGATTTTATACTTGCTTGTAGGGTCTTGAAGGTGAAGGTCACTTTTACCAATGTCATTTTTTATTTTTATTTTGTCAAAAGAAGTGTTAATAATATAGCACACAGTTTGCTAGAGCCTTTTGAAATTTTGAGAGTCCTTGTCTTTAGATAGATCCTTTGATCTTTGTGTAAGACTACTTATACCGCATTGCGATTGCAATAATGGAAGTTAAGTCCACTCGAAATCAAAAAAATGTAAGACTTGCATAATAAATAAACTGTACCTTCTTGTATCATTAGTTTCTTTTTAAAATGTTTTTTTTTTTTTTTTAAGAAATACGATATGATACACATATTAAGAAAGTTTTATACTATATGAGTAAGATTTTGATACAAGTGATGTGAATAAGAATATAAGATATAAAAATAAAAGTGAAAAAATTATAGGAAAACGATGGGAGGGTATGTTGTTTATTTTGAATTAAGTTACTATTTTATTTCTTAGTACTATGAGAATCCCTGACTCATACCATATAATAATGTTTAATTAAGTTGGAAAATAACTATTTTAAACACATCCAAAAACACCATGCAGTTTTGTTTATTACTGAAAGTAGGTGTGTGAGAAACAACTATGGATAAAAATTGCATAACAAAGATATTTGGCTCTAGAAATTTATGTGATTTTTTTTTTTAGTAGTAAAATTTCGAATTTGTGTGAATATTTGTTTGTTAATTGTGTGAAATGGCATTTTGTAAAACATATTTATGTTAACTGTACTTTTATTCACACATTCAACTATTTTTAACATTTTTTAGTTACATTATAAATTTTAATCGTGTCACGTTATATGTTTTTAAAAGAGAGTGTCCCTTGATAAAAATACGATATGATCAACGATAATGATACGGGTGTAGAACGGGTTTGTTCGGTCTCAATATTCGTCTTTACCCTGTTTACTTTTCTATTATTTTTAAATTAATTTTATTATACACAATTAGGGGTGGAAATGGATTAGGCTACCCAACAGGGGCCGAGCTACAAGCACCAGGCTCAAAATATTCGATTCTTCTACACAAATCATTAGAGCCTCAATATACATCCCGTCGTCATTTCCACATCCCTCATTTTCAAATCAGAGACATCACTAGGAGTAACTAATGATGCTTTTGGCAGATTTGCATCCTCACAAACCACTGTGTTCTCAATATCCATCCCGATTTCATCTCCAACATCTGTCGTATTCAGATGAGAGCCATCAGCTATTCCATCACAAGGAGTAACTACCGATTCTTTGGGAAGAGTTGCCTCCACATTAGCCTGAGACTCAGATGGTCGGGAAAAACACCTAGATTGTTGGCCTATAACATCAACAACGTCCATTTCAGAAGATTTACTCAGCATATCAGTGATTGGTATCACATCCATGGTTACAGGAGCCTCGTTACTAGAGCCAGATTTTAAATCAAGAAAGCATCTACACATGTCTTTCATAAGTATGTGCCCCTAGAGGAGAAGGAGAACCCTGAAAAGATGGAACATAATGAGTGGAATCTGTTGAACAGAAAGGCGATGAGTGCGATACATTTATCGCTGCCCATGAACGTAGCCTACCACACGACTAAAGCCAAGTCCGCAAGGGAGATGTTGCAGATCTTTGAGGAGATGTATCAGAAGCCCACAACGGCGAACAAGGTTCACCTTATCAGACGGTTGTTCAACCTCAGAATGTCGGAGAGCACACCCGTGCAACAACACCTGAACGAGTTCAACATGATCATTGGGCAGTAGTGTTCTGTCGAGATCAAATTCAGTGACGAGGTACTTGCTTTAGTTTTGTTATCTTCTTTGCTTGACAGTTGGGTTGCCACAGTAACTGCAGTTAGCGCGTCATCCGCGAAAGATAAACTGAAACTTGACAAAGTGAGAGATCTGATGATTAACGAGGAGGTTCGCAAGAAAGAGTCAGGATCCACTTTAGGGTCAGCGCTGAACACGGAGGAAAGGGGCATATCGAAGGGTATGCAAAATCGTGGCAGATCAAAGTCCAGAGGAAAGAGTCAATCCAAGAAAGATAAAGACTCGATCCAGTGCTGAAATTGTAATGAGTTTGGTCACTACAGGAACCAGTGTTCAGCACCCAAGAAAAATAAGAAGGGACAAAACGAGAAGAAGACAGCAAACACAACCACATATGATATTGGAGACGCGTTGGTCTTGAGTGTCAGTAGTCCGCTAGAATCATTCCACTTTTGCAGTGATGCTGAAATAATGGAAAACTATGTGTCTGGCGAATTCGAACAAATGATCGATGAAATTCGAAGAGTATTATGCAATTGCAAAAATGGGTTCTTAGTAACTATGAAAAAAATTAGGGACGAGATTTAAAATTTATTTTCCACAAAAAAAAACAAAAAACAATTGAGTTATTTTTCAAGAAATTTTCATAAATCTTTCATGTAATAGATAGTATATGAGAAATTATTAATTTGTATTTTATATAGGGTTTATAAAAATTATAAAAAAAATGTATTATCTTATAATTTTAGTGAGTTTATTAATTTAGCACTCTATTCCCGAGTTGGGATCGTCAGTATTAATTTATAGAGTTTCTATTGTATCAGATTTAATGGTAGTCAAAAAATCTGATTCGAATACAAGTTTAGGTAGCCGTGCAGGTGCTAAAATAAATCGATGTTCTTGGTTCGAGTCTGCGGTCTCAGTTACAAAATCGAGTGTGCCTATAACCATGCCCAAAAAGAAAAAACTTGGCCCAACTCATTTTGTAAAAAAATTCAGGTCGGACCAAACTTTAGATAGGTTGGGTCACAGGCCCAAGTCAAGTAGTTTAGTTTTTATCTCCACTACAAATAACGAACTAAAGTGTTGGCAAACGCCCAGGTTTTTTTTTAGTAAATACACTCATTTAATATTTTTGTGTAGTTGCATGAAATTTAAAAATAAATCTGGATCCACTACGTTGACGTGAACATAAACCTAGATCAAGAAGGGCCAAAGTCTAACTATTAAGTTTTTTGATGGTCATCCCTTTTTTCCCCTCCCTGGGTTCTGACTCGAACCCAGGACCTAAGGCCTAGGTAGTGGTGCTCTAACCACTTGAGCTATCCCACTTTGTCGCCAAAACCATTGCAACTAGAGGTTGAGGCCTCTAGTTGCAATGGTTTTGACAAAAAGCAACGACAAACTATTCAATCCAACAGCCAAAGCACACAGCAAAAGACACATGTCGTTAGTCATTCACAAAAGCAAAACGGGCCGCCGGAAACATCCGATAATTAGTCCGTCTCCGACGGCAGCCATAATAAGCACAAAAGAAAAAAAAAATGTTATGAAATCACTCCCAAGTGATCAAGAGTTAAGTACAAGACATGACAGTAAAAGTAAAGTATAGAATAGATAAAGCAAACGACACATGTCGTTAGTCATTTCCCCTTCAGCTGTCATCGAGCCGCCATCATCGCCTCCCTATTCCTCCTCTGACGCCAAGTCCGCCTCAGTACCCACATAATTGGCCTCTCTATGTAAACTAATAGTGGCATTAACAAGACTAATTTACTCCATGTATGTAAACAAAAGGGTAAAAATATCATATTGCACATATATATATATATTGCTATTTAATGACTTTCTTAATTTTTGTGAGACACATTCTTAACTTACACTCACACACAACAACAATATAATAATACAATATCAATCACTCTATGTTATAAGAGCCAAGTACTTGAAGTTCAAGCTCGGCTCGACTCGTTAACGAGTATATCGATCTGAGCCTAATGGCATTAAAAGAAAAAATTAGTGTCGAGTCTAATAGATTGAGTTCGAGCCTTATTGAGCCGAGCTCACGAATAGTTCGGTTCGTTTAACAACACTACTCTTACACGTGGATCTTACATAAAGTTATACTTAGGGCATCTCCAACGCTGCCTCTAATAGGCAAATTAAAGTAAAAGAACAGCTCCAACGCATACTCAATGTTGGTGGCAATTTGCCACCATTTCGTTTTTGGTGGCAAATTTGCCACCAACTCAAATCTCTACTCAAATTTTTTTTGTCTACTTAATTTATTAATTTGCTGTTTGTTGTCAATTTACCCTCTCGTTTATATTTTTTTATGAAACAATTTTAAATTTTATGATTAATAATTATGAAATATTTAAAATTTGAAAGCATATAATTTAATTGTAAGACAACGTTAATAATTTAAATTATAAAATACAATAGAAAACAAAAATATATATTACAAATTTAAATTACAAAATACAATAGGATAAAAACATACATACTACGAATTTAAATTACAAAATACAGTAGAAAATTAACTAAATTTAATACAACATACGTAAACAAAAATAAGCAAATGAAATACAACTTAAATATAAATACTACGAATTTTAATAATATTGGGATAGACTACTTCCAAACTCTCAAATATTACCAAAATATTGTCCAAATTAGATGGAGAGATTTTCAGAAACCACTCAAATTGTGATGTAATTTATATTTTATTCAATTGAATTTGGTGTTTTGTTTCATTGATTTTTTTATATATTTTTATATTAAATATATCACATTTTTTTGTTTAATTAATTTAATTTAAATATAAATATGAAATTATATAGTTGATGATAAAAAAATATTTAATAAAATATAAATAAAAAAGATAACATTAACATTTGAGTTTGATGATTGGAGATGATTTTATTGTTTGACTCAAATTTGATGGCAAATTGATGATTTTGATGGCAACTTGAGTCCAATGATTGGAGATGGCCTTAGCCCAACTTAAAATCGCAAAAATAACAATAACACCTTATTATCTATCAAGGTTTCAAAGTACACTCTATTTTAAAATCCTGTTTTCAAAAACTAACATATATTTACTAGATATTTAACAAACTACATATCATTGCAGAATACTCCCTCCGTCCGCCTATAAGCTTCCCGCTACTTTTTGGCACAGAGATTAAGAAAAGTGATTAAATAATAAATATAGTACAAGTGATGTGATTGGAAGAAGGAGAGAGATAGAGAAAAAAAGTAAGATATAAAGTGATGTGTAAGAAAAAGTACTTACCAAAAAGGGTATGAGAAGCTTATAGACGGACGGACCAAAATGGTAAAATGGGAAGCTTATAGACGGATGGAGGGAGTATAATGTTACAACCCTTAGTTTTCAGCCAACAACAATTTCTACATGAATTCGTGGTTTAATTTGAACAGAGATTTCAAAAAATTGAAATTACAAATGAAAAATGAAATGTCTGCACACGGAAAAAAAAATCCCTAAATGTAGGCACATGAAAGATGCGCGCACAGTGCGCGATCTTTGTTCTGTTAGAAGAGAGAGAAATTGGAAGAGGGAGAGATAGAATTTGTTTATATTTCTGCATAAAATCCCAAATTCAACTACATGGGGTATTTATATCCAATACCCAGGCAATACGCTGCCGTTTTAGGGAATTAAAGAAACTAAAACACGATTTTGAAAAACATAACAAATACGCCTTTGACCATCGTGACAACTTCCCCCCTTCACACTGTACTTGTCCTCAAGTACACAAGTGAGGATACTTAGCTTGCATCTCCAGAAAATCCTCCCAAGTAGCCTCTTCATCAGGCAAGTGAGCCCATCGGACCAGCACCTCCGTCGCCGGCGACGACCCCTTCTTGACTAGCCTTCGAGCTAAAATCGCGACAGCCTGCAGTAAGACCTTCCCCTCTTTGTCGAATTCAGGTATGTCGCGAACTAACCCATCTCCTCTACCAATGTGTCGCTTGAGCAATGACACGTGAAATGTTGGGTGTATTTTCGCAGTTGGTGGAAGCGCTAAGGTATAGGCGACCTCTCCGATCCTCTCCAGTATCTGAAAGGGCCCAGCGTATTTTGGAGTCAGCTTCCAAATGTGCCTCCCATGAATCGATTTCTGTCGATAGGGTTTAAGCTTGAGGTAAACCCACTCTCCTACTTGAAATTCTCTCTCACTTCTGTTTTTGTTGGCGAACTGACGCATTCGATCTCTGGCCTTTTGCAATAATTCTTTGAGTTTCTGAATGATGATTTGTCTTGCCTGAATTGAGTCCTCCACCCCTTGAACTTGACTCCGTAGATACGGCCCTAGTGTAAGAGGAATAGGTCTGTGTCCATACAATGCTTCAAAGGGAGTAATGTTTAGAGTAGTGTGAAAATTGGTATTATACCAATGTTCAGCTAATGGTAGCCATTGAGCCCAGTGTTTAGGTGTAGCTCCACACATACACCTCAAATATGTCTCCAAACACTGGTTCACCCTCTCTGTTTGCCCATCAGTTTGAGGGTGATAAGCTGTGCTCAGAAGTTGCTGAACTCCCAGTAACCTGAACAGTTGCTGCCAAAAATGGCTAGTGAATATCTTGTCTCTATCAGAAATGATAGTGGCAGGTAGACCATGTAGTTTGTAGATAGTATCCATAAACACAGATGCTAATTGAGAGGCTGAGAATGGATGAGATAGAGCTATGAAGTGGCTGTATTTTGTGAATCTGTCCACCACTACCCAAATTGTATCCTTCCCCTCAGATGTAGGCAGTTTCTCAATGAAATCCATGGTAATATCCCTCCAAGCTTGTTCTGGCACAGGCAAGGGTTGGAGTAGACCAGGTTGCTTAAGTGTTTCATGTTTACACACTTGACAAATCTGACATTGGGCCACCCATTGCTATATATCTTGCCTAAGATTAGGCCACCAAAATGTGTATTTCATTCTGTGGTAAGTTACTTGCACCCCAGAATGTCCCCCTTCACTAGATGCATGCATGAATTGGATGATTTTAGATCTAAAATCATGTCCACTTCCCACATATAAGATCCCCTTGTATCTTACTAACCCAGCCTTATAAGTGAAGTAGGATACATTATAAGGGTAGGTTAGAGCTTCAGTAATCACTTGGTGCACCACAACATCTCCTTCATAGCTTTCTTGGATTTCATCAATCCAAGCTGGCTTGATTACTGTCACAGCTTGGCATTGTGCTTCTTTAGAGAAAATCTGCCTTGATAGTGCATCTGCCACTATATTCTCCTTTCCACTCCTGTACTCTATCTTGTAATCAAAGCCCAGTAGTTTTGTTAAGTACTTGTGTTGCAGGGGTGTAGAAATCTTTTGCTCCAGCAAGTACTTCAAGCTTTGATGATCAGTTCTGATAGTGAATGGTGCATGAATCAAATAGCTTCTCCATTTTTCCACAGCTAGTAGGATAGCTAAGAACTCCTTTTCATAGATTGACAACCCTAGGTTCTTTACACCCAAAGGTTTGCTAATAAAGGCAATGGGCCTGTTTCCTTGCACCAAAACTGCTCCTAATCCCCCATAACTTGCATCTGTCTCCACAATGAATTCTTTAGTAAAGTCAGGTAGTTGTAGGATAGGTGCTTCCACCATGGCTTTCTTGAGTTTCAAGAAAGCCTCCTCAGCCTCTTCACACCACTCAAATCTCCCCTTCTTAGTCAATTGAGTGAGTGCCTTAGCTATTTGCCCATAATGCATGATAAACTTTCTGTAATAACCAGTAAGGCCCAAAAATCCCCTTAATGATTTCACAGATGTAGGTTTAGGCCACTCCTGCATTACCTTCAATTTGTTTGGATCAGCCATTACCCTTGATCAGATATAATATGGCCCAAATATTCCACCTCTCTTTGACCAAACACACACTTGGATGCCTTGGCCATCAACTGATGCTGCCTCATCAGTTGAAAGACTTGCTTTAAGTGTAGTTCATGTTGCCCCAGATCTGCACTGTAGACCAATATATCATCAAAGAAAACTAGCACAAACTTCCTCAAGTATGGGCTAAATACTGAATTCATTACAGCCTGGAAGGTGGCTGGTGCATTAGTTAACACTATAAGAAACAGGGGGAATAGCGACGAAAATTTTACGACAAATCTAAATTTTATCGCTAAAATCAAATTTTAGCAACGAAATAGAAATTTTCGTCGCTAAATTGTTAGATTTAATATTTGCAACAAAATTTATATATTTCGTCGCTATATTAGCAACAAATTGCTTCATTTTGTTGTTAAAAATCAAAACAGCAATGAAAATTATATTTCGTCGCTAATATTTTGCGATGAAAGATAAATTTTCGTGGCTAAATTCTTGAAATTAATTTTTGCAACAAAATTTATATATTTCATCGCTATATTAACAACAAATTGCTTCATTTTGTTGGTAATAATCAGAACAACAATGAAAATTATATTTCGTTGCTAATATTTTGCGATGAATTAGAAATTTTCGTGGCTAATTTCTTGAAATTAATTTTTGGAACAAAATTTATATATTTCATCGCTATATTAGCAACAAATTGCTTCATTTTGTTGTTAATAATCAGAACAACAATGAAAATTATATTTTGTTGCTAATATTTTGCGATGATATAGAAATTTTTGTGGTTAATTTCTTTAAATTAATTTTTGCAACAAAATCTATATATTTCATCGTTGTATTAGCAACAAATTGCTTCATTTTGTTGTTAATAATCAGAATAGCAATGAAAATTATATTTTGTCACTAACATTTTGCGATCAAATAGAAATATTCGTGGCTAATTTATTGAGATTAATTTTTGCAATGAAATTAAAATATTTTATCGCTATAATAGCAATGAATTGCTTCATTTTGTTGTTAATAATCAGAACAACAATGAAAATTATATTTCGTCGCTAATATTTTGCGATGAAATATAATTTTTTGTGGCTAATTTATTGAAATTAATTTTTACGATGAAATAAAAAAAATTCATCGCTAAACTAGCAACAAATTCTTTTATTTTGTTGTTAATAATAAGGACAACAATGAAAATTATATTTAGTCGCTATTATTTTACGATGAAATATATTTTTTGTGGCTAATTTCTTGGAATTAATATTTGCAACAAAATTAAAATATTTCATCACCACACTTTCAACAAATTATTTTATTTTGTTGTTAATAATAAGAACAAAAATGAAAATTATATTTCGTTGCCAATATTTTAGCGACAAAATTGAAATTTGCATGATTAATTTCGTGGATTTAATATTCGAGAGAAAATTAAAATATTTCATCACTATATTAGCAACACAATATTTTATTTTATTCTTAATAACCAGAGCAATAATGAAAATTATATTTCGTCTCTAATATTTTAGTAATGAAATAGATTATTTCATGTTTAATTCTAATGAATTAAAAATGATTGTCGTTTAAACATAATAAAGGAAAAAAGTTTGAGTGCATGCACAATGTGAAATAATTGAGACGATTCCAACACTATGATGTTTGAAATAATAGGATCAATATAATTTCATTTACTTTTACACTATTAAGTTTTTTATTTGATTTATTTTGGGGTATAATTTTTTGATTTCATTCTGTATAATTTGTTTTATGTTTTTCTGTTTTCTTGATTTCATTAATTATTTGTTGTTATTCCCGCTAAGAATGAGGGAAGAGTACTATATACTTCAACTATGCATATTAAATCAAGAAAATCGGTTTATATAATTAAATGTTTAATAATTCTCCATATTTTGTGTCTTATAAATCAGTTTGAATGTTTATAAAAATATTTATAAATATGATGATGCAAATGAAGATGGACATAAAGATGAGAGGATGAAGATAGGATGTAATATTTATTATTTTTTTGGAATTGTTTGTTTTAAAAATTACAATATATATACAAGTTCAAAATTAATCAATTAATATATGTGAAATAAATTATTGAATAAGTAAATTAACTAAATTAGTAAAAATTGAATACATATATAATTAATATTAAAAACTAAATCAAAGAGTTGTTTGTCCGAGTGGTGGGCGCCCAGCTATGGGCGCTTACCCACCCGGGATCGATTCCCACCAAGAACAAATAAATAGTCATTTAAATAAAATGGGGGAGGGGGTATGTGGGTGCGGATCGGGTCGGGTGTGGGTGTGGGTGCGGGTCGGTTGGGACGGGTCGGGTGTGGGTGCGGGTACGGGTTGGGGCGGGTCGGGTGTGGGTTGGGTACGGGTTAGGGCGGGTCGGGTGCGGGTTGGTGGATTGCGGAAGTGGGTTTAGAGAATAATTCGTAAATCGGATATCCATAGCCAAATATTAACGACAAAAATATGGGTTTCATCTCTAACATTTGCAACGAAATTAAAAAATTTATCGCAAAAAAATTAGCCACAAAGTAAGGAGCTACTATTTTAGACACGAAAAAATTTATCGCTAATTCTAATATTTTCGTCGCTAATGTGAGTTAGCGATGAAATAATTTCGTCGCGGGATTTATTGCTATACACCCGTCGCTAACGTGTTTGCGACAAATATTTGATTTTCCTCGCAAACATTTGGCGATGAAACTAATATTTTCGTCGCTAATATTTTGCGATGAAACTCAAATTTTCGTTGCTAATATTTTGCAATGAAACTCAAATTTTCATCGCAAATATTTGCGACAAAAACAATTTTTTTGTCGCAAACACGTTAGCGACGGGCGTATAGCAACAAATCCCGCGACAAAATTATTTCATCGCTAATTCACGTTAGCGACGAAAATATTATAATTGGCGACAAATATTTTCACGGCTAAATCGCAGTTTTCTTGTAGTGTAACCCAAATGGCATCACCACAAACTCATACAAGCCAGATACAGTGACAAAAGCAGTTTTGTGGACATCATTAGGTTGTACTCTGATTTGATGATACCCTGCCCTTAAATCAATTTTAGAGAAGCACTTAGCTTGCCCCAATTCATCCAGTAGATCATCAATCAAAGGAATAGGGTAACTATCCTTGATTGTGATTGCATTCAATTTCCTATAATCAACACAGAATCTCCAACTCCCATCTTTCTTCTTCACCAACAGCACTGGTGAAGAATAAGGACTCTGGCTAGGCTTGATAATCCCACTTTCTAACATTTCTTGCACCAATTTCTCAATCTCCTGTCTCTGTAGAAATGGATATTTGTATGCATGTTGTTTAATTGGGCCTTCTCCTTCTTTAATTTTGATTTGGTGGTCTTGTGCCCTTTGTGGTGGCAATTTAGTAGGTACTTGAAAGATATCCTTATGCTCTTCCAATAATACCTTCAATTCTGGAGCAGTTGTGCATTTATCTACCTCCATATTCCCCTTAACATAACACATAAAGTATAAGTCCCCTTGTGACTTCTTTTTTATGAGTTTGTTAAACTGCTTCCCAGTGATCATGCTTATTTGCAAATCATTGCTAATTCCTTGCAAACTGACCACTCTTCCATCCTTTTCAAACTGCACATTATGCTTCTTGAAATCAAAAGTAACTGGCCCCAATTGACTTAATAAGTCTACCCCCATCACCATGTCACAACCTCCCAAAGTGAGCACTCTCAAAGGTGCAATGAACTTACATTCACCCATTATCCATTCCACTTGAGCACATTTGGTGTTACACTCCACTTTACTTCCATCTGCCACTGTAACAATTAGTGAACTAGCCTCTTCCACTTCATATCCCAGCCTTTTAGCAGTATGGGGGTCTATGAAACTATGGGTACTTCCAAAATCAAGTAGCACCATAATTACATGAGGGCCTACTTTCCCTTTAATTCTGACAATATCTGGGCTATTATGACCTGCTAGAGCATGTAATGATACAATAGGCTCCTGTCCTGTATCTCTTAGTTCTTGCAAAACCAGCTCCTTACACTCCTCTTCCTCATCATCTTCTGCCACCACAGATATTATAAACAGCCTCTTGCACTTATGCCCCACATGATATATTTCATCACAATTGTAGCACAAGTTCTTCTTCCTCCTAGCTTCCATTTCAGCTGGGGTTAACCTCTTCTGAAATGGTATCCTTTCAGCTCCATTTTTCTCCTTAGGATCAGTGTTAGGCTGTTTCCAATTAGAATTGGTATTAGGCCTAGCATTAGGCTTGTTACCCCTAGCCTGCACCCATAACAAGTCCTCCTGCTTGATTGCCAGTTGCATAGCTTCATCTAACATCATTGGTTTCATGATGTGTAGAAACTTCCCAATCTCCTCCTTCAATCCACTTATGAAGCTCTGAATCCAGTATTCCTCAGTGAGATTTTTCAGTATAGTACTCATGTAAGCTTTGAGTATTTCAAACTCTTTGATATACTCCTTGACTGATCCTTTTTGTGTTAGTTTATTGAATTTGCCTATCAAGTTGTCATCATCCATATTAGCAAATTTGTTAATAACCAACACTACAAATTGTTCCCATAACATGTTTTCTCTACCCTCCATTTGATCAACATACCAATAGTCTGCTGATCCCTCCATGTTCATAGCCGAGAGAACAATCTTCTCATAATCACTCATAGGGTGAAACATAAAGTACTTCCTACACCTCCTGATCCAAGCTCTTGGATCATCTCCATTAAATTTAGGGAAGTCCATCTTAATAGTTCTACCCTGAGGTCTAATTTCAGTGTTTTTAGTGATTACCTCAGGTGAGACCTTGGCTCCTGGTGGTGTCCCTAGCAAACCACCTTCAGATCTATCCATTGTAGCAGCTTCTCCTGACCCTCCCTCCATCATTGGAGTTTTCCCACGATTGTTCTTAACCTCTTTGGTTAACATCTCCAGTTGCAGCTTGAATGCTTCAGTAATAGCATTAAACTTAGCATCCATTTTCTTTGATAGTTCATCCTTCATTTCATTCATTTGATTTTCCAGTATAGCAATCTTCTGAGTTTGATTCACCATTGTTGATTTGATTGCAGGTCACGCAGCAACAGAAACCAAGCTCTGAGGCCACTGAAAGATGCGCGCACAGTGCGCGGTCTTTGTTCTGTTAGAAGAGAGAGAAATTGGGAGAGGGAGAGATAGAATTTGTTTATATTTCTGCATAAAATCCCAAATTCAACTACATGGGGTATTTATATCCAATACCCAGGCAATACGCTGCCGTTTTAGGGAATTAAAGAAACTAAAACACGATTTTGAAAAACATAACAAATACGCCTTTGACCATCGTGACAGCACAACATATAAAAGAATATACCCTTCAATCAAAGTTAAGAATCGCAGTAATAATCATCATCATGCATTCAAAAAACAGTGATTTTCTCCCGAGAGAACAATATGAGAATCTGAGCTAGAATTTACAGCGCGATGGTAGAGTAATAAATGGGGAAAATCTTGCTTACCACTTACCAGGACTTACAAGTTACAAATGGCGGTCATTGTTGTGAGTTAGAGAGGGAACAAAGCAATTTTTACAGTATTAAAAAAGGAAAATGATTGTTTAAGAAGAAGAATACTCACACTCTCCCCAATTGTTTGTTTGGACACTTTTTAAGGAAACTCCTCTCTAATGCTAGTCCTTACTCTGATGTTATTAATTTTGTGGGGTATTTTCATATTAAGAGTGTATAAATAATTTTGGAATGTCCCATTGGGCTGTTACACGAACCGAGCCGCTCGTGAGCTCGGCTCGGCTCGATAAGGCTCGAGTTCGGCTCGTTCGTTAAATGAGCCGAGCCTCGATTTACTAACGAGCCGACTCGAGCTCGACTTATTAGGCTCGATATCTAATTTTTTTCTTTTATTTCCATTAGGCTCGTTAGACCCTTTAACGAGTCGAGCTCGTTTCTTAGCTCGCCAATGTTATCGAGCCAAGCTCGAACTTCAAATACTCGGTTCGGCTCGACTCGAATAACAGCCCTACATCCCAATAAAAAAAAGTGTACAAGCAATCAAGGGACGGAGGAAGTATTATTTTTACACTCATTTCAACTACTCTTTTAACTTTATAATTTTTTTATTTTTTTTTAATAAATGTGTCCACTCTATAGTGTAAACAATACAAAATGGAGGGAGTAGAATGAAACTTGAAAAAGTTGGGGTGGAACTTGGAAGTCAAAAAGCCTGGTTCGATTTACAAATTTAAATTTGCGAATCTATTATTACGGTTTGATCGATTAAATGGATATTTTCAAAAAAATTGCGCAGAAGATTAACAGAATAACGAGTTTCAGATGTTACTGAATGTAAGTACAAAAAATACAATTTTCACAATAAATATTAATACAGTTAATTTAAGAAAGAATAAAATATAAAATTTTGTTCTTAATCTATGTTACTATAAATATAATTATATGTTACTATACGGACAAAATATGTGTTACTATAAGGATAAGTAACACATATTTGACCTTAAACTAACACAGAACAATGTGTTACTATATAAACACAAGTGTATTACTTTATTGAGAAAGATGTGTTACTGTATAAATAAAACGTCATTATTGAGAGTAAATGAGATACCCTCATAAAAAAAAAACGAAGAACAATAATTGAAAACAAAAAAAACACAACCATGTTGAATAGTTTATTGATCCTTACAATTACAAAGACATAATTATCAACAATTAATTGCAATAAATCTGTGTGTGGTATTATTATTGATTTTTTTCTCATTCAAGAATTTATTCAAAAAACAAATCATGATTTCTCCGTCTTATTTCCTAATTAGCAGATCGAAAATTTGAACATAACAAATTTTCTAAAAGTTCTGAAGGTTTTATTTTTTTAATGGAAGTTGCGTAGCGTAAAAGAGCGTTGTGCAGAAGGGAAGAAGGAACAGGACACCAGGTAGAAATAAAAGAATGGATCAAATTGTACTAAAAGACTATTATGAAATGTTGTGAAAAATTTTAGCATTATGAAATATTTTTAGTCATTTATGATTAAAAAAAGGACAAACTCATTTTGTAAAATCAGGTTGGGGCAAATTTTGGGTTTGGCTAAATATCACTCCAACATTGTTAAATATAATCCTACGATTTTCGTAAACCCTTCATTTGGCACATATTAGATATACGGGTAAATATATCAAAATTTCGGTATACCGAATTTTTCGTATTGAAAAAATATTAAAATTTTCGGTAATAATATGAAAAATGATCACACCGCAGTATTTCGGTATTCGGTATGAAACGGTATCATATACCGAAACTTTAATAAAATATTAATTTTAAATTAAAACGACTTTAATTATTAAAATTTAAATAAAATAAACCTTAAATAATTAATCTCGATATAAAACAATTCTTTAATATTTTCGGTATGAATTGATATATCGATATGAAATGATGGTTCAATATTTTCGATATGAATCGGTATACCGATATGATACGATATATCGATATACCGTACCGTAATTTCGGTATACCTCTCCCTCCATTTCTTGATGTTTCGGTATATCGATATACCGTACCGTATTTTTTATATGAATCGGTATATCGATATGATACGATAAAATTTGTGACCCGTCCCTTTGTGGATTGGGTTGAGGTTTGACAGCCCGCCTAGCAAATGAGTCGGCCCACCCTCCCCCATCAATTGGCGTGTTTTTGTGATTTTGTCCCGCCCTGTCCCGCCTGCCCGTTTTGGCAGCTCTACGCGGCGCTACCCACCACTTGGTCGCCCTCCCGCCTCCACCAAATCATCCTCGTGGCCGCCCATCTCCCTCCATTCTTTCATCCAAAGGCCGCCCCCTCCATTTCGCGGTCGCCTCTTCCCCCCCTCTTCATTTTTGCGGCCTGTCGCCTAAAGCCTAGATTGGATTTTTTTTTTAATTTCGACAAACCAGTGTCGAATAGATATACTATTGTCGACAAAAAATTTATCGGAATTTTTTATTTTTTTTTTTCAAAATCTTGTCGACAAATATTTGTCGACAATAGTGCATACGGTCGACATTGATTTGTTGAAAATATGATTTTTTTTTTTAGATTTTTTGTAATTTTTGACATTTTTTTAGCACTATTTGAAATGGTTTATGTGGTTTTGTTGGATGCCAGAGGTGGAGGTGATGACGGTGGCGGCTAAAATTAGAGTTAGGGTTTAAAAGTGAAGGAAAAAGTATATTTATTGGGGTCATTTTAGTAGAAGGATAGCTTATGTATTTTACGTGATTATTAAATTAATAAATAGAGATGGGGAGTACACTTAACAAACATGAAGGGGTATATAGATAAGCCCGTAGGTTGGGTCACAGCCCACAGGAAGTTTAGTTTATCTCCACCATAAATAACAAACTAAAGTAGGGTGGGACTATTTACACCTCCATTTCGGTTTAGAACACTCCCCCTTTGAGTTTAATAATAAAATAATGAGGTAAAAACCAAAAATACCCTTCAAGTCCTATTACACTACTAAATGCACCCCCTTCACCTTTTTATCCAGCCGCTGCCACCACCGCAGTCGTCGTCGCCGCCGCCATCACCACCACCACCACCACCAAACAAACAACAAACAACAAAATTTCACCAAAAACAACAAACAAAAAAAAATCTAGAAACTTAGAAAAATTTCAATTTTTTTATAAATTTTCGACAAACCAGTGTCGACCATATTCACTCTCGTCGACACCCTGTTGTCGACGAGAGTGAATATGGTCGACACTGGTTTGTTGAAAATTTTTAAAAAAAATTGAAATATTTCGACAACTTTAAGTCGATCAAAATACACTCTCATCGACAACAATATGTCGACGAGAATGTATATTGTCGATCTACAAAGGTCGAAAAAATTTAATTTTTTTTTTTAAAAAAAAATCGACACAGTTGGTCGACCATATACATTCTCGTCGACAATAATTTATCGACGAGAATGCAAAGGGTCGATAGACTAGTGTCGATGAAAAGAAAAAAAAAATTACCTTTAAAGCCGAAAACAAAAAAATTGACATTCGAGGAGAAAATGAAACAAAAAAACCAAAGAAAGTGGAGAAAAAAAAGAAAAAATGAAGAAGAGCAAAAAAAAAAAAAACCCTAAATCTAAAATTCAAACCTTATGGGCGGCGGCGGCGGACGACGAATCGGGGTGGGGCGGCCGGAGTTTGGGCGTGGGCAGGGATGATGGGTGGTGGGGGTGGGTGGGTGGGGTGAATGAGTTGATTTTTTTTTTTAATTTTGCGCACAGAGAGAGGGGGGGAGGAGGGAGGGAGGGAGGGATGGGAGGGGAGGGTAGGGGAGTTGAATTTTTTTTTTTTTTATTTATGCTGCTGTACGCAGTTTGAGAAAGGGGAGGAGGGAGGGGAGGGGAGGGTGGCGACCAAGGAGGGGAGGGCGGCGACTGCAGAGGAGGGACGACCTAGAAGAAAGAGAGGGAAGGAAGTAGAAAAAAAAAAGAGAGAGAGGGTGAAGAATGATCGGAGAAGAAGGAGGAAGAGGAAGAAAATTAGGGGGGGTGCGTCCAATAAGTGGGGTGCATTTAGTATGTACTATTTTACTAATAGGGTATTTTTGGTATTTCACATGATTATTATAATATAAAACAAATAAGGGGGAGTGTTCTCAACGCAAATGGAGGTGTAAATAGTCCCACCCACTAAAGTATTGGCAAAGGCCCATATTATTTTTTTAGTAAATACACTCGGGGCTCCGTTTGGTTAGGTGGATTTGGGCTTATGGATTTAAAATCCACAGTCCAAATTCATTCTACATTTTTGGATTGTAAATGATTTCAAATACTTAGATTTGTGTCCACACACTTTTAGTTAAAAATTGAGAGAGATTTCAAAATTCATCTATTTTTAACTCCTCTCATTTGAAATGCCTCCTCAAATCAAATTCCTCCACCCAAACATAACATTATTTCATATTTTTGTCAATCTGTGTAGGTATTGCATTACCCTTTAGGTTGCGTTTGGATGAAGGGATTTGATTTGAGAAGGTATTTCAAACGAAAGGTTTTAAAAATAGATGAATTTCAAATGATGGTTTTAAGGAGAATTTAAAATCCTCTCAATTTTAACTAAAAAAAATATGCTTAGTATTTTAAATCCATAGATCAAATCCATTCATGTTATTGTCTGAATTCTAATTTGAACCGTAAGTCAATTTTTTAACTTAACGTGGAAGGTTTACACATTTTAGAATAACACCCCCCCCTATTTGTCCCACTAGCAGCCACCTCTGGGCCCCTACACATTTTTCATTTTCCAATTAATTTATACTTTTTTGGTCGCCTACCTTTTTGGTCAAATATAGTATCATTTCCCCAACACCAATTTTTATGTAAGACTTGGAAATATGTGAAAGCAATGGAATTATATGAAGCTCTATAAGATGGATCAAGACGATGAGGCTGATAATATAATGATTGAGGGGGATGGGGTTGATCCGTTAAATTTTGCGGAGCCCATTCATTCAAATTTTGGAGATTTTATACTTGCTTGTAGAGCTCTCAAGGCCATTTTTACCAATGTCATTTTTTCTTCTGTAAAAAAAAGTGCTAATAATATAGCATACGGGTTTGCTAGAGCCTCTCGAAATTTCGAGAGTCCTTGTCTTTGGATAGATCATCCGATCTTTGTGGATGGACTACTTATACCGTCTTGCGATTGCAATAATGGAAGCTAAGTCCACTTTAACTTAAAAAAAAATGTAAAACTTGCATAATATAAACCGTACCTTCCTATTTCGTTCGTTTCTTTTTTAAATGTTTTTTTAAGAAATACTATACGATACACATATTAAGAAAGAATTATACTACAAGTAAGATTTTGATACAAGTGACATGAATAAAAATATAAGATACCCCATCCGTCCCACAAGAATTTGCACACTTTCCATATATGGATGTTCCATACCAATTTGCACACTCCATAAAAGGAAATATCTTCACAACCCTCACCCTTGAAATATACTCATATTTATCCATATGCCATTACTTTTCCACACTCAATCTACTTTTTACTTTACTTTATTCATAAAAGTTTACAAAACTACCCTTCAAAACATCAATCATTACACATTTTCTTACCCATTTCTTAAAATGTGTGTCGGTCAAAGGGTGCAAGTTCCTCCGCGACGGAGGGAGTACTAAAAATAAATAAATAGAATAGAGTTAAAATGTAAAACCATTTTCATACTATAAAATAAGTAAAAAAATAGGCGTAAATCAGGAGTATCTTACCAGTACCGGTCTAATCTGTACGCTGTGCCAACTGTGAAGTTGCAGAGCCCAGGTACAATACAAACTACTCACGCCGCGCACACACGTCTTGTTATGCTGTTATTGCTTCCCTCCCCCAAATCCTTCATAATCTACAAAAACCTTCCCATGGAATTCGACAAATTCTGAAATGGCTCCATCTCAATCTGCTCTGATCCTCTCCCTCATCCTCTCTCTCTTCCCCATCAACAGTTTCTCATCGGACTACACAACCCTGGTTTTCAAAGGCTGCGCGGACCAAAACTTCCAAGCCCCATACAAGCAACCGCTGAAAAACCTCCTCGATTCCCTAACCTCCCACTCCTCCGCCGCGAAATTCTACAACACCACCTCCAGCGACGGCGCCATCACCGGCCTCCTCCAATGCCGAGGCGATCTCTCGAACGGAGACTGCAGTAACTGCATCGAAAAAGCTTCGTCCATGGCGGGAAAGCTCTGCGGAGAAGCGGTTTCCGTACGCGTTCAGTTAAACGGATGTTACTTGATGTACGGGATTTCCGGGTTCAGGCAGGTGAGTGGGACCGAGTTGCTCTACAAGGTGTGCGGGTCGACTCGGGCGAGTGGGGCTGGGTTTGGGGACCGGTTGGATTTGGCATTGGGGGAAATAGTGAAGGGCGTGGGTAGCGGCGGCGGATTCTACGCCGGCGGGTATCAGTCGGTTTATGTGTTGGGGCAGTGTGAAGGTGATTTAGGCGGTGGGGAGTGTGTGAACTGCGTGAAAAGTGCAATTGAGAGGGCGAAATCGGAGTGTGGGAGCTCGATTTCTGCGCAGATATATCTTCAACAATGCTACATCAGCTATTCGTATTATCCGAATGGAGTTCCTAATGATCATCCCTCGTTCTCATCATCAGGTAATTTCAGATTTCATAAAGAAATGATGATAATTAGAAACAAGTCTATTCAATCAATTTTATGATTATTTTTAACTGTTTCATTAGTATCTGTCAGATTAATATTTGATTAAACTTCATATGAAACTGATTTTATTTCCTTCTGTTTGTATTTTGAATGTTATTAATTGATTCACTAAATGTTAATATTAGTTAGTTAATTAAAAAGTACTCTCTCGATCTTTTTCGAATGTTCCATTTGTTTTTATCACATCTATTAAAATGAGAGAGATACTAGAAAATAGAGAAAGAGAGTAGGGGTGTAAGTGACTCGAGCCTACTCGCAAGCTATTCGTGCTCGACTCGAAAAAAGATCAAAATCGACTCTAAGTTAATCGAGTCGAGTTTCGAGCTACTCGAGTAGCTACCGAGTTCGAGCTCATAAATACTCAGCTCGAAAGGCTCGCGAGCCTAATCGAGCTTGAACAATATTTACTATTTTGCCATTAATATATAAATTATATTTATATACGACTAATACGAGTAATCGAGCCGAGTCGAGCCGAGTCGAGCTCGAGTTTATTTTAGAAAAAAACATGTTTTAAAATTAATTTTAAAAATTATATAGGTAATCGAGTCGAGTTTATCGAGTTTCTTATTGAGTCGAGCTCGATCTTTAAAATTTTAGGCTCGACCGAGTCGAGTTTCGAGCTTCGAGTATAACAATCGAGTCGAGTTTCGAGCTCAGCACTACTCGGCTCGTTTACACCCCTAGAAGAGAGAGATAGTGATTTGAAAGAAATGGTTCCAATGTCTGTGTATACTAGTTACGTACATGTAATTTGTTTATATTTACTATTTGAACTAATAATATACTATATGTGTTAAAATTATCAATTTATGGTCTAAAGGATATTTCATGTCGATTTAGGGCAAAAAAAGCACATTTGTCTAAGTACAAGCTTCTCATTAATTTTATTTTCTTTCAATGAAAGTTTTCATTTCCTTTTTTAGTAGATTACTTTCTCGCATTTTATTATACTCCATTATTTTATCTATCATTTGAATAATTTTTTTAATCTATGTGCTCAAAAGCTGTATGAAGCTTCTGCTTAAATGGAGTGAATGAGAAATCATATATAATCAGCATGGAATGAGAAATCATCTATAATCTATATTAATATTAATATTGATTTTTTATTTTATTTTATTTTATCCCCTAATAAGGGTAAAAAATGTTCATTTATTAATTTATTTTCAAGATTGTAATTTAATTTTAAGTAAATTGATTGGTTGAAGGGAGAGGGAAAAATACACAGAAGACAGTTGCTATTGTGATGGGAGGGCTTGTTGGTGCAGGACTAATAATGGCCTGTTTGTTATTTGCAAAATCTGCTTTCAAGAAAAAGACTTATACTTACAAGTACGGTGGATAAATAGAAAAGGTTAGTGACATTTTATGCCATATAAAAACTAATTTGAATTAATGTCCAAAAAAATAAAAAGAAGTTTCACTTTGGTAATTTCATTTGTTCTTGGCTTGCAGACAAATTTTGCAGAAATTTTTAAGGTGGTTTTAGAAATTGAATGGGAGATGACATATTATTGGGCC
This sequence comes from Galeopsis tetrahit, assembly GCA_963675135.1. Taxonomy (NCBI): domain Eukaryota; kingdom Viridiplantae; phylum Streptophyta; class Magnoliopsida; order Lamiales; family Lamiaceae; genus Galeopsis; species Galeopsis tetrahit. Next base: position 2,710,936 of record OY776126.1, on the reverse strand, counting down.
TATAAAAAGGGTATAATTTTTGCTTTTTATTTGATTAGAAGTTTACTTCATGTCTAAGTTTTGGTAGTGTTGTTGTCTTTTTTGATTTAATTGGACTTAGCATATGTCTATTTCATCAGGAATTAATGAATTAGTGGGTAATTTGAATTTCTCCTTTGTGTTGACATGTTGACATTGAAGTATATCTACAATTTATGGATTGACAGGTGTATGGTTTATAGTGCAGTTGCTTTATATTAAAGTAGTTGATTTTATGAAATTTCTATCGATTATATTTAAAGAATAATAGTGTGCGTTAAATATCAAAGTGAAGCAACATCTTATGTCAAATATAACAATGTTTCATGCAAGCTTCTTTATAAAAGTATAAGTATATATTCTATAAAAAAAATTAAAATGGGGTACGGTAGATAAACATTGGTTTATATACAAATTAGATTAGCACTCGCGTATTGGCGAAAAATTAATAAAATAAAAAAAATAATTTAAATAATAATAAAATAACTCTTAATAAATTGTAAGTCACCTTCCATAAATAAATATTTTGGTTAATCGCCTCATTTGTAATTTAATCTAAACTTTAAGATAATTACAAATAAATCACAAACTATAAATATTGTTGCAATTTAGTCTTTTTGAAAATTTCAATTGTGTTCGGATCTAACATAATTTAGAGTTTTTAATGACATAACAACACCTTAATAAAACAATGTTATTTTTTAATCAAACCAAATATCATAAGATATGATTTAGGGACAAATTAGACTTCTAAGAAGTCTAATTTGCAATAATATTTAAACTTGGTGATTTATTTGCAATTATTTTAAGGTTTAGATTAGATTGCAAATGTTTGAAAGGTGGTGATTTATTTCCAATTAATCTTTTTTAAAATTAACAACCTCCTTAAATTATGACACATAAGCCAAATTAAGCACAAAATGACACATAAGTCAAATTAACCACAAGATGACACATCATCAATTTAAACTCTCTATTACTCCCTCCTATTCTTTTTATATGTCGTTTTGACCTTTCGTTTTCTTTTCAAATTATATGTCGTTTTACACTTTTGAATGCAAATTAATTGCATTTCTTTCAAATTTAACCTTATGATTATTAAATATTTACATAAATGTGTTTTTTTTTATGAGATGTACAATCATTAATTAAGGGTAACATGAGAAATAATTTATTTTCTTAATATATATGTATGAGCTTAGGATGACATATAATTTGAGTAGAAGGGAGTATTATATAAGGGGATATATTAGACAAATTCTTCTATGCAATTAAGTGTATAAATACATTTGAATTTTAATGTTCAATTTATTCAATTTGATATTTAATTTCAATAATTGATCCAATGGTATAAGACATATAAGTGCAACTAATTGTACTCAAGTATTATTCAATAAAATTACAACTATAAATTACAATTCACTTCATTTTTTAAAAACAATGTATAACATCTTCATCAAAAATTTATAGAAACAAGTCTTTCACAATAATAAAAGTGATTAAGAATTATTTAATATTCATACAAAATTTTGTTAAAATAAGAGTAATAAAAAAATTACCTCTAACGACGTTCTTTCTTTTATTTCTTATATATCCCTTTTTTATTTATTTTACAATGCCATGTATTTCACTGGTGTACTATAGTCTATATATATACTAAAAAAATAAATTGGGGGTCCGCCACTGTATGTGGTTAAAAAAAGGTGCGTGCTGGTCAACAAGTAAAGACTAAACCCGTTTAACAGGAGTATACATTTCCTCTCTACAACTTCTTAGTATTGACTATTTGTAGACGTGTGCATGATGTCGACTATTGAAACAAGGCAGCAAAAACAACAATTCACACGCACCTACCAGAAGCAACCCTCAAGTCTCAACCACCACTCCCAAGGCGGTGGCGCCAATTCGCAACTCGTTGTCCTCCGCCGCAGGTTTCGGCATTCCACCACTTCATCTTCTTCCGGTATTGCTGTTGTTATATTATCTAATGTCTAAACTAATTCGAATCATACATTAGAAATCTCTCAGATTCTATTCATCTTATATTTATTTAATTCGGTATGTTTTTCGTTAATCAAATCGACTCCACTTCCAGTTCCGGTGAAAGCGAGGGATGAAAATGCCGACTGAAATTGCAATTATATTGATTATAGCCGCCTCTTCATCTTCCTTGTTGGTGAGCTGCAAATTGGCTTCTGGATGCTTCGAATCCATTGTTAGTTTCGGCGATTCGCTTGCCGATACCGGCAATTATCCTCTGCTTTGCCCAGCAAACAGTCCGCCGCACTCCGATCGGCCACCGTATGGCCGATCTTTCTTCGGTTACCCCACCGGAAGATGCTCCGACGGCCGTCTCGTTATTGACTTCCTCGGTATGGTATGGTATATTTTAGAATTTGATTAGTGTATAATATAGTTGAATGGAGTGTTTATGGTTTTTGTATAATTCGTAGCTCGAAGTTTGGGGCTGCCGTTTGTGCAGCCGTACATTGGTGGAGAGAAGGGGAGCTTCAGTGAAGGAGTGAATTTTGCGGTGGTTGGAGCTACGGCGCTTGGATATGAGTTCTACGAGAAGATGGGAATCCATAATCCGGATACGAATGTATCATTGGGAACTCAATTGGATTGGTTCAAACAGTTTTTGGTCCAAATTCCTGGTAAGATTCGCCTCCTCTGTTGATGATTTTAGGTTTGAACCTGGGAAGTATCATGAATTTGGGAGTAGAAGTTTTGAAATTTTAAAATTCTGTGATTTCAATAACGTTATCTTGACATGCTACTATCAATTTAGGGGAGACTCCATTTAAATCCTTCAATGAGAGTAGTAATGCTAATTATTGAATAAATAATTTCAATTACATATATAGTTCGTGTATTGCTCTGATCCGTACCCGCTGATAAATAATGGAATGATTGAGAAGAAATACGGTAATGATTACCTATTTTGAGGTTCGTTACCTAGGATATTTACTGTTCAAGAATTAAGTTTTGACAGATGACTGTTACTTGAACCTGTGGAATACAGGGTAAAAAGTTGATTTTTTCATTAAAGGATATGGAATAATAGGAATGAGTTATCCAAATATTATGAATTTATTTTAGGTGGTTTATCATAATTCTTTGTTTTGTCCTCTAAATGCATACAGATGGTAGAAAATTTCTTCAAAATTCTTTGGTTCTGATGGGAGAGATAGGAGGAAATGATTATAATCATCCAATCATGCAGGGGTCAAGCCTTGAAGTGCTTCAATCTTTCGTACCACCAGTAATTGGCTTTATTGGATCAGCAATTGAAGTAATGCACAGAATCCTCCATTTTGTCATTTTTATGATTTTATACTTTAAATGCAACTCAAAACTAGATTGCACTATTAGATAATTCATCATGTTATGCCCTCAAAACATCTTAACAGGAAATGATTAAGCTTGGTGCCAAGACATTGTTAGTCCCCGGAGACTTACCAATAGGTTGCCTTCCTGTTTATCTAACACAATTCAAGGCAACCAGTACTGCCAGTGATTACGACCCAGAAACAGGATGCTTGAATTGGTTGAATGTGTTTGCAATGCACCACAACAAGTTGCTCCTGAAAGAATTGAACCGCTTGCAAGAGCTCTATCCTCATGCCACCATAATCTACGGCGATTACTACAGTATTGCATTGCGGTTTTATCTCTCACCAAATGAATTCGGTAATTTTATAGCCACTCATTCCATTATCATTAGGGATGTAAATGAGTCGAATCGAATCAAGTAGTGTGACACTCAAACTCGAATCGATTAAAAATCTCGAATCTCAAAACTTGAGTTGAACTCGATCAAGCTCGATTCTTTTGAATTGAAGCTCTGCTCGATAGGAAACTCGAAATACTTGAGTTTGACTTGATAACTTACATAACATTACTTATACTCCCTCTATCCACTAAAATTGTTCCCATAACTTTTGGGAGAGGTTTAAGGAAAAGTTGATTGTTTATAAATAAAGTAGATATGTTGGGGGATATTGTGGTGTTCATTTATGAATGAAGTGATTGTCTATGAGTCAATGCCAATTTGAGTAATTAAAAAGATGGTTGAAGGGTGAAAGATTATGTGAGCTTGAACTAATTGAATAGTTAAAGCCTGGTTCAATTACATTCGAGTTGATTTTGAGTCAGCACGAGTAGCTTGTAAGCTGACTCGACTATCTTACACCCCTAATTATCTTTATGTTCCAGTTCCAGGAAACTTTAGCTTACCTACAAAGATTTAACTATGAATGCAGGATTTGGAGGAGGGAATATTCTTAGAGCTTGTTGCGGATCAGGAGGACCGTATAATTACAACGAAACGGCATTTTGTGGTATTCCACCTGCAACCTCTTGTGACGATCCTTCTTCATTTGTAAGTTGGGATGGTATTCACTTAACAGAAGCAGCCTACAGATTGATAGCTCAAGGTTTGCTTGAAGGATCTTATGCCACCCCTCAGTTAAGTACTGTTTGTCCTTCTATACATAGGGTTCCCCAGATTTATGAGTATTAATTAAGAAACTGTGAATTATTGATGGAGTATCTGTTTATACTTGTTATTTATGAGTATTAATTAAGAAACTGTGAATTATTGATGGAGTATCTGTTTATACTTGTTAAGCTTAGGTGATTTTGAAATCGAATTCTGATAAATAGTAAGATGTGTATTTTGTTTTGAGTTTTTTTTTTTTTTTTTTCAGTGTCATGAGATTTAACTTTATGTGAAATCTTTGTGTATGAGTGAATAAAATTGTATTATTATATTACTCCATTATTTAGTGCAATTGAAATGGTTGAATTTATATATATTTAAAGTGGAAATAAATATAATTGATTTTATTTTGTCAAAAATAAAATATATATAATTGATTTTATTGAAGAAAAAAATGTGTTCTTAAACTCTGTGTTTTTTTTTACGACAAACGAGCTACTGTTTATTAATTTAATTGCAAGAACAAAGCATATTGAGAAGGCTATGCACAAATGACGGACGCTCGACCCAATAATAAAGACGCCCAATAATAAAGACTATGACATTTCGATTCACCCACCTAATCGAACAATTTCGATAGGTCCTCAGTTGTCTTTTTTACACCCATCAATGATATAATCAAAAATCTAATCGAACAATTTCGATAGGTCCTCAGTTGTCTTTTTTACACCCATCAATGATATCATCAAAAATAGAATTAAAGCTTGACGAATTATTAACCACATCCACTAGAACCCAGGACCTAAGGCCTAGGTAGTGGTGCTCTAACCACTTGAGCTATCCCACTTTGTCGGAAAACAAACATTACTTGAGGGTATGTTTGTTTGATGATTTTGAAGATTTTGAAATTCAAATTTGAAAATAAATGAATATGGAATATTGCACCCCTTAATATAATTCGAACTATTTTTAACTTGTATTAATAAATTCACTAAACTTTCATTTTGTGATAATTAACTCTAAAATTATTTTTTCACAAATCCCATGACCGCTTTAGTCTTGAAGTGTTAAATGATGTCTCAAGTTCGTGTTAATTTTTCTTTAAAGACTCTATTTGGATTGAGGGGTGTTAATTTTTCTTTAAAGTCTCTATTTGGATTGAGGGATTTGATATATGGATTAATTCACCATTCAAATTATTTGAATTATTAATGGATTTTAAATACTTAAATTTTTATTCACATACTTTTTAGTTAAAATTAAGAAATTTTAAATCCTCAATAAATCTGTCATTTAAAATCCATCTAACATCCGTTTTATTTTTCATAAATTATATTTTAAGCCTTCAATAAATTGTTCAAAGACTATATTCCAATTTTCCCACACCCGTTGAAAATCAATTAATTAAAACTTAATATTATTCGAACCATCTTTTCCAACAATTTATAAATTTTCGTAATAATATTAAGCATATCTTTTTAAAAAATACCATAAAAATTGTAACAATAATACATTTTCATGAAAGTGACGATCTAAATAGGTTGAAAATATTGAAAAATATCAAAACCTTATTTTTGGAAATATCAATTAATATATTATCGAAATATTCTTTCAATATTTTATTGATATTAATCTTAATATTATTGTTGCATATATATTGAGAATATTTTGGAAAAAATGTCCCAATATTTTTATCCATGAATCTAATACAATGTGCACATCCGACAAGACAATCAACGAGTCATCAAAGCCGTTGAAACAAAATATCGTCTACGGTCAAGATTCTGTCGTCATAAAACCCCTCGATTCAGCGCCAGCGGTGACGGAACGCCGGATCTAAAGGAAATAAAATAGAAAAAAGGAAAAACATTTTTTTTAAATTTAATTTCTCTCACTTTTCAAAAAGCCACCCCCCTAATTACTATAAATAATTCATTGCGGGATTAAATTTAATTCCCAATTTTATTAGTAATTTATACTCCATTTAAAACCGTGAAAGAAGAACCCTATATCTGTACCAGTGTTCTTGATCTAGGGTTTAACATCGCGGTCGAGAAGCTGATTGGTACCGTGTAATTATGGCGAATCAGTACGGAGCTCAGGTCACCGCATCTCAGGTAATCTCACAGTTTTGCATGTTTTTTTTTCCTGATTTACTGTTCTCACACTTGAATCCATCGTGGTTTTGGATTTGTTAGGTTGGTTCGTACTTCGTTCAACAATACTACCAGGTTTTTCAGCAGCAGAGGGAATATGTGCATCAGTTTTACAATGATTCGAGCTCTATGATGAGAATCGATGGAGAAATCTGCGATTCCGCTTCCGATATGATGGTAATGCTATTTTAGCTCACTTTTAATTTTAATTTGTGTTGAAAGACACTTACTTTGTCTAATTTGCCAAAAATTCCGAGTTGTTAACTTTCTCTAACTAGAAAACTTTAAGTAACATCTTAGCGGTTATGCATCTTTTTGGAAGTGAATCACGATCCAGATCTCGTTAATGGGTTGGAGGGGTTTTTATTTAGTTACGGAATAGAGATTTGTATTGTCGACTTTTTTGTGGTTCATGATGATAATTTAACTAATCGAATAAAGTTTTTTAATTGGTTAATGCTGATGAGATTTTTATTTTTACTGCAGAAAATTCACGATCTACTCATGTCACTAAATTTCACTGGAATTGAGATCAAGACAATAAAATCTCTGGAATCATGGAACAGAGGTGTCCTTGTAGTTGTTTCTGGCTCTGTAAAGTCGAGAGATTTCAGTTATTGGAGGAAGTTTGTACAGACCTTCTTCCTTGCTCCACAAGAGAAAGGCTACTTTGTTCTGAATGATATGTTCCATTTTGCTGATGATGAAGTGGCTCACCAACCGTCTGCTCCAGTTGCAGCACAGGAACAGAATCTTGATTATCAGCCAACTATTTCGTCTCATCTGCCCAACGCACCAGGTAATTGCTGATCTGATGTTCTTTTTATTCTGCATATTATCAACTATTTTGTTGGTAACTATGCATATGTGGACTTATTACAAATTTACAATTGGCCACTGTTTAGATTACTTTTAACCAAATCCACTATCAACAATTTTAACATGTTCACACCAAAACACAGGTGCATCTATATGATCTAACCAACAATGTTAACTTGCAGATTTAAATTTGCTGCCTTCTTTGTCTAAAGTAGGTCTTCTGTAATCAATTATTCCAGAGGTAGTCACATATGCAAATGGTTGTTTCAGCCAAATTTAAGTTACCACAATAATATATAGTTCAAATGTAACACAAAGTTAAATGCGTGTTTCCACTAAAGTTAACTTACCACATGAGTATATAGGTCAAAATTAGGTTTGATCAAGTCAGTTCTCTTGCTAAACCAGGTCTGAGTTTGGCACCAACTTCATTTTGTCAGAGCTATATGTTATATGATTATATCAGTCTCGAAAGATGCAGATTAGAAGTGATTTTTAGTTCATGCCATGTATTAAGTATGGAAACTTCTAGACTTCATTATCACAAGCATTTTGCAATTTTTGGAGCTTCTAGATGTTTTTGAAATTGAATTATCTGGTGTTAAAAAGATTGCAAACTGCCTCTACTATGTGTAATCGATAGGCTAAAACAGTTTGTTTTAAAACAGTATCTGATTATGCATTGGAAGAGGAGGCTGAAGAATATGTTAACTCTGTTCACGTGGAAGGAGAAGAGCCAGTTCAGGAGTACAGTTATCATGAGCATCTTCATCAGGATCCCGAACCAGAGCCCGAGCTAGAGGAAGAGCCTGAGCCAGAGGAAGAGTTTGAGCCAGAGGTTGAGGGCGACAGCTTTGAAGAGGGAACTCCTTATGAAGAACCAAGTCCTGTGCTTCCAACTACATTAACAACTGTTCAAGAGCCTCATATTTCTGCAGATGAACCTTTTGTAGAACCTGAGAAGCTGACCTATGCTTCTATCGTAAGCTTCATCTTTATTTAGCCCGTACAAAAAGATATAGCATGCCATCATTGTTTTGTCAATGGAAAACTTTGTAGGATCTAATGCCAAAGAATTGTGACTAAAATAGAATTAATTGCAGCTAAAATCACGACTTTAGTGTTAATTGCAGTTTAATCTAGACAATTGGATATTAGCAAATCAAGCACCAGTTTTTTTTTAAATGAAAAAGAAACTTCCTGGCAGTCGCTCTTTTGCCCGAGTCCGACGTTACTAGGCCCTAAATCATAGTAGTATACTATTCAAAATCACAGTAACTCACAGTTTACTGTGATTTAGGGACTAATAACAATGATCTCTCGGGAAGAAAGGGGGCTTCCCAGAATTTTCAATTGCTATTTTTTATATTTGGTGTTTGTTTTTTTTTAATCACGTTTTCAACTTTTAATATAGTCAAAATAATACTGTAAACTGTATTATGTGTTCACAGTTTCTTATTTGCCACTGGATTGATAGTGTTTGTTCCAAATTTTCTTGAATTGACAGTTGCGGGCTAAAGGGAAATCTCAACCAGCAATAAGTTCTTTACCAGCTTACACTCCGACTCCAAGACCACCTGTATCTGATTGGAACCATGTGGCACAGCCTTTGCCAGCTCAGCCTTTGTTGCAGCAGCCAACACCCAATTTTCCAACTTCTGCAACTTCTGGTGTGGATGCCCAGGAAGAATCCTTATCATTACAGGAGGGTAAACCTTTTTTTTCTCATTTGGAATTACACGTGTTCTTATTTCTCTTTAGCATGTGTTTGCTGGTGGTAACTATTGAGGAAGTTTATTTAGATAGATAGGATGGCATTATCTGAATTTATTCTTAATCGGTTGCTATGCTTTTGGTGTTAATATTTGTAATTTATACTGTTCTACTAAAATTAATGACACATTGATGGATAGTCGTCGAGGCAGTATAATTATAATCTGTTTGCCAAGGCATTCTTTATTTATGCATAGAGAATTATTTATCTTTTTTTTTTTTGAAGCAATAATTCTTTGATTTCATTAATCTGGTGTCAATTTTTTTCCAGGAGAATCAAAATCTGTGTATGTTAGGAATTTACCTTCTACAGTAACAAGTCATGATATTCAGGAAGAGTTCGAGAATTTTGGGAAAATCAAGCATGATGGAATCTTTTTGAGGAATCGCATGGTCCATTTCCTATCCCTATTAATATTTGCCTAGTATATAATTCTTATATGCTTGTGAAGTTGTGAGATATCTGAATCTTATTATGGTGAACAGGATACGGGTGTATGCTATGCTTTCGTTGAATTCGAAAATGTTCAGGGTGTTCGGAGTGCAATCCAGGTATTTTTTTTTAAATTTTGGAAGGAAATGTCCAATTTCTTCATTTTTTAAGGAATGATTGAGTTGCAAGCTTTTTAAAACCACTCTATTTCTCATGGCATTTTAACAGTGCCCCCTGCTTAGCAAAATTTCCCCACAATTTGGATTAAGGGTCCTGTAGCTCAAAAAATTGACAATTCAAATATTTAGGCTTTTATCATGCTGTGCCTGTAGTAAAAAATGGTTTTCAATGTGTGTTACTTTCGTCCAAACATATTTTGGATAGGCTTTCAGCTACTGTGGTTATATCATCGTAAAGTATTCTGGTTTCTCTACGGATACCCATTTAAAAACATACTCCATATATTAAAGATTTATGCACTCACTGTTCTTCGAGTTATTTGATGTAACTGTGTTTTATGAATCTTTTTTTCGTAGGCTTCTCCAATTCAATTGGCTGGACGGAAAGTGTATATTGAGGAGAGAAGAGCGAATAGTGGTGGGGCCTCTCGTGGTGGAAGTACGTATTTTCTCCCTGCTTTACTTTTCCGTATAAGTTTAACTCACCGAAAGTATTTTTTGGCACATGTATGATACTGTTTCATGTCCCTGCTTCTACGTCTCCCTCGTTTTCTTATCTTTCTCAAAAACAAAAATTTTCCCTTGTGATGCACACGATTAGTATATTGATAAATGTGAGATTTATCTTAAAGATACATATTTAAATTCAATAAAGAAATACTTCTAATCATATTAAATTCTATTTTTATTGATATTTTTATATATGGATGTCAAATTAAAGATAGTACTCCTATATTATGTGTTGGAAATGGACTTGAAATGAAAAAAGGTTTTGCAATCTTAACAAATTGATAGGATTTTTTTTGGAATGTAATTTTTGCGGGAAAAGCCTTTCTTATTTTGCAGACTATTGCCATTTTTTAATTAATAGAGATAGATTAGTGTGCTTACATATATTTTGGTGCGTTGATATTGTGTTGATCAGGAGGTGGTGGAAGAGGCGGCAGAGGAGGGCGTGTTGGAAGGAATTCATATAACGGGAGGTGAGCGAAATTGAGGGTGAAAGAGTTCAAGCCAACGGCGTGATGTAATTCAACAACTGGTGATGCTTCCATTTATCTGAGTTTTTATGACAGAAGCAAACGCTTCCTTATTTAATTTTGATTGGAATTTGTATTGGAAACTCTTCTATGGAGAGATTTCTTCTTTCAGTCGTTTTGCTTCGATGTTTCTCGGTTTTATCTGGTATGGATTCTTCCTCGGGGTTGTCCTTTCATCTTAAAATATAAAAAAAAACAACATATAAAAATCCCGTTCTCCATGACTAAGGGAGTCGAGTCGAGTTGTGTCAAATATCAGCGTAAGGTTATGTTTGCTTTGGGATCATGGTAAGATTGATTGTGACTTATATTAAATAAGGTGATGTGATATTTTTATTATAAGTGTGTGTAAGAAGAGGGACATATATTATTATTGGAGAAATTTTATGTTAAATTAAGTTCGTAAATTACAAATAAAAAATATGTATTTTTAGGTGTAAATGTGAGTCGAATTTTAAAATTCCAAATAAAAAATAGGTTCGGTAGAGCTTTGCTTGTGAGCAAGTAAAATTATTTATAGATACGAAATTCCAAAACAAACGTATGTAGATGAAGTCATGTATGAAATTATTGTGATATGGAGAGATATGTAGAAGCGGACAAACACGAGTTTACGTCAACAGACAACCTTCTTAAGTTCTCACCTATAACTATGAGGACAAGCACGACTTTAAGATCACAGTCAACCGACAACCTTCTCAACAAACAAGCAAGTTTATGTAAAGTCGTCTTATCGTGCTATCGACATATTTCTTAAGGTAAAATGCATGACTTTTAAAAAATATTTGTTATTTTGTTTAAAATTTGCAATTAAATTTAATCAAACACCCATGTTTGTTATACGAACTAGGACTACCCTTGTAAGTCTCGCAAATTTAATATTTAACAGGGCATTGTCATTATTATGTGAACCATTTTATACTTGAAAGACGATTATTGATAGATACGTGTCATCATATAAACAAGAATTAACCTAACTATAATTATCATTATTATATCTATAATCCTCACCGTGGACATTTTATTTGTTTATTATATCATTAATCATAAATTAATTTTATCTATTACACATAGGGGTGGCAATTTTCGACACGACACGATAGCATGATACGAATCCGACACGAAAATTGCGGGTTAGTATTTGACCTTATCGGGTCGACCTGATAACGACACGAAAATTTCGTGGTTCGTGTCAACCCGTTAAGCACGATAAAATTAACAGGTGACCCATTAACCTGTTATTTACCTGATATGACACGACACGATAATGACACGTATTTGATAATAACACGATAATTTTTTATATTTATATAAATATATTATTTTTTATATATTTAATACAATTTTAAATTGATTTATTTTCTTATCGTGTCGTTATCGTGTTACGTGTCGTGTCATGTCGACACGAAAATTATCGTGTTCGTGTCGTGTCGACACAAATTCTTATCGTGTCGTGTTCGTGTTTGACCTTATCGTATCGTGTCACTATCGTGTCGACACGAAACACGACACGATAGCACAAATTGACAGCTCTAATTACACATATATAAAGGACATGTACGCGTTATCAATTGGACTCATCAATAAAATATTCATATAACATTAACATATTCACCATATTATTATTAAAATTAATATCAATTTGCACTGGATTTTTTTTACAAGTTGTAAATTAATAAAATAGTAATGGTATATTAACCCTTTTCAAAACAAACAATTTATACACGTATCTACAGTAGAACTTGTGGAAATAGTTTAAAGTTTAAAGTAGTGAATCGTGTCAGTTGAGTTGCAGAGGGAAAAGGAAAGTGAAAGTCAAAATATGATTCATTCTTGTTGGTGTAATTATAGCAATGGAAACAGCCACGGGGGTCCCTCTTTAAGACAAATCTATAATAATGTTTCATGTTTCTTCACCTTTGCAAATCCGAACCCGACATATGCTCCACCCCTCTCAACACCATCATTTCATTTCTCACTCCCAATAACCCCTTCTCTCTCTCCCCTCAATTCTTGACTAAAAAGAACACTTAATTCTTGAGTAAAAACTGAATCTTGATGCCTGATTTTGTTGTTTCTGGTGTGAATTCTAGTGGGTCTGTGTCAAATTTGTCATCAAGAGAGGAGATGTCATCAGAGGGTTCTTCTGCATACCCTGATGACTCTGAGTTGGAGTTAGGCCTTGGACTCAGTCTTGGTGGTGGTGGAAAGGCCAAGCCGCCGCCGCCGCCGGCGGCGGCGGCGGTGGGGGGGCCTGGTTGTTGGGGTCAGTATGCAAGAATCTTGACTGCTAAAGACTTTCCTCTGGTGGCTGAAGCTGCCTCATCATCATCATCTTCTTCTTCATCTCCTCTTTGTAAAAGTAATAATAATGGCTGTTGTGGTACTAAAAGACCTGCTGAACCCTCCTCTGTAATTGGGTAATTTTACTTCCTACTTTGCCCCCTTTTGTGTTTGATGGATTCTTTTTTTTATATGTATATGACTGGCCTTGATTTGGGAGAATCTGGTGTGCTTATACTGTTATATGGATGTTGATTTTGGCTTTCTCTGGTTTGTTTTTGTGGTGTGATTGGTTTATTGTTTGTTGTTATGGATTGGAGTTCAAGAATTTGGAGTTGGGATTTCCATTTTCTTGTTTAGGCCTTTTAATGTTACTTAATTTGGCTTCATTTGGTGTTTGTTATTTTAAGCATTTTTTTATGATTATAGTATGTGTTTGTTTGTATCTAATAATTTACCAAAATTGGGGTTTGACAACTGAGGATTTGAATTTGAAGTAGTAATGTGGGGTTGGGGGGGAGGGGGGTGACACCCTAAACAAACACGCCCTAAGAGTTTTCGATCGAAGAAACCAAACCGATAAGTAAAAAATTAAACCAAGTAAGATTGGTTATATAATTAAGGCAAAGGGCTTTGTAACCGTTTTAAGTGTTCTCGTATTCATGTTTTTGTTATTTGCATTTTCATCTATGTTTTGTTTAGAACACTTTATTTCTGACTTGTGCAATTTATATAGTAGTCAGGTTGCTGGATGGCCTCCTATCGGGACTTACAGAATGAACAGCTTGGTTAACCATGCAAAATCACCAGCGACTGAAGAAAGTGCTTCGATTCTTGATAAATGTAAAATCACAAATACTATGGTGGATAAAACAAATTATAGCTATGAGAATGTTGAGAAGGAAGGAAGACTTGTTAGAAAATCGTTGTTTGTAAAGGTGAACATGGATGGGGTCTCGATTGGAAGAAAAATAGATCTCAATGCTCATAGCTGCTACGACACTTTAGCTCAAACTCTGGATCACATGTTTACGATTAGTGCAGCAGTTGGTCAAAGATGTACATTTCTTTCCTTTCATTTGACTTGATGATGAATTGCGAATGCCATGAAAATAATCGATCATAAATTGCCACTACTTGTTATCCATGGGGTTTGGAAATTGGATGGTGCATGTGTACTATTTATTGTATATGATTGACGATAAAATCAAGATACTGAAAGTTACACATCGTTAATCGTATATACGAATATCATACATCAAATGAAGATCGTAATTTAGTCTAACATAGCTTTTTGAAAATGTTCAGTTCTGAGTTTTGATCACTATAGTAGATTTGTGATATGTTGCTGATATATTTGCTACTGATGTTGGTATAATTAGGCGCAAAGGTGGAGGAGGCTTGTACAAGACGACCTGCTTTGTTGGTGGATGGTTCGTCTGAATTTGTTCTCACCTATGAAGACAAAGATGGAGACTGGATGCTTGTCGGAGACGTTCCTTGGGAGTATGTCTTTTTGTCATATTGCGTTTCTTATATAGTTCACTTTGCAAACCATGTCCCTTATATGCGTACTAAGCGTCGACTATATTTGCTGATGGTTTTTGATTTGTGTCAGGATGTTTCTGAACTCAGTGAGAAGACTTCGGATCAGAAGGACTGCTGATGCTAATGGACTCGGTATGCACACTGCAGACTATGTCTCAAATTTCGTTATTTTTGGACGCCCTTCATTGAGTTCTTTCTGTCGTGCAGCTCCAAAATCTCGTGAATGGAACAGGGGAGAGATGAACACAACCAAATAAATTGTAATCCATACATGCACAGAAACAAGCTCCCTCTGGTATCAGACAAAAACGAAGAGGCAATGCTGTATATCACCAATGAATTTGTCGTGCAAAACACCAGTCGTGTAGCGTTTTTCTCGAACTTTTACATCTTACAAATACTAGTTCAGCACATATAGTGAGAGTTGCATCTCAAATGTTGTAAATATTGTGGGGTTCAGTTCTGGTTTTTCTGCAACACTATCTGGTAAATTTTGTGTCAATTACATTTTGTTGAATGAGAGTTTCCCACAAATTGTTACAAAAAGATTTAAGAGCTTTTAGTTACAAAAAAAAAAAAGCTGAAAAAAAACTCAGGCCATGAATGATGCAGATGGTATTCACAGATAACCATTTACAGGGATGTGGTGAACACAGGCTTGTCTTTGTTAGAAGCAACACCGCAGCTGCTTTTTCTCCGGGGCTTCGCTTCTCCCAGCATCGTCAAAACGTCCCTCATTGAAGGCCTGTCCTTCGGGAGCTTTGCAGTGCAGAGAATTGCGATTCTCAGAACTACTAGCATCTCTTCTTGAACGTGTTTCGTACTCCCCACACTCGGGTCTAAAGCTTCTTCCAGAGGCGTTCGCTCTCTCATCTTTTGACGTATCCATTCCACAATGTCGACAGATTCTCCGAATTCAGCCTCCAATGGCCTCTTCCCTGTTAGGAGTTCCATTAGAACCACCCCATAGCTGTAAATGTCACTCTTCTCATCAACCTTTAGAGTGTACCCATATTCTGCAAAGCACATTGGTAAAGAGAGATAAGTTTTATGCATATTTTATCAAACAAATTGGTAAAGAGAGATAAGTGACTCACCAGGGGCTATATAACCATAAGATCCAGCAACACCAGAAACAGTTTCATTCTTCTGAATCATCATTTTAGCCAGCCCAAAATCAGCAATTCTTGCCTCAAGATTCTCATCAAGTAAGATGTTAGTCGACTTCACGTCGCGGTGGATCACTGGAGGATGGCAGTCGTGGTGAAGGTACGCCAACCCCTGCGCAACCCCGACTGCGATATTATACCTCGACACCCAATCCACCAACAACCGATCCGCTTCTTTACAATGCAAAGCCTCTCCAAGGTTGCCATTCTGCATAAACTCATAAATTATCATTGCCTCACTATCATTGTGAAGAAATCCAAACAGCCTCACAATATTCCTATGCCTTAACTTAGCTAGCAAGTTTACTTCTCCAACAAGGCTACCACTATCTCCCATCTCAAGATCATTTCTTGATCTCCACAGCTTCTTCACAGCAACTGTGGTGTTTATCCTCTGTATCTCGGCCTTGTAAACTGTCCCCGTGGCGCCCATTCCAATCACGTTCGATTCTTTAATACAAGATACGATGTCATTACTGTTGAAACCGAGCCTCTGGAAGGCCATCAACCTCCAAGGCCATTCACCAGTGCTCGTTTCCTCGAGGCAGCTCCTGTCTTTCCATCTTAGGTACATGAAACGCGCGCCTAGGCCAGCGAATACGAGAGCTACAAGTGTCGAAATCCCCATCAACCACCCCCCAATGATGTGCTTTGCATGAAGGCCTTGTTGTGAAGAACTACTTGCAACATTGTGAGAGCAAGGAGGAAGAACACCACCACATAGACCAGCATTGCCTAGAAGATCATCGGGGTTGATCGTTCTAAGCATCCCGTTTAGAGGGACGGGCCCCTCGAGTTTGTTGAAAGAAACATTCATGGATTCTAAAGCTGGAGAGTTGCCAAAATTGTCAGGAATACCCCCTGTGAGAGAGTTGTTTGACAGATCAAGAACAGACAATGTGGGCATCATAGCAATGGATTTTGGGATGTTTCCTGTTAGCTGATTGCTTCCAAGATTCAAAGTCACTAATCTCTCACATGAAGCAATGCTTAATGGAATGTTTCCAGTGAAATGGTTTGAGGAAATATCAAGAACAGCAAGTGAAGGGCAATCTTGGAACTGATCAGGAATATGTCCAATCAGGTTATTGCCTGAAGCAATGAAGCTTTGGAGATTTGGCAGAGAGAGAATAGATGAAGGAAGATAGGATTGAAGATGGTTTCTTGAGAAATCAATGAAAGAAAGAGTGGCAGAAACAGAAAGATCACTTGGAATTTGGCCTGTGAGAGTGTTGTTAGCAAACTCAAGCCTCTGAAGCTGGCCTAACTTCCCAAAACCAATGGGAATCGTCCCAGAGAGGCGATTGTTCTGCATTCTAACACGAACGAGCGATGAACACTTTGATAGAGTATCAGGAATCGGGCCAGAAAACGCGTTGTTGAATAGGATGAGCTTCGTGAGGTTACCTCCATTGCATAAAGTAGCTGGAATCGAGCCTGAAAACGAGTTGGATGAGATATCGAGCCACGAAAGAGACGAATACTTGCCAAGATCACTAGGCAATGAGCCTGAAAAAGTATTGTTCCATAGCTCAAGAACTTCAAGTTGATCCAATGTACTAATGGAAGCAGGAATCGAACCAGAAAGGCGATTCGACATCAGATTCAATAGCCTTAGATTCTTCAAATCTGCTATCTCTGCTGGCATTTCTCCAGACAGCATGTTATCAGAGAGATCAAGATACTCCAATGCTGTCATGTTGCAAACTTGTGAAGGAATTTTTCCATCAAGTTTGTTTTGGTACAAGAAAACAGTGTTTAGCATCTTGAGTTTGCCCAATTCAGCTGGAATTGAGCCACTCAGATTGCCTAAAGCAATGTCTAAGTACTTCAAATTGGTGAGATTGCCAAACTCTGAAGGAATCCCTCCTTCAAACTCATTGTATCCAAGAATGATCGTCTCGAGTGATGCTAATTCACCCAACTCTCGTGGCAATTCGCCTGTCAGATTGTTCCCCGAAAGCCCAAGAAACTTCAATCTCTTCAGATTCTTGAAGCTTCTCGGGATAGAACCTTCGAAGAAGTTCCCTCGAAGATCCAAGCTTTCTAGAAACTCTGCTTTGCCAAGCTCATCAGGGAGAAAACCAGTAAAGTTATTCCCTGCTACATTCAATGATACCAATCTTGTTGCCAATGCAAGCCCAACAGCAGGGAAAAACTCATCAATAAACTGATTCTGGCTAAGATCAATGCTCTTCAATGCTTTGAGATTTAATAAAGATTTTGGCAATGGAGATGAGAATTCATTGCAGGATAGATTGAGGTAACTGAGGCTTGACAATCCCATGATTTCATCTGCCACTATTCCAGAGAGATTCATGTAAGAAAGATCAAGGCTTTCAATTAGGCCATTGGAGTTGCATTGAACACCTTTCCATCTGCAGGGCTCATTTGCTGCAGACACATTCCACGATTTGAGATGATCGAACGGATCAACAACGCTTGACTTGATCGATAACAGAATCGACACTTCATGGTTGCTCGCCACCACAGAGGAAAAGAAGAGGAAAAGGAGCAAGAATGTGTTTTGCAGCTTCATTTTGGTTTTGATTAGGCTAATTTCTCATCATTGATGGGGCCTGTGGGGTATTGAAGGAGAGTGAGAGGAATATAAGGCTACATGAAACATGAAATTATGTTTTTTTAATGAACTACTCGTGAGATCTTGGGAGGTGGTAATGCTGGAAATTTTGGCTTTTTTGGTATCTAATCCGACATGAAACATGGACAGAATGTGTTGCTACTTGATAATATACTTTTATTTAATAATCACCACTCAAAATTGGATGTAATGTACCACTCATAAACGAGATGAATGCGATATATGAGACGGTCTTATACAAGAATTTGTCGTAGTAGGTAATTTGAAACACAACTAACTAATCTCAGGTTTAAAACTGCAAGAAAATGGCATGCAGATGAAGTGAAAAGGCAGTAAAAGGTTGTTAAAAACTCTGTGTTAATCAGATCTTGGAAGATAGTAATTAAATAATAATGCAATGATTTGGACTTAAATTTTAAGGTTAGTTATAAATGTTGTCTCTTGACATTCACAAAAAGGCAGCTTCCAAGAATGACAGAGATCTACTTAGTCTTCTGCCCCACATGCAATTCACCTCCTCTTTCATACCACCTTCGTTTCAGTGAAAGTTACTCAACTTTTCTTTTTCGTCTGTCCAAATAAAAGTTACCAATTCCATTTTTAGTAAACTACTCCTCTCACGTTTAATCTAATACATCTACTTATTATATCATATTTCTTAACCTTCGTGTTCAAAGCTCTAGGGTAGCTTTAATCAGAATGGAGGGAGTACTATATACTTATATGTCATATTTTTAACTACAACTATACACATATGTAAATAAAGTTGGAAACTTATGCATTTCTATATAACCTGTCAAAATTACTAAATTATGATATTCATATGCTAAAACATGTTATTTTCGTATAAAGTTTAAACGAGTTCACCATAAAATTTCATGAACTTGGTTCATAGAAGTTCTTGTCTAATAAATATTGGTAGTGGACAAGATTTTCCAAACTAGTTAGTTTACGGAAATTTTATGGTGATATGCTAAACAATATATGATAACATTGAAAAGAAAAAAAAGGGAGTTAATGAAAGAGAAATAGTTAGTTAGTGATGAAGAATTTTGATTTATTTAGTTATGAAAATGAATTTAAGTTGTTGATTTTTCACATGGGAACATGTGGTGAAGAGATTAAATAAAAGAGATGTTAGTTGGTTAAGAATGGGGATGCAGTGGAAGCCATGTGAAGTTATATCACTCACCCTCAATTATTAACTAGTGACTAGCTAGTGATATATAGATCAAGGATAATATTTATTTATTTAATTAATTGATTCTTACCATTCTTTTATTTTGTTCTTTACCTATATATATACACACAATCTCATCATTGCTAAAGTTATTTAATTTATTATTTTAAATTCATTTCTCATAATAGTTTTTGACTAATTAGTAATTAGAAGTACTTGTCTTGCAGAATTATAGTCAATCGTAATTTAGAGTTGCGTAGTTTTTCTTTATATTATTAATAAAGATAATAACTCTCTAATAATTAAATTGCATGTCACGTAATTACGGGACTGACTTTCAGGATTATTATAATTTTTTTATAGCATTTCATGTTATTGCAATTCAATAAATATATTTTTTGTCATCAATCGACGACGTGGTTTGCATGAGCTCGTGTACACTTGTCACGTCGAAAGAATAAATGTGTATCGAATTGCGACTAAGATGATGAATTTATTTAGAATAATTAACCCTTACATCTCTCTATCTTCAAATTATCTAGTCAAATTAGTAGATAAATCTTAAAATGAGATGCAATATTAAGTAATAATTAAAAATAATCTAAGGAAACTAGAAGATTTACTCAAAAATAAGACATCGTTTTATTTAGCCAATTTAGTTATGGATGATTTTACAAACACATATGATGAATCATTTTATTGTATTGCTAATAAAGATAAAAATTATAGCAATTTTCCGTCAAAAAATAAAGATAAAATTATAGTAGTAATTTAAAATAAAAGATGCGGATGAGGTGTTGCACATGCAGGTGGGACCCGTTAGTTTGAGAGTTTAATTGTGATTATGGCTCTTATTACCCCCAAAGAGATTAAATTGGTGTTAATTGTCCCTTCAATAATTATTGAAATAATTACTCCTTATTAGTATGACTTTGTTATTTGTTAGGGTGGTTCAAATTATAGTGGTTTTGAAACAATTCTATGGATCACACATGCTTAGCCTGTTTTGGTCGTTCTCGATCTCATGATCCGTTGGTCTTAACAATTGACGATTCGATTTTGGAAGGACTTTGAGTTTAGGTCTGGACCCTTTTCAATTTCTTTCGCAAATGGTGTGGCTTTTGTTTATTTGGTATGCGTACAATTAAATGTTTTGCTAATTGAATTAAAAAAATTATTTTAATCTGAGTAGTCATATATCTTAACTTTGATTATTCATTTATCTTGAACTAATTTATTAGGCAAAACTGGGTGAAATGGGCTATCAAGAATGACGGTCAGTGGGCTGCAATTGGGTTCCTCTTGCTTAGAAATGAGCCCACGAAATGGCTGGACTTGGACTAATTAAAGAGGGGATGGGGTATATACCCTCCAGCTTTGTTAGATACACTCCCCCGATACTCCCCTCAAAACACATATGCGATAGATGCACTCCCCCAAATTATCTATTATACCCTTTATCCTAAAATTCAGTGTGATAAATGCACACCCCCATAAAACCCTATTTTCCCTCATTTTTCCCCAAATCACTCTCCTCACCTTCTTCTTCTTCTTCACGCCTCACTCCTCCATTGCCGCCGCTCCATGCCCAGTTGCCGCCGCCATCGTCACCGCTCCCGCTCGCACTCCCTCGCCGTCGCCGTCTCACTCCCCCTCCCTCGCCATTGCCGTCGTCGTCGCACTCCCCCTTCCTTCCCCATCTCGCCGTCGCACTCCCCCTCCTTCCCCCTCTCGCCTTCGCACTTCCCCTCCCTCCCTCTCGCGCCGCCCGATCTTCCCCTCCCTTTTTTTTTTCGTCTTTGTAACAGGCGGCGGCGCCGCCACTTTTGTCGAGCGACCGCCGGCTCTTCCCCCAACCAGCCACGCTCCCGGCGCCTCCCTCCCATTTCCGTCGCCGGGCGCCGCTTCCGTCCAGGTTTGTTTGGTTTTTTTTTTTTTTCCGGCAGGTCGACCGACCATAGACACTCTCATCGACCCTCAATGGTCGATGAGAATGTTTATGGTCGACCCTTTATTGTCGAATATTTTTTTTTAATTTTTTAAATTCTTTCGACGAACCAGTGTCGACGGGGATGTGTTTGGTCGATAAATCAGTGTCGACGGGGAGGTTTTTGATCGACAAACCAGTGTTGACGAGAGGGCTTTTGGTCGACACTGGTTTGTTGAATATAAGTTTTTTTTTTTAATTTTTAATTTTTTTTTAATTTCTAAATTTGATTGGTGATGGTGGTGTTGACGACGGCCGACTGTCGCAGTGGAGGTGTTGACGACGGTCGGCTGCCAGAGTGGAGGTGTTGACGGCGGCCGGCGGCTGAAGTGGCGGCGGTGGCTTTCTGCCCTAATTTTAGGGTTAATTCAATTAAATTAGGGTTTTGAAATGGAGTGTATGTATCTTTAATATTTTATAAAAGGGTAAATGTGGTATTTTATATGAATATTTAATTAATAAAAGTGGGAGGGGAGTGTATCTAACAAAGCTGGAGGGTATATACCCCAACCCATTAAAGAGCTACAAAACTTGGCCTAAAATAATTTCTCTTGGACTTTTTTCTACTCGTATTTTACGGGCACAGTTATACGCACACACACGATTGTTGAGGACACCATCCGCTTAGAACACTCATCCAAAAATGAGTACACACCTTGTTAATTCTCCAAAATACCCCTCTTCTAATAAACAAAATATTATTGTTCACTCTCATCTCATATTCACCTATTTCTCCTGTCAGGAAAGGAAAAAGTAAAAAAAAAAAAAAAAAAATCACTTATTGCCACTGTCGACTGTAAACTTGCAGGGTTCATTTGTCCAAAAAGATTTGAGAAATCTCTCAGGAAAGACTTTCTGTGTCTGCTTGTTTGGGACCATTTTGCAGATATCTTGATTTCTACTCGAACCATTTCAATGTCAGAAATTGATACAATGACATTTTTTCTTACACTTGCCCAAGTTGCATGCATTAATCATTGTCTAAAAGTAAAAAAAATCCCAGTAAATGGTACTCCCTCCGAAGCATGTTTGCTTTGGAATTGTACAGGATTGGAAAGATGAGGATGGGGAAAATTTTGTATGAAAAAATCCTGATAAATAAATAGTACTCCGTAATTGTGTTTGTTTGTTTTGGAATGTTGAGTAGGATAAAAATATAACTTTATGTTAAATCAATTGGGTAAAAGTTTGTAATGTTGTACTATATAATACTTCCCTCCGTCTCAAAGAAATTTTCACACATACTTTTTTGGTCATTTAGAAACTCCACCCATACAATATCTAAAATATTATATTTAATGTCATTATTTTTATGGTACATAAATACACACAAGTCAACTCACTTATTTATTTTTTTTATAAAATTATATCTCAAAATTCTATTTATTATACTCCCTCCGTCCGCCTATAAGCTTTCCATTTTACCATTTTGATCCGTCCGTCTATAAGCTTCTCATACCCTTTTTGGTAAGAATCTTACTTTTTATCTCTATCTCTCTCCTCTCTCGATGTACTATATCTATTATTTAATCACTTTTCTTAATCTATGTGCCAAAAAGTAACGGGAAGCTTATAGGCGGACGGAGGGAGTAATATTTTTTAAAAAGGGGGTGAACAATAAGTATGAAAGTTAATTCGGGACGGAGGGAATATAATTTTATGTCAAATCAATTGTGTAAGAATGTATTATTATAATAGTAGAATATATTGTATTTTTAGGAGTGGATGAAGTTGGATATTGAAATCCGAATGTGAAATCTCGAACTAGAATAAGACGGGAGACGTTACCCGTCCGGACGTGATAGTCCCAAAACAAGTGCCCCGTGATAGTTCCAAAACAAACATGGGCTAAATGTTGTTTTGAAAGTTAATTTTGTAAAGTTTTATGATTAAAGTAAAGTAAAAGGTAGATTGAGTGGAAAAAAATAAACATATAAGTAAATATGTGTATATTTTGAGGATGAGAATTATGAAAATATTTACTTTTATGGAGAATACAAATTGGTATATAACATCCCTATATACTGTAGTAAGTATGCAAATTTCTAAAAAATCATATTGTCTTCACAATTCACTTGTGAGATCATTCTACATAAACTGTCAAACTT
Source organism: Galeopsis tetrahit (assembly GCA_963675135.1). Classification (NCBI taxonomy): domain Eukaryota; kingdom Viridiplantae; phylum Streptophyta; class Magnoliopsida; order Lamiales; family Lamiaceae; genus Galeopsis; species Galeopsis tetrahit. The sequence goes on along the minus strand of OY776126.1, from coordinate 2,687,197 downwards.
CATTAACACAAGTATGGCATAAAATTCATACATAGTTTTTGATGCATTGAAGTGTTTACACTTCAGCTACAATATGAATTTAATTGCACCTAATCCATCTAATAAAATACCAACAAAAATAAATAAAATTGCACATCAAGGGCCAACTTGTTGCCATCAAATATTAGCAACACTCCCTTGTAAGAAACAAACAAGTAACCTTTCCAAAAATAAGCTACTCACAAGAATTTTGCACGTCTACTGCCCCAAAACGAATGCGTATATCTCGTCCCAATTAGAGACCGTATAAAGAATATTTGATCTTCCGTTGCTAGGTAAAGCACCGCTTTCTCCAAGCTGTTTCTGTTTACTTACTAAACCAGAAAACAACGGAACGAAAGAAATGCCAAAATGATTGGCGAGCCTCAGTACGCTGCTACTCAAGCCAATTACGATTCCAATATCTGCTTCTAACAGACAAAGTAAATCACCAACTGAACCTCCAATGTAAACTGTCGAGGCCTTACCTTCTTCGTTCTTGCTGATGTCGTTAAATGCTCGAAGCTTGTCCATGGGAGACTCCATGTTCTTTATCATATCACCAGTGGAGATAGAATCTTCGTAAACTAAGTCGTTTGAATGAACGTTCACCACATTTTCATCCCCTGCTTAACAAGAGCGATTAGATTGATGAGCAACACTCGTGTACAAATTTCTACCATAAAACAACAAAAAACACAAATTCATGACTAAGTTTACAAGCATACCTGATGAAAAGGCAGAGGTGATTAGGTCACTGCACCAACAGTACGAAAACACGTGAATATCCGTCTCACAATTTTTACGTTCAATAACATCCTTAAAGAATCTTTTGCAACCATCTTGAAAAGCGAGGCGCTCACCAGCCCTTCTTATATCTGCTAGATTCAATCCTTTCAATACATTAGAGTGAACTACTCTTGAAGTTGCTCGTTTTTCAATTTCAGATATTTGCTCCAGCGCTTTGCATAGACCTTCATAATCGAGCCCCTCCACTGTGGAACAAACGAAAATAATCGTTAGCATTTTAGTATATGATGATGTAATGTTGCTGCATCATTGAATTAATCGAACCTTGAATGGATCCGTCTTCATTCGGCATAATGCTATCTATACACTGTTGATACTCTTCCACGTACTGGCTATACAGACCGCTCCACGTTGTCCTGATATCAGAAGGCGGGGCGAGGGTAAGTTCGGAAAGATTTTTCGCTGCTACTATTGCAAGCTCGGCTAGAAGGGCAGAAGAATCGACGGCAGTACACGTCAAGTCAAAGTCGCACGATATGATGAGACTGCCCTCGGCATGGCTGTGGTGAAGTGAAAACGGAACTATAGTTTGCTGAACAACCGATTGGGACCAAATGAAATCTAACTCGAGTTTCATAGCTTGATTATAAAGCCTTTCTACAACGTCTAGTTCTTCACCGGTCAAAGAAATGCTTAATTTATCGAGCAAGTCTTCGATTCTTGAAGCTGATGCCTAAATAAAGAGCACTAAAATTCATGAGCATCAAACGAAAAGAAAAATGTGATTCTGCCCCCACCACTTGAGTTTGCAAACACCCCCTTTAATATGAATCATCATTTAAGCATCAAACGAACCTCGAATTCTTCAGACGAGAGATTGTTAAGCCACTTCTTGTAGACGTGCTCGTTTTCCTCAGGGAGTAGGAGAGCTTGTATCTCCTTACTAATAAAGCTGAAGAGCCTCATGCACGGTGAAATCGCACTAAGAGTATAGGCAGCCAATTTAGTCTTCTCGAAAGGCGTAACAATCTTGACGGAGCCTCCAACTTTCCCTGATGCCGTTTCCTTCAAGAATTCTGTGTACTTAGTTGTTGCATCACTGCAAGCACTTTCTTTAGGTGGCTCAAAGCCCCACTCCTGCAAATTCAACACATTAATGCACAATAAACGACCGAGAAACCTTGAAACAACTATCAAGCACGCATGTTAAACATCTTTTAACACATACAAACTGGGAAGTACAAGTCAGACAGCCAAGACCAAGAAAACGATTAATAGCACCTATGTTAATCACAAATTCGACATATTTTTGTGTCGGACGGTGTATAGTTTGTCGGGCACATTTAAGTTTTCCTTTCGAACTAATTGATTCGATTTTGGCCGTCTCAATGAGCCGGTCGAGTATGTCCACAACTTCCATTCCTTTCTTCACCTACTTTCAGCTTTTCTATGATTTCTACACTACCTAATCTATTAAACACCTTAAAGAGTATGTTTGATTTGGGATTAAAAAACCAGATTAGGAATTTTGAAATCAAATTCCATTCTACTTTGGAACCCAACAATTACCCCTACAAATACCTAAACCCTAAAAGTACAACCTTTTCTACACCACACTCTCCCCAATGATTCATAAGTGCAGATATGATTTCTTTATGCCCACTCTTATTGTTATTATCACTCTTCACACCACATTGCAATTACACTAACAAAATTCATAATCAGATCAAATCCCAGCTGAATTTTCCATTCACAATAGCCATGAGAATGAAAAGTGGAGTAACTAAAATGGAAAAAAAAATAAAAAAAGTAAATAAACATTTGAGCCTTACGGAAATAAGCGCATCTTGGTTCCTCAGCCTCTTCAAAACACGCTTTCTCAACTTTACAATGGCCTCCTTGTCCTCATCATCATCAGCATACTCCTCTGCCATTTCATACCTGCAAATTTAAATCCCCAATTACTCAACACCAATCAATCAATACCTAATCTTCACACATAATACTACTCATTGAAAACCCAAAACCAAATTCAAGAAACAACCCCCAATTTTGCCAAAAAGGTAAAAATAACATCATTACAACTTTTCATAAACAATACATATACATATAGAGAGAGAGAAAGAGGGGGGCTTACGCATGAGCAAAAGCTTGAAGAAAGAATACATCTTGGGAGATGCATCGAAGAAACGAGTCGGGTTCCAAAGAACCCGACCCTAAAGAGACAACATAAGGGCTGTAAAGAGCTAAAGCCCTTTGATTCTTGAATTTGTTCCACAGCTTTTTAGCAATCCCCCCTTCTTCCATGTCCGAAGAACCCATCTTCCTCAAATTCTTTAAAAATAAATAAAAATCGATTCTTTAATCTCCAAACAAGAGAAAGAAGAAGGGTTGGTGGCCTAGGGGGACGTGATCAAGAGTTGGTGGGGTGGGGGGTTTAATATATAATCGAATTTCTATTTTTATAATATGTGTATAAGTATATTGGCTGAACAGAACTACAGTTTTCTGTCAAAAGAATCGTATGCATCCGACCGAATTGTCACGTTTGAATACATAACAATAATAGTAATAAAAACAATACAAAATACAATTCTTGATTCGTATTATATGGAAGGAGATTGAGGAGGGGATTACAAAACGCGTTTGAAGTAGCTTAGGAAAAAGGATAAAGTTTTAGAGAGAGAGAGAGAGAGAGTGTGTACGGTCGACTGGGGATTCTCGTGAGGAGGCGTGATTCAGTCACGGTGACATTAATGGTGGGGAAGAAAAGTCAGAGATTTTGGTCAACCATGAAATTTGGTCATGCATATAGTAATTTGGATAATACACTAGCCTAACTTTAGTTTAGTCTTCACCTTTAAGTTTTCTTTCAACAATTTTGTGCTCATTCATGCATTCTACGTGGGTGTTCTACTTTATCCTGCAAACTATCTACTCCCTCCATCCGTTTCAAGAGAATTTGTACCCTTCGTAATGAGTAGTTTTGAACACTTTTATGAATAAAATAAAGAAAATGGTAAATTGACTATAGAAAAGTAATAACAGATGGATAAATGTAGATGTTTCCTTCTTTGGAACGTACAACTTAGTATGAAAACGATCAATTTAGCAAGTGTGCAAATTTCTGTTCACAAAAAACAGACAGTGATATACACAGCAAATTCAAATTGGTATTCTACTGAAGAGAAGGCTCTCACCACTTCAAAATGATTAAATTAAATTGCAATCTTGAATCTGTACATTTATTGATAGTACATTTTGTCAATGTCTGATAATCTCAACCATTAATGACAAGACATTTGATAAATATAGGGCATGTTTGATAGCATAGACGGATTATCTAAGATTAAGATGATAACTAAACTTTATAAATTTTAAAGCATAATCTACACTTAATCTAAGTTATCAAACAACCAATAAAAATGATATATAGTTAATCTAGGTTTAATCTAAGCTATCAAACATGGCCATAGAATATCCAAACCAGATAAGTCCATTTGCAATATGAAAAGAAAAGGGCAAAATAAACTAAGAAGCATTATACAACCACAAAGAACAAAATCATCCATACTCATTATTCTTCAAAGAAAAACAGAGCTCTCAACTTGTTTTCAATGTTGAACTGATCCGTTTATTAACCAATGATCGATCGAATGAACGTAAAACCCATTAGTATTCCCATATTTCATTAAGAAAATGGTAAGGCGGTTATCACAGAATACAACAGGAATGCAGGCAAAGCATCCCTATACCTTGAATCCCCCAATAAGAGTAGGGCTTCATGGACTACTACTCAAAACCAACTGATGAACCGAACCTCATCTCCAATTTTCCGGAGTTATTTTTTCACTGACAGTTGAACCGTAATTTGGCCCACCTTTACGAAACTGTATAAGAAATTCGACTGGATACCCCTTTATCTTACGGGGCGCAATCCCAAGATCTTCAAATGTTAAAGCTGGAAAACCAAAAAAAGAAAATGTCAATAGAGAGAATGTGAAGGAAGATGCTTATTAGTTATTACAGACAAAAACTTGTATGAACTTGGTTCATAGATCAAAGACCCGTAAACTCTAATGGATCATATATACACGGTTTTAGACCCCTTTTGTAAATAGGTAAAAAATGAGATGATGTTTGCGTGAACAAAGTTCAAACAAGTGTTGCTCTATTTTAGAAGCTTACCATTTTCAGAAACCAAGGCATCAGATGTAAGGGCTTCAATCGCATCCAGATTGAATATGGTAGGGGTGGGCAATGGGAATGGAACTTTCTTGAGAAATAGTTCTCGAGGGGTTGCCATGGCCTGGAAGAAAACATGCCACAAAATGAGACGAGTTAAACGTTAAAAGGACTGTTGCACCACACAGAAGACACCATTTTTGTGTTTGTTATAGATGAATAGGTGAAGACTTTTTTTATGAAATATATAAATTAACTACATCTTCAACCCATGGCCAAGGATAAATGGCCATTGAGGTGGGCAAACCTCAGAAGTAAATTCACCCTGAGAATAGCGATAGATATTCAATCAAAATTTCAAAATATAACTTTGATGAGGCTAATAATGAAATCAGAGCATGTCCAACCAGTTGCCAACACTACAGTGAAAGGAATATCGAAAAAAAACTATTGTAATTATACCAATTTTATTTAATCAGATATCTAACTATTCACAAATAATTTACAGTTTATCTACTTATGCAATACTTGTTACAGTACTATTTAAATATCTAATTTTATGTTTTTTTAATGACTAATTAGGAATTAATTCAATTACAAATATATCTACAACCAAGATGTATAAGGATGTCACAGAGGACTTACCTTAGCAAGAGGAAAAGGAATCTTCACATAATGAGGATATTCACGAATTGTATCATACATAAGTTCTGCCTGCATAACAATGCATAATTCATGATTAGCATTTTTAGGGTAACATAATAACAAGGGGAACAGTATATTTTTCTTTTTTGAGGGTGGGGAGGTTCAAGGGTTTACTAGTTCATGCATAGTGTAAATATCTGGCCCACCAAGTTCGTAAACTTTGCCCATGCTGGTGCCATCATCTTTTAAGGCCGAAATAATCGCCGAAGCAACATCAACAACATATACGGGCTGAATCCTGGAGAAGCATGATAATAATATACACGTTTAACAAGAATTGGGAAACAGTACGAGACTAACAATAATTTAGAAAACAGTATGGGACAATTTCTGTGGCACAAAATCATACTTGGTTGATCCATCCCCCATGAGTGGGAGAAAGCTGTACTTTTTAGCAAAGTGTGCCCATGGGTTTAAAATTCTGTCCTCTGTCCCAACCATCACAGCAGGTCTCATAACTGTGGCCTGAGAACAGATGGGGCCGATTAATTAGTTCAACCAATAAATTTTATCTGTCAAAACCTTGGTGCAAAGAAACAAAGTTAAAAGGGCTTCAAAAAAGCATGGACAAAGAAACAAAGTTAAAAGAACTTCAAAAAAGCATTTCTTGGAAACATCAAAGCTTTCGTATCTTCAACCAGATAGAAGAAGAAGTAATGGAAGAAAGTTTTCTCAAGTCTATGCAGTCAAAGATAATTTCTTGTCTCTAATTGGAGGTTACATTTCACAGCTTCAAATGATGAAAGAAATCCCCATTTTCCCTGGCCATGATTGATACGAATAAAAACTGTGTAGGCACAAAGAAACACCACAGTTTGGCCCCCAGCGTTAGCAAATATCAAAGATACCATTAAAAAGGAGTACAGCCTGATAGTTTCACATTTTTTTTCTGAAGATTTAGTAAAGTAATCAAAGCTATGCACGCTATCAATAATCAAGGACACATATTTCATGTTTTTTCTAATAATATGCAATTATACCTAAAGAAGTAAACAAGGGAGCAATTTTAGCTCCATATGAAGCAGGAAAAAAGTACATAATTTTACCTCGGGCAGTTCTCGCAAAATAGCCTCTTCAGCAGCTGCTTTAGCTCTAAGCATTTTGGATGGAGATGATGGAGACGCTCCCAAGCATGAAACTTGAATGTATCTCATGATACCACCATGTTCCTTGGCAATCTGCGCATATATGAAGCACCATCACTGCATCAGTCCCTTGAGAAAGATGCTCAAGAATGAGACAGGCGGGCTTAGTCGCTAAAAGTGAACATAAAAATATCTGATAGATAACAATCTCTCTGCTTATCAGGAAGTTGATAAGAATGGTTAGATGTAATATATCAAGCATTTTGTCAGATACACACTTCTCTGTCATTCTTAATGAAGCCAATAATAGAGGCATTTTCTTTGGAAGCGTGACAAGCGTCACAAAAGGAACAACTTATCATTTCAAGAATATAAATACTAGCAAATACCTGTATCATCTTCTGCCACTAGTTTAATAGGTCAAGCTTGTTAGTATATGTTTATGCCTTTAGAAACTTTGATATATAAATATATTTTTCAATGAGGTTAAAGAAAAATCATACTCTCTGACAGCTATTATTCTCTAGGTCTCACTTCTTACGGGACCTCAGGTCATCAAATTGAACAAGGCATAATATGACAAAGATTCAATTTAACCTCAAAAAGGTGGAAACAGAAAACAGATGGAGGAAACAACTCCACACAGTTAATATCCCACATGATATAGTTTCAAAACTCTGAATGCTGGAATCATGATGTGCAATTGCATTTCAATTAAAATTAATTTTGACAACCAAAGTTAGTCACTCAAAAAATAATAAATAATACTCTAATGGATACCGTTTTGCAGATGTCAATAAATTGAACCAATGTTATGAAGTGAGGAACCATCAATCATCAGACGAAAAGAAGAAAAATAGTGAAGAGAGACATACCACAGCAAGCTGTTCAGCCATATGATGGTTCACGTCCTCAAAACTATAATTTCTGGTCTCATATTCCCTGCCTGTATGCAAACAGGACATTGTACACATAAATTAGTGGCTATGCACACACACACATAGATAAGCTTGATGATAACATCTTAGTATCTTACCAATAAGGTTAATGACAACATTAGCCTTTGCCATGACAGCCTTGACAGAATTTTCATCTCTAGGGTTATATTTCATCGGAACAATCTGCAATTAAAAAAAAAAAGCTATAGAACTGCAGTATAAAAGACTAAAATTTTCAATGCAAGAAAAAGTCCATGCAAGAATTCACCTGACCCAAATCACCCATCAATTTAAGGTGGCGATGAGAATCCTCAGAGCCTCGGAAAGGAACTAACACTTGAGAACCCATCTTAGCTACAGAAAAATAGATCAAGAAACACAACAAACTGGCATCAAAATCAAAATTCATTATCTCCAAAGCACACTGTTGCACATGATACTAAATTTCAGCTGAAAAACATTTAGAGAGAACGAACCAAGTTGTTGCACTAAATATCGTCCAAGAAACCCTGTAGCCCCAAACACCGTCGCAACAATGCCACTGCCAGACACCAAAAAAATTCCAACTTGAAATCAATACGCCGCATCCAACATACATTGGATAAATTCTAACAGTTTCCAAAATCAAATGCAAAAACGCCCAAACCTACAGCCAAACTCCAGAAAAACTTAACACCTAATAATTATACCACGAAATAATACTCCTATCCAACACATTCACACATATTTAAAATGTAAATCAGGATTCAGGGCTCGGAAAGTACCAAAAATATATACACATACATACCTAACAGATGATCTGCCACCAGTGCCCTTGCGAACAAGATGTCCCACGCCTTTGGTGGCAAGAGTAGAAGCCAACCTCGGATTCTCCACTCCATTAACTGAAAAAATCAGAAATTTCAATCAATGACACAATCGTTAAAAGGGAAACCGTCCATTTCTGGACCAAACGCAGGAGAGCGGGAAGAAATTCAGAGAAGGCAATTACAGGGATCGGAAATTGGGTAAAGGGATTTGAAAGAGCTAATCTGGGCGGGCGAGTGCTTAATTTGGTGGTGGCTCAACCGCCGGCAAACGGCCTGCATCTTTGCTTCCGCAGCTGAGTTTGAGAGGAGTGCTGGGAATGGGGTTTGACGATACGGGTCGAAAATTTCACTCAATGGTAAAGTTATTCATCCTTTTATAATTCACTCTCCAATTTTAAGAATTTATTAATGTAAAATTAATTATACTATTTGTAATCTATTATTCACAAATACATATATTAATAAATGATATAGTGAGAGTGAGACACCTCGGGCTCTTATTCGAGTCAAGCCGAGCCGAGTATTTGTAGTTCGAGCTCGGCTCGAGCTCTTTTATCGAGTCGAGCTCGGTTCGATAACATTAACGAGTTAAGAAACGAGCTCGACTCGACTCGTTAAAGGGTCTAACGAGCTTATCAAGCCGAGCCTAATGGAATTAAAAAAAAAAAAAATTAGATATCAAGCCTAACAAGTCGAGCTCGAGCCGGCTCGTTAGTAAATCGAATATCTAACTAGCTCGAGCTCGACTCATTTAACAAACGAGCAGAGCCGAACTCAAGCCGAGCTCACGAGCGGCTCGGTTCGTGTAATAATGATGTCTCAGACACCCTATGAAATATGGTAATAATGTACTCACTCCGTCTACCAAAAGTATTTTTATACTTTTTGATACAGATTTTAAGAAAAAATTGATAGATAAACACACAAGTAAATAAAATGAACATACTTTGGACGGACGAGAAATTATGTGTAATATTAGGTCAATTTAGAAAACTCGATCTCCAGAGTAAATATTGTGGATTCTTTTTCCAGAAAAATCATGTAGATGGCAAACCGAAGGAAAAAAAATTGTTCTACATATGTGTTATATAACTGAAAAAATTGTGTTACTAGATGATAAAAACCAGTAAAAAGCGTGATAAACACTTGAATCTAAAGACAAGAAGAATAAAATTAAAAAATTAAAAAATTAATTCAAACAATAAATGGATCTCCTTCATCAGCTTGAATTAAAACAAAAATAAAAATTCAAACAATTAAAAAAAAGATTTAGATTAGAGTTTTTACTCATATTGAAGTATTAAGAAATAAAGATCTCTCCTGTCAAAAAAAAAAAAAAAAGAAATAAAGATCTCCTTGAAGATGGAGAAAAGATTATTGGTGAATGATTATGCTTTGGTTCTTTTTTCCTATTTATATATGATTTACTAGTAGACATAAAATCAAATTAAATAATTATTGATATAGCTATACCACGTAATTAATTCCATATAACTTTCTTATCAAATATTAACGTATAATTTTTTGTGAGATGAAACATTTGTCAAAATAATTCTAAGATAACAAACCTAACTTTCTGGGATTAAAGTACTTTAAGTTGAACTAATTTTGAATTTGGTGCTGATGGAATACACATTTTGATTCCATAAGTTAATCAAATTTTGAATTCAGTCCAATTACCTACTATTGCAGGTAGATAAACCGATCAAATTCATTTTTTTATACCTTTTTCTGCACATGAGCAAATTGAATTACACACGAGCTAAGAATTTGATCGGTTCATTTACATGCAATGATAGTAATTGGACTGAATTCAAAATTGAAACCAACTTAAGGGACCAAAATCAAAATGTACATTTCATCATGACCAAATTCAAAATTACTCTAACTTAAAAGACTAAAAAAACTTTAATCCCTAAAAAGTTATTACATGAACAGCAAGTTGCTAAAAGATAACACCACACTGCAAAAAAATAAAAGAAAATGGTCACTAAATTATATTTTTTTTAAAAGTCTTGAGTTTATTTGCAACTACCCTATGAAAGAAATAAATCAACAGAGAAGACAAAGGTGCATATGAACATTGCAATTTACTCTTAAAAGTCAAATAGCCTAGGCTACAAATAAGATACCAAAATTTAGTGCAACAAAGTCCTAGTTTATTGCTCATGTAGAAATACAGAAGGCCGCTTCTTGTTAGGTTTCCTCTCCCTACAAACTTATTCCATGTACAGATTGGAGCCTAAAAAGTCCCAACAATAACTTGTATAGTTAATCCCTTTCTCCTCGAGTATAAACTATCCCACACTTGGGGGGCTCTCGTTGTATTTCTATGGAGCGTAGCGTAGGCCAGATGATTGAACCGAATGCGCATCAGTAACAGCCATCAACTATCTGGCAATCCATTTTCTGGGATAGAGCTCGCTTCGTGGTTCTTTGGTTTCACCGGGATTTTCAACGTAGATCAAAAGTCTGTCATGCTATTTGATCTTGATGAGTACTCGGAAACCAGCCTAAGAAACATGGAAGACCTGTCTTCGAGTAGCTTTACTGGAGTATCAAACTCTGCAACGCGGCCTGTAAATCATAGGCAGGGTTTAGAAAGATACGTTATTCATAGATCTACCATTAAATAGAGTGGTAAACATCATCATCCGATTTCTTCTAAGGGGGTGTTTGATTTAAAATTCTTCAATGGGAATGAGAATAAAAGATGATCAATTTACCTTCATACTTCATAAGACAAAATGAGACACAAAACACTAACAATGTAACCTATCATTTTCATTGTAATTCACTATTCAATGATTCCCATTAAAGAATTTGAACCAATCGCCCCCTAAGCTTTCAGAATCGTGTTAAACAGAAGAAGATATAGAACGCACCATCACTGAGGACCAGAACCAGGTCACTATCAATAACAGTTGGAATGCGATGAGCTATTGTACAAACAGTGCAATTCTTGAACTCTGTTCTTATTATCTTCTGGATGAGATTATCTGTAGCAGAGTCAACTGAGGCCGTTGCTTCATCAAGCACCAAAATTTTCGCCTGTTTAAGTAAAGCACGGCCAAGAGATACCAGCTGTCGCTGGCCAACACTCCAATTATCTCCACTTTCTAGAACTGCAAAAATAAAAATAAAAAATTGGCCTCAGAATTCGTTGATTTGGGCTTTCTTATCAATGAAAATAACGAAAGTTTACAAAATGTTATGCTAACCTGGTGTATCAAGTTTATGTTCTTTCTGGCGAACAATCTCTCCTAACTGAGACTTTTCAAGAGCCTGCAGCCATGGTGGAAACAGTTGTTTAGGGAATGGCAAACATAAACTAAAGCAGAGTATTATTATGCATTTATACTGAATGACTAGAAGAACTTTGTCTGTTTACAGACAGTTTTGCCTGTCTGTAAGCAGAATAACGAGGGGAGTTGCATCAGGTTGATAGCTACCATAAAATACCGTCAATTTTCATGGTAAGAATCATATAAGAAATCAAGTAAATCCAAACACAAAGACGAGATATGATCCATTTAGCCAACACCATTTAGTGGGATATAGGCCTAATTTTTGTTACAATGACTGGAAAGCTAAACTGAAATGCTCAAATATAAAGTCTCACTTCAGGATGATGCAAACAAGATTGATAAGATGCATGAAATTGTTCATGTGAGAGATGGAAAGGGAATGCACCTCCCAAATTTCGTGATCTGAATGTTCTTCGAGGGGGTCAAGGTTGCCTCTAATGGTTCCTTCGAATAGTGATGGATCTTGGGGTATGATACTCAGCCGGCTGCGTAGATCGTGAAGACCGATTGTTGAGATATCAATGTTGTCTATGATTATTCTACCACCTGCTGGCTCAATCAATCGGAATAGGGCTTGGATTAACGTAGATTTGCCACTTCCAGTACGTCCAACAATTCCGATTTTCTTCCCACCAGGAAATATGCATGAGACACCATGGAGTACTGTAGGAAGATTCTCTTTATAACGAACCTAAAGAGAAGAAAATTAATCATATAGTCCTCCTTTTAAAATTCTCCCTCTCTCTCTCTCTCTCTCTGCAAATACTTCTATGCACCAGTTGCACAGTGCAACTTAAGTGCATTTTATGGTATTAGTTGTTTTACTAAAAGGTATTAGTTGGTCAGTATTAGTGGTGCACCAATTTCATGGTGCAACTGATGAACCAAAGTGTTACTCATCTCTCTCTCTCTCTCTCACACACACGCACAACAGAGAAACAGAGATGATAATTCTTTGTTTCTATCAACATCATTGAATTTTCTTTCACCATCTCCATGGTATTCACAGGTTGAAACAAGTTTAGTTGAAATGGACCAAAGAGCTAATTGAACATTTTTAACAAATACTAAAACCATGAATAGATCATCATTAGTAAATCTCAAAAAGCATACCTTTAGATCAACAAGTTCAATTGTGCCATTTTCGGGCCATGACGATGAGGGACGAGAATCTTCAATTGTAGCTGGTGCTTCACTAGGTATTTGACAGTATTGATGAATTCTTTCTATCGAGATGATTTTGTTTTCAAGCTTGCAAAAGCTGAGAATCCAACGTGATAAACGTGCATTCAGATTGAGGCCATACGTCACAGCCAGGCCAGCCATACCTTTGAAAGAAAGATTTTCCGTCGATTAGAATGAGATATTTCCATTCTTTGCAAATCATAAATCTTTATAGTCTCCAGCACTTTCATTAACAAAAAGTTCCACTTTCTATTTTAACGAAAATATTTTGTAAATTGCCAAATTCTCTGATTCAAACCAGTTTCTTGAAAGTTCAGCAGCACTTACTTGGATCTATACTTCCCTGGGGAAAGCTCACAAGTAAAATCATGCAGAAAGCAAATACGAAGGTTGACAGCAATTCCATGCGCAAGCAAAGCCATTCGATAGCTGCAAGACTGCAGAAGAAGGGACGAGCAAAGCAATCAAGAAGATAAAGATTCCTCTTCATGAATCTCTTGTCTTGCCCAAAACCTCTGATTGTAGCAGCTCCAGCAATTGATTCAGCAAAGAGATGAATCACCGGAGATTTCTGGATGCTAACAATGCGAACAAGTTCTCTCGATGAAGCCATATAGTATTTCTGCATTTTTGTTGAACAATGTGAAATTTATCTCAGTACTGCATAACAACACTTTATCAAGCTAATGACTGCCCATAGACATGCTTAAATAAGTAGCACTTATTTTAGCTATAGTTGTTGGATACTTGGCACCTATGCTAGAAGGCATACCGTATACCACATTAAAAAAAATCACGCACAGCTATTGATTACTGGATTGTCTATAATTTATGGGGAAATAATTTTATCAATCCTGTAAGTTAACCTTATTTTAATTTTAGTCCCGTCGACTTTCATGAATTGAAAATAGCTGTAACTTTCAATTTTCGACATTTTGATCTGGTGGCCGGCTGTAAGAGGTGAGACATTCGGTTGACCAATCAGACTTTGTCACATGGATAATCAGACTCTGTCACATTAGCGTCAACCGGATGTTTGACTTCCTGCTGCCGTATACTAGACCAAAATGTCAAAATTTGAAAATTACAGAACTATTTTCAATTCGTGAAAGTTGACAGGGCTGAACCAGTACAGTGATAAGTGATAACTTGACGGACTAAAAAACCTATTTTCCCATAATTTATTTAGGACCAAACATCGACCGCCAAATTATGAGATTTTATAATAACTTACTTGCATCCACAAGCAAGCAATTGCCATCGGGACAACGAGAAGCAAAATTTGCCATGTAACTTGTGTCATCACACCCACAATCCCAAGTAGTTGGATGGTTGTTGCAGCAAAGCCACCAAGTCTGAAGGGAATATCAAGATCAACAACACTTTGATCGATCGAAACCTATAAAATCAAAACAAAACCATTAAAATGGCAAATCAGACTGAAAAATGGACAATTAGGTAAAATAAAAAAAGCATGATTTCAGAAAAAGACATGTCAGTACGCGGTTCAGTATGCGCCCAGCTGGTGTAGAGTCAAAGAACGACATTGGTGCTCGAAAAACCGTCCTGAGCATTTTAAGAAATAATTTCTGAGCAGCTGCTAGACCAAATGTAGCAACAAGAACAGCCCGAATAAATATGAACCACGAGCTTCCAAAAGAAAGAGCCATATAAACACCAATAAGCATCATACTACTCGTTTTAGGTTTGTCCCCAGTTGTTTGAGGATTTGCCCAAGCCATCCACCAACTACTGGCTATTTGAAGAGCCTGAAATAACGTCTGAGCAACGATTATGCATGGAATCAGTAACCCCTTATAAGCAGCTGTCATATATGATATATAAACTTTCATGCTAACTCTTCCTCGCTCTCGTTCCTCTTCTTGCACAAGTTGCTTTCTTTTAGAACATTTAGTTTTCTTTTTTTCTTTGATTGCTTTCTTGTCTGAAGGTGATACGCATTGTTGAGCTTCGTTAGCCATGTCAGCTATGCTGCTACCAACTGAATTGCATTTTTTACTCATGAGAACAGAGCTGCTAAGTGGGTCATTCTTATCAGAATCATCAGACACTTGACTGCAAAAATCCATAGCTTCGATGGCTTCATGATGAGCACAGACCAACGTGTTGAAATCTGTTCCTGCTTGCAAAAGCTCGTCATATCTTCCAGCTTGAGTAATACGGCCTTCCTTCAGAACCTGCAATGGGAAGTTTCATTGAGCAAATAGCAAATTTAATACCATTTGAACATTTCAGAGCTTTTACGAGAAATTTAATAAGAATATTTTATCAGAGTTGATCAACATTTCAGAATTGAAAATGCTATATTTTTTTGTTCATTAGATAGACATAAAAGGTAAAAAAAAAACCAAGAGCAAGTAAGAAGTAATATGAAGACAATACCAAAATCAAGTCAGCAGCTGGCAAAAATTCAACTTGATGAGTGACAAAGACGACAGTCTTTGTAGCTAGTGCAGTCAGTATATACTCCTGCAATTGCACTAGAAAAGTTTTAGACAGTGTCAATTGAATAATATTAAAAAAAAAAAGTGAATCAGTTAACCTTAAATAACTCGGAACCGGTGTGTGCATCAACTGCACTAAAAGGATCATCCAGTAAATAAATGTCGGCATCATGATATAATGCCCGGGCAAGTTGCACACGTTGCTTCTGACCGCCACTGAGATTTATGCCTCTATCACCAATAATGGTTTGATCGCCATGTGAGAATAGCTCCAAATCTTTCTTCAACGAACAAGCATGAATAACACTCTTGTATTTCGCCTTGTCCATGGGGCTCCCAAACAGGATATTTTCTTCTATATTTCCTGATTGTATCCAAGCAGATTGAGAGACATATGCAGCAGAGCCACATATTCTAACCTAAAAGTGCAATCATTTATTTGTAAATACAATTCAGCAAGTAAAATCTATTGAATTAAAATACCGACTTATCAAATTAGAAGAGGTGAAAATGAACCCAAACACTTACTTCGCCAGAGATTTTCGGAATCTCGCCAAGGATACAAGAAAGAAAGCTCGATTTCCCCGAACCAACTACCCCACAAACAGCAACACGCATTCCCTTCTCCACCCTTAATTGAATGCCAGACAGGGTGTTGGTTGATGAAGATGGGTCCCAACAGAACTCTCCATCTTTGATTTCTACTGCCACATCAGACATACCTCGTGGCAAGGAGATCGTTGCATCTTCCTGCAGCTGTTCCTCCTGCAAGAATCCCGTGATTCGATCAAGGGAAACTTTAGTCTGAGCCATCATCGAAACCAAGTCAGGGAAATTCCTAAGTGGTTCTTGCAGAATACGAAAAGTAGCCAACGCAGAAAGAACACTGCCAGCTGTCAGCTGACCTCCCAGCAAAATGCAAGTCCCAAAAGTAATAGCTGAAACAAATATAGGGGAGCTCCAGAAGATAAACGTGATGAAAGCCTGTGAGTAAAGAGCTTTCTTCAGATACTTAAATTCCACATTGCGCATCTCTTCTAAAATGACTCTGTATCTATCCTCCCACGCTTGGAACTTGAGGATCCTCATATTTCTAAGGCACTCTGAAGTCTTCCTCATTCGATCATCCTTTGCCCCCATCAGCTTATCTTGATAATCTTCCTGCACTCTTGCCAATGGAACAGTAGCAACGATCGAAATAATGGTGGCAATAAGTGTGGCAACAGATGCAATTCCAACGTTCTTGTATAAAATCGCAAGAGCAAGGATAATTTGGAGAGGAAGCATCCATATGTCATGAAGATACCATGAATAGTCCCCTACTCTTTGAACATCAACTGCCATATAGTTAATAATCTCACCGCTGGTGTGACTTTGTCTCGCTGAGCTCGAAAGTTTGAGTCCCTTTCGATATACCATTGCTGTGAGAGCTGATCTCACATGCATGCCCAAAATATCGACCCCGAGGTACCATTGGCGCGTTGTTAAGGTCTCTAGCAACTTTGCAGTGAAAAATATTGCAGCAAGAGCATAACCCTCATGTGGGAAAGTCTCTTTTCCGACTAGGTAATCAACAAAGTAGCTAATCATATAGGGACCAACATAAGAAACTAAAGTGTTAACCCCAGCAAATACTGCATTGCAAGCAGCCTCTTTCCAGAAAGTCTTGAGAATAGCCCAAGCTAAAGAAGGCTGATTCTGAAGATTCTCAGCTTTCAGCTTCTCCCAATTAGAGTTCAATGCCTTATAGTTAGTCTTGGAACGGTCTTTTGGGGCAAGCAATGGGATATCCTTTAACTCGAGGGGTCTCCTAGCCCCGGTTGAGAGAAGTGGATTTAACCAAGAAAGAGTGGCTAAACTTAAAAACCCAGCTTCACTATAAGGAGTAACTTTAAGACACCCTGCTTCTTCTTCTTCATGCAGTAATGGCTCTTGTAGATCCGAATTCCTACATACTTCAATACCAGTGGAACCCCTAATCGCAATAAAACAGAGAAAAGCAAGAGCAGGAATAGCAGCAAAATTTGCCAAAACATGAGAACTTAAATGGGTTGATCCTTCTGCTACAAATCCTCTACTATCAACATACAAAATAGCCAAAGAAATTACAAAAGATACAACCCACCAAACTCTCAACAACAACGGAAACTTCTCAGCAACTTCATATCTACGATAAAGTGCTGAGAAGCTGAGTACAAACCAAGCTAAACACTGAACAGAAGGTAAAAGTACAACAGTCCAATGCGTCCCCTTACCCTTCTCTTGTGTTGCTTCCTTAACTACACTAACACCATCAAACACCAACACCGAAACTTGCACAAGAAGTACATAAAAGCAACAGAGAACTGAAGCTTTGTAGCTTTTACCAATCACAGGGCTCTGAATTTGCTCACCATCAGCAACTAATCTACGATTAACTGATGTGGAGCTCCGGTTGCGATCCTCCTTCTGCCCTCGAACTCGACCAAAGCAAAGCACAACTTGCTTCGCAGACACAACGGAGAGAAAGACAAGAATAAGCGTCAAGTTGATGCAAATTGACGTTAATTCCAATAAAGGAACACGGTGAAGAGACCCGGGAAGATTGTTTGGGGCTTCAGATTCAGTTGCTAACAAAAGATTGATACCCATAATTTTTACAGATATCAATCTTTAAACGAAGGGAATTACGAGATTCAATGAGTAGGAATCGAAGTACAATAACTGGAATGTTTATAAAATTCGATAATAATGTGAGAGAGGAGAGATCAAATCGTGTAAAGGGCATTTCACCATCTGGCAATAGAAATCGCCTCCTATGCCCAAACTTGATGACAAGTCATAGAGAGAGAAAGCAAAAGAATCTGCATATGAAAACAAACTCTATTTTATCATCAAACCCAACACGGAATACCAACAGAATATGCAGAACAGTGGGTGGGGGGTCGGTGGGGTTAGGGTGAAATGAAATCAAATTAAACCTTCTTCCCTCCTATACACATGTTTATCTCAAACAATTCAATTTATATTACGCATTCGACAAAAACCGAATTAAAAATTGAACAGAAAATACAAAAATCTGACCTCTGCATAGGTTACTTCCTGGAAAATTCGCAAACCGAGGCAATGTTTTCCCCTAAATTCAAATTACAAAATCATTCAGAGAGATGAGAGAGAAAATAACCCCACAAACCCACAGCTATTAGTGTTCTGATAGCAGTGGAATTTCTGCAATGGGGTTTCATATGTTGATCAAAGATTCAAAGGCAAATGAGCTTCAACAATGGTTCTATATATGGGTAACAATGCCACAATGATTTAATAATCACCTAATTAAATCCATTTTTATTATAATAATTGGGATTAATTAATAAATAATGCACATGCATGTGGGGGATAATACGTGTAACTATCAAAATCCAATGTTGATTGCAAGCATTTATTCTATGTTTAGTACTATGACAATGTCCTTAAGCATGTATGCTTATTTGATTCTTTGTAAAATATATATACTCTCTTTAAAAAAAAACGAGTAACTTTCATTGATACGAACGAAAAAAATGAAAGTTTAGTAGTTTTCACTTGGACGGATGGAGTATATTGTATGCTCACTAAATCGGTAAGTCTAGTATGCATTCGAGTGCATGTTGTGCACCCTAGTCTATGTTGCACTTTTTAGTTTACTGACTTACACTTTTGGGTAAATGGTGTTGCACTTTTCAATTATTACTAAAAATATTATTATACAGTTTAATAATTGAAAAGTGCAACACCATCTACCAAAAAGTGTGAGTCACTAAACTGAAAAGTGCAACATGGACTAGGGTGCACAATATGCACTCGAGTTCATAGCAGACCAACCCCACTAAATCACTTAAAATACTCGTTTTTTATCTTATATCACCAATCACTAAATTTTATTTTCTTAAAAAGCGTTTCGATTAAACCGTGCAAGTTATTTCGGGACGAAGTGAGTATTTTTTGAGAATATATATTTTTGTGACAATGTTGGGGTTATAATTAGGTGGTAGATGAGTGAGTTGAATGTGGATTATGACAACACGAGAATGGTGAACTTTACAGGTTATATTTCCATTAAAATTCTCTATTTTACTCTCTTTGGAGATATGATGATATGATATGCACCTACACTTCCACTTGCACGAGGCTGCATTCGTGTTATATTTCGGTTTCTATTTTTTAACATGATGAGGAAAAAAAAATGTACTCATTGGATTTGAGTTCACGTACATTTAGGGGGTGTTTCTTTTGGGCTTTGGGTGGTTTTAAAAACCAAATTTTTGAAATTCCAATGAATAGTAATATGGGTGTTTCTTTTGGGTTTTGGAATAGTGAAATGAATAGTAATATGGGTGTTTCTTTTGGGTTTTGGAATAGTGAAGGATTTAACTTTATGTCAAATCAAGTTGTAAGATTGAATGAGTTTGTATTATTATATTATTGTTTGGTGAGATTATAATGATTAGTTGATTAAATGTACTCCCTCCGTCCCGGTATAAGTTTCCCACTTCTTTTGGGTGTTTTGATTAAGGAATATGATAAAATAATAGATGTACTGTAGTACAAATGATGTGATGGTGAGAGAGAAAATAATAGATTAGTATGAGATGAAGTATAATAAAATAATAGATAAAGGGTAAGTGATGTGATTGGGAGAGAGAAAATAATTTACCAAAAATGGAATGGGAAACTTATAGTAGGACATCCAAAAAAGGAAAGTGGGAAACTTATAGTGGGACGGAGGGAGTATTATATTATTGTATTATTATATTATTATAGTATTATTATATTGTTGTTGAAAAAGAATATAATGATTGGAGTAATATTATATAGATATAACTTTATGTCAAATCAATATGTTTGATAAAGGTGATTTTGAGTGGATTTTGAAAACTGGTTTTTAAATCTCGAAGTAAAACGGGTTTTGGATCTTGAAATCCAAATCCTGATTTTTAAAACCAAAAGGAAACATCCCCAAGAAAAAAGTTACATGTACCTAAAACTAATATAAGTAGACATCCGCAAATCGTAATCTCGTAATTGTAATTGGACGAACTTGACAGTTTGTAATCGTCGATTACGACTAAAAAATTGAGCTGTAACTATAAAACGGCGGTTCGATTACGATTATGAATTTTCAAAACCGTCGATTTGGCGGGTTTTTTTATTTATTATTATTATATACAATTCTTTTATTTTTACACAATTCTTCTTTTTTCTAAATATAAATTTAAGTTGTATAATTTGTAAAAAATTCTAGTAATGTATTTTCTAAAAAAAAAGTTAAAACGAGCGAAAAGGGAGTCGGAAAAAAAATCGTTTAAACCGCCGGTTAAAGACTGAACCGCAACCGACTAGATTACAGTTCAATTTCGATTACAAATTTCCGAAAAACTAAATCGGCGGTTTTAACCGTTTGCGCATGTCAACTTAGCGGATGACAACTCCCGATAATGAACTCGGGCAAATAGTCACGTAATTTTGGAAGAAACTCTTTTCTTCTAGTTATCCTCTAGTCCTCTGTTCCATAATTGTTTGTAAAAAAAAATTATTCGTCCATTCCACAATTATTTGTACACCTATAAAAAAACTTACTCCATAAATATTTACATATTTACACAAAATGTAATTATTTTTACACTCAATTCAATCACTTTTTTATTTTATTTATAAAATTATTTCTCAAAACTTCATTTATTACCCCTTTTTTTTTTTAAGTATGTACTACTTCGTAACATTTTTTTGTTAGCCTACATAATATCCCAATTTAAAAATTCTTTTAACTTTATGTGTAGTTGATTTTAAAATCACCTAAATACTCCATATTACGTAATGAAAGTTTTCTTTAATTTAAATCTGCAGGTGCACTCCCATCAACGTATTGTTTTTATATGTAATGTTACATACATAAAACGACAAGCATGACAGACTAGTATATGAAAATATATATGGTTGGTTTAACAAAATTTTACACACGATTTAGCTAATTTGGAGCAATTTGTTATAATAATTAAAATTAGTTTATGGGTGAGTTGGGTAAAAGATGATGAATAAAGATTAAAAGAAAAAATAAAATAAGTTGGGCACAATTTGATCAAGGTAAAGTTGTCCTAGTCAAAATTTGTAAATGAAAAATCCAAAGAAATTATTTAAAAATAGTCTCCTAAAACGGTCTCATGAAACTTTTGTACCTTTTTGACAATTAAATTTTGAAAATATTATTAATTTAAAAGTGTGGTGATATGATATCCACGGATAAATTATAGTATGGTGTTAAAAATTGTATAAATACAATAATTTGTCCTTTTGAAGGACGGTTGTATTTATATAATACTCTCTTCGTCCGCCTATAAGTTTCCCATTTTACCATTTTAGTCCGTTCACCTATAAACTTTCCATACCCTTTTTGGTAAGTATTTTTTCTTACACTTCACTTTATATTTTACTTTTTCTCTTTATCTCTCTCCTTCTTCCAATCACATCACTTGTACTATATCTATTATTTAATCACTTTTCTTAATCTATGTGTCAAAAAGTAGCGGAAAACTTATAGGCGGACGGAGGGAGTAATTAAAAAAAATGTATATATATATATATATATTTTTTTTTTTTTGAATATATTCCATAGTCTTAGATATAAAAATTGGGAAGAACGATATTTTTGTTAAAATATTAAAAATATCGATAAATATAGTTATTATTATCGATATTGGTTACAAATTAAGCATAATATCGATAAATTGTCAAAAAAATGTCGGTAAATATTAAAAATTTATATATATTTATTACAAATGTAAAATTTATTCAAATTAATTTATTGAATATATTTTCTAAATTGTTAAATCTACTGAAAGTTCTTGTTAAAATTTTAAATTTCATCGTTTTTTTAATTCACCGTCATCAATATAAGTATGTGCGTAAATATTTCCAAATATTCAATGATGATGTGTTTTTTGACCATCTATTTAATTATTTTGTAATCCAACACGTAATCCTATGTACTTTATAGGCGACAATAGCTGTAGCGCTTTTAATCCATCAAACTAATCGTGGAATATGACCAAATTTAATTTGTAATTCACTTTAATTAATTATCCAATTGAAAATATAAACACTATTTTTTATTGTAATAATTAAAATCATTTTGAATAGCTAATTAATTAATTAAAAGAACCGGGTCAATATGATTAATAAGTTAAGTTTGTGATCATCACAGTTCCATTATGGTTCGAAGAAATTTTAAATCTTGATGAAATATAATAAAAATATTGATGTTTAATTAGCTGAAATTAATTTATAAAGTAAAAAGTAAAAGGAAAATAAATTTTATTGTGTAGTGTTGAATGACTTGGGGTGCATTACTAGCTGTCTAACATTGTGTTGTGTGTCATGGTTTTGTCTTGTTTTGATTTCCAAAACCAATATGGTTCAAAAAGTAAGCTAGCAAAAGGCAATTTGAATAGTAAATGTGGTGATTATCGGAATTAATATATAAAAATTATTTTTTCATCATTATGCAAATTAGACAATAAAAGGTTGTAGATTAAAAGGAAAAAGAAAATATAGAAGCCATAAGTTCACAATCCGAACTAGAGGCCGGGATGCATCGAAAAGGGTGCACCCCTGAAGTCACCTACCAAGTAAAACGATTGAAAAATCCGAAGAAACTGATCAAATGAGAACCCGAGACGGGATAAGGGATCTATGGTGGGTCAAAAGTATCGTCCCATCTGTCCTTGAACATGGAGACTCGGGTCATATCATTGTCGATCCCTGCCGAAGATCTGACAGAGTAGTCCGCGCAGACTCTAGCCTCAAAATCGTCGATAGCACTATCCGGGATTTGTTGATAGGAGACTCTCCCCACGGGCACCTTGCGACGTCTGAGTTTCTCTTTGGGGCAGATCGGGGGGGGGGTCGCCTGAGCAGGGATGGGAGCGTCGTTGGTCGGCGACTTCAATGATGCAACGGCCTCCAAATCCTGAGTGTTGCTGACTGCCTCGGCCACAGGCTCCAGAAGAATGTCCGTGGACTCCTCCATGCATGGATCATCGAGACTAGAGAAGGAGTTGCTAATTGGGACAGGATCGACTCTGCTAGCGTCTCACCATAATTGTTGGACGTCCAAATAAGACCCGAAAAAAGGCACATGACCTCCAAACATAGAACTCAAGGGTAGGGTCAAATGGAGTTATTGAGGTTGTTGAAATGGATTAGGACACAGCAGCAGCCGCCAGCTTGTGGTAATGAATACACTGTTTTGTGTTTTAAATGGGAGTTCAAATATAGCTTTTGTAGTAGTTTTCTACATTGATCTCTTTGCCCATTTTTTGTTTCGTTTGTATTATTTTGTTTTGGTTTTGACTTGTCTGTTTCACTTTTCGTATTTCAAGATATGTTCGATAGATCATATACGTGTAGGAGTGGTCTATACAGTGCGTTGATAATCACGTATCATACTTCTGTTTAGTTGGGGAGCCTCGAGGATTCAACCAACTACTCTCTCCGTTTAAGTGAAAGTTACCTAATTTTATTTGTTTGTCTCTTGCAAAGAAAGTTACTCATTCCATTTTTAACAAACTACGATAATTACACTCTCTCACATTTTATTATATTATCATATCACCTTTAATACATTATTTATTTTTATCATACTGTGTTCAAAGCTCATGAGTAGCTTTCATCGGAACGAGGACAATTTAGAAAAGGTATAATAAAAATGCAGATGTCATGTAACTGTCACCGCCCTAGTGAACCATATTCAATGAATGAGTTAGGAAAATAAATGTTAGATTTGACAGGGAGGAAAAAATAAAAAGATATACAAATAAGGTGAAATTAGATTAGATTAGACTAGACATATAATTTAATCGTGGCCTAAGTTTGGAAGTTATGAGTATGTTTTTCGTTAGGTATTAGATTTGAAATTTTGGTGCAAATAATTTATGAGATGGTCCAGTTTACAAAGTTTTATTCCGTCTCAATTGTGTTTCCACTAGTACATAGTGAAATTAATATCGATCTTTAATTAATCGACTCTTGAATCATATATCAAGAAAAAAAAATTAGGAATAATAGAAACAGGAAACAAGAGCCACCCACAAGAAGTAGGTTAGGACTTAATTAGGACCTTTGGCTTTTGTGGAGAGGACACATACCACTTACTCTTGGCCGAACTGATTTCGATCTTTTTCGTGCAACGTTTTATGTTAGAGTTATATTTGAGTGCAATTGATTTCATCTATGCAATTGAAATTGAATTATAATGTTAACATAGAAAATTAAAATAGATAAATTGAACATTAAAATTCGAATGTATTTATACACTCAATTGTATAGAAGAATTTGTCATGCATTTAATCTTGATAATGTGATCTCAAACAAGATTTCAACAACTCCAGCATTAAAAATGTCTACTTATAAATGTGACAGAAATTTGTTTTAAATATTTTTAGAAATTTATAGAATTGTTATTTTTTTTAAAAAAAATCCCCTTATAGAATTTTCAAATTATTTTTTTTGAAGAATTTTATCATATACTCCCTCCGTCCCGAGGAAAGCTTCCCATGAGCTCCGGGCACGAAGGTTAAGAAATACTAATATAATAAGTAGATGTATTAGAGGTGATGTGATTAAGAGAGAATAATATAATAAAATGTGAAAAAGAATAGTTATAAAAAAAAGAATGGGTAGCTTTCATTTGGACGGACGAAAAATGAAAGTTGGGTAACTTTAATTGGAACGGAGGGAGTATAAAAGTTTGAACTTGTAAGGAAGTGTTGAAATTAATCAATTTATATTGCTATTTTTAACACCCCTCACTTTTGAGCCAAATTATCCCACATTCAAGTGATCAATTTAACATGGGTAATGTTGTTTGTTTTTAATGAGATTTAATCTCAGGACGTAGGCGTGAGTCTGGAAGTTCTGATACTCCGTAATACTAAATAATTTATGAAATTAATTACTCTATATTAATTCTCTAACAATGTGATGCACAATTTTAATAAAGAATAGAAGAATAGAAGGTAAATGAAGAAATTTAAATAAACCAAAATTATTTAATGTTAACTACTTAATAATTAGAACTAAGGACATTATGTTGCGTTCTTTCACGGATATGAAATCACTAGCTTGTTTCACTTTTCATGTTCCATATTTTGTTTCTGCAGATAATTGATACATGTCGTATTAAAAAATAATTAATGTCATATAATATTAGGGACAACTAGTATTTCACCCGTGCGATGCACGGTCTAATTATAATTTAAGAATTATATTAATATTATGTTACTATTGATATTATTCTAAAATATGTATATTTATATAAAAAATGTGGTGTAGTTAAATTATTTTAATATAAAAAATAATGTTTAATTTAATAATAGTGTTCCTGTTAAAAATTGATAAGTGTATAATTCAAAAATTGAGATTCAACATTAAAAAAATACTTATTTGAAAATTATTTAGTTTATATAATGTAGAAATATTTGAAAAAGGTAAACAAATCTAAATAGAAATTATAGATTTTAAAATATTTTTTTATACAAAAATACACTTAAATTAACTCAATTATACTATACATTATAAAGAGTTTTCTAATTAAAAACTGATTTTTTATTTCTCTAAGCAGCTTTATCATATTTTTATGTTACAGGTATTTCAATCAAACTAATTAAAGACAAATAGACGAATGTTATGAAATTTCAAAGTTTGGAAGTTAGTCAAATAAATTCTAATCTAATTACAGCCTAAAAAATACCAAAAGTGTTGAAGCATTTAGAACTATATTTTGCTCACCCTTATGAGCATATTGCATTTATCATCAACCGTGGTGAAAATTTAAAATTGTTAGAAAAATTAACAAAATTATTTAGAGATAAAATAAGAATGCAAAAGAAGTAAAATAAGAATGCAAAAGAGAATGTTTTGCAAGTAAAAAACTTTTCATTCCGCGTTACTACTATATTAGAAAGAAAGATGAATTCATAAAATTAATGAAATGTTGTGGAGCTGCAGCCAGGAATATATTGATTTGTTGACGAATGTGAATTTTTTTATTGAGAGTGGTGTGTTGTTATTGAGAGTAGTGTAATGTATAGGAGTAATAAATAATTTAACCTGTAAGTTGTAATAAAACTTAATTATCTTTTAACTGAGATCTGAACAAAATACAAAGTCTCACTACTAATTATACTCGATTGCTTCTTAGTAAGCTGCAATATATTTTAAATATTTTTGTATCTTAAAATGGGAAAAGAGTCGAGCTTTGATCTTATATACATCCATTACTCTTACGAATTGGGAGTTGTATTTTACAACGGTGTAAATGGAGTTCAAATGACCTTTGATTTTCTTGTGAGAATATATTTCGTTCACTTGTTGCAAAAAATTTAAATGCAAATGCTAACAAATCGAGGTGTTCTCTATGAGATTTTATCACCCTGCTTATGTTTCTTATGATATATTGTAATCCATCATTTGATCAGCTTGAATAAAATATCATTCCATGTACCAAATAGTGAAGACACCAACTTGAGTTGGCACCATCAAAGTTTTCGGTAGAAGAAACTAACAGAGAAGACGTCGTAAAGACATTAAATGACATTGAAATCAGGAAAAAAAAATCAATAGGTAGAACTAAGAAGCCTAGCCAAGACGCCAACTGTCAATTCAAAACTTTTTTGCTGAATTCCGGTGAAGATGTTTGAATAGAACCACCATTACAGGCAGAAAACCAACAATTAAAATTGAAATCAAGAAAGAATTTCGATCCAAACCTAAAAAATCACCGAGTTGAGAGTCACCAGAATACGAACTAAGAACAAAAACAGAATAAAAAATTTGTCAGGACAGAATCCGTCATCACTAAATTTGATAGTGGGGAACCAAAAACAATTCTACACCCAAATCTAAAAAATTCAAATTTGTGAAAAATAAAGCCAAATCAGATTAAAATATAAATCAACGTCGAAAACTAAAATAAAAAATAATTAGAAATTCAAAATATTCCTATCAAGTAATGATGATGCGTATTAAGAATAAAACATACAATAACACATTCAAAAAATTAATCCTTGTAATCAAAAGCAAGCAAATAACGTAACAAATCTAAATTTTCTTGAAAAACAACAAAATCATCCGTGAAGAATATTAAATGCACAATAAAATACTATTCAAATCCCTTCTCAACCTCTATATACAAAAACTTGCCAAAATCAAATGGATCTAACCAAAGCAACTATTTTCCTCCGAAAATAAAGAATGTTATATGTCATTATGAAAATGTATTTACTACATATTTCATTTAAAAACAATGAAAATAGCTACACCACAACAACATTTATACACTGTAAAATAATATCACATGTTTGCAGAATTATAGATTTGAATTTGAACGTTGGGAAACATGAAAAAGAATACACAGTTTACTGCAAACAAATTAAAATGATACATATTTATTAAACTTTTCTTTTGAAAAAATTCATTCGATGTGTTACATATTTATTGAACTTTTCTTTTGAAAAAATTCAGCATGCCTAAAATTGAGTAAATTAATTCTTATACCCTTACTATAGAGCATATTCACTGTAAACTGTAGTGCCTAATCTATTTCTAGCTACTTCTTAACTTCTCTCATAGAGATAATGTATAATGATACAATTGCAAGCAACCTACTGATTTTATCCTTTGTCAATATTAAAAGATGAAGTAAGCTATTATATAGACTATAGTCTTTACAATGTGCATCCTAAATTCGTTATATGAAAAATCCGATATATTTATGTAGTGATATACCTATTACTATTAGCATAAGAGAGAGAGGTCGAGGGAATGCATCAGTACCTAAATGCTTAAAAGAAAAAAGCAATCAGCAGACTTCATGATTTCATTATGAAAAATGAACAAAGCAGGTGTGTTATATATGGCCTACCCAAGCTATAGAAGCTTCAAGAACTGTTCCAAGTGTCCAGAAAGATAAGAACACTACCATCCAAGTGCCTCTCTATGGATAAAGTTGAAAATCAGGAGTGCAATCCCTTACTCAAGCAGAAACACAAAATTGGATATCAGGATAAAGTTCTTCAGTACCAAAAGAGCAAAGAATAACATATGTTTTTCTGTTTTACCAAATGAACAAAAACTCACAGATGTTATTCACAATAATTAGTTATCAAGTTAAGCTACTTTTTACTACTTTTTCTATGTTGAGTTGGATGGCCATTTTTCGAAATAAAAATGGCATCAAAGCCCACATGCATATTATCAAATTAGATATAGACATATTCCAGTTAAGAGATTTAAGGAAGAAAGCTGCATCCCCACTCCTTAAATCAGAAACACACTGTTTTGAAATATTTCTAAAAAGATGGATATAATCCAGCATACTGAATAAAAATTCCTTCTCTACAGTCTACGCTATCAATTTTATCCTTAATTCATGTACTTACTTTCCTGGTAGTTTTAGGTATATATAAACACATCCACCTTATTAATTTTGTCGCTGAAACTTGGAATCTTTGACACTCAAATACAATCACATGTCAAAAGAAATGAAAGCATAAATTGAGTCAAACTTAAGCTTCTAATCAATCAAGCTCCTAGATTTCATACAAAATTTCTCCTGTTTCTAACATCACGAAAGTATATCTTTTCTCACTACCACCCACAAATTTAACCTTATTTATCAAGAAAAGCATTTGTAACCAAAAACTTTACATTAAAATTACAGGTTCAAGAATCCTTAAATAATCCTAAAATATTCAAAATATGTGTGTATACCTTACATCCCATGAATACTTGATCAATCGACTCAAACATTTATCAAGCATTCATGATGTTCAAAGCTCTATAAATGCCCTTGAATCCTAATATTACCAGTTATAAGAGAATCCAAGATTTTAGCATGTTCATGATCAACAAAGAATATCTTCAAAATCAGAACTATATTGAGAGACTTTCTCATTCCTTTGTTTTTTACATTGGGAATAGTATTCTGAGAATGTAAAGCACGCCTGAGTACATGTTTAATAAAACTAAGTTCTACGGCTAAAGAAGAACATTAATCCTAAAACTAAGCATTGGATCTGCAAAAAAACTGCAAAAACAACAAAAAAAAATATTAAAAAAAATCAATACCGTGGGAGATCGGCCGCCTGTACGCGGGTATCGGCCGTCTGTGCGTGGGGGATCGCTCGCCTGTGAATCGCGACCGCCTGGCTGCGTGGGGCTGTGCCGCAGTACATCGAGAGAGGCGGCGGTTGGTGGTGGGAGAGAGGGTGACGGCTATAGGCGGAGGAGAAGAGAGGGTGACGGCGATCGGCGGAGGAGAAGAGGGGGAGAGAGGGGACGATTTTTAGGCAATTTCTGGGCAATTTTGTGAGTTTGAGTGAGAATTAGGCTGACGAAATTTTGTGAGTAGAAGTGAGATTGGGATTATATTGAAACAGGAATCGAAAATCCCATTGAAGCAAAACAAATCCATGAAAGACCAACTAATATGAGTAAAATGATCAAAATCCTGAAAGGAGAAAATGGTTGAGGAAATGATCTGGAAAATTCTTGATGCGTATAATTTGTGAGAGAGAGAGTATCTATATGAACTTTGAATTTGAAGAGTTGGCTTCCTAAGAAAGCCTCATCGATTTGCTATCAATTTTTCTCGGTCCACTAACTGGGTTTTGTGCAGGTGATTTATTAAATAATAAAATAATATTTAAAAAAATAATTAATTACAAATTTTTAAAAAAGTAGGAATGACTTTTCAGTCGGTGACTTAATAAAAAAAAATGCTTTCTATAAATGGTAAAAAAAATGAGCGGGAAAATGAGAATAGTTATTTATAGCAGACTATCCTGTTATTATATATATATATATAGATATATATACGTGTTAAAGATCCAACCGAGTGAAACAGAGGAATCAAACTGTCACGAATTTAGAACATAATTTTTAAAACTCACCAAAAATTTGAAGTTTAATTTTCTTACTTGATCGAGTAACACATGGCCTCTGTTTTTGTACCGATTTTTAGGCCAGCACATGATGGGCACCACCTATAAACACATGCTACTCACGTGAGATAAAGTTTGAAATTCGATGATTTTCGTCAAAAATTAATCTAAATTTTACTACACTAATTTTTTTTTCTGTCAGTTCAAATTTAATATACACACTTTTATAAATAAAAATATTTATTTCATCAATACATTAATATATTCTTCACATTTTACTTTACACATCTCTAATTTATATTTTAACTAATATATTAGGGTGCCAGAACCAAAATTAAGAATACTGATATATTCGTACGTTACTAGTCAAAATTAATTACTCCATATCATTTTGTTAGTTAATTCAACAAAAATCTATAAAGCAATATTGTTGTTTTCAAATGAATCTATATTTAAATTTGGAGGTTAGGCGTTGGATTTTTAAGGAGTGTCTAAGATCCTGGACCAGGCTTCACGAAGACTAATGAGTTGACTGGTCGTGTTTACGGACCAACGTTAATAAAAAAGAGAGCAATCAATAGATCTTTTTTGGGTTCGGACTTAGCCCCTAAGGTCTTAAATAGGACTGTAAATGAGTCGAGTTAGATTGGACGCGATGTAGTTCAAGTTTGTTTTGGAACATTATCGAACTTTAAAATTATTGTTTGATAATTAAATGATTCTAAAATCTTAGGAGTATTAGCAGTTCGATTCCCAACTCCTGAGAATAGTCTAAGATCTTGGATATACTCCGTATTGAAGGCACATGCATGCGGGCCAATTCGATTTTGCCTCTCTAAGCATTTAAAGCGTAAAATCAGTATTGACTGCGCCTAAACGGATCTAGACGCTAGGGACAAAACCAGAATTTTATGTTGAAGGGAGCAAAAAATACAAATTAACACTAACACATATGTTCAATATTAAATTTAAATACTTCATATTTGTTTTAAGTATTTTAATATTAAACGTTACATTTTAAAATAAATCCATATTTAAATAAGTACTACTCCATATACTCTTGATGTTTCTCGTTAAGTTACAAATTTTATCATTTTAAACGTCTATTGTTAATTTACTCACTTTCATTTATGTAAACACCTCGTTATTTCTCTCTACATTTTTCTTTCGTATCAAGATAATCTCTACATTTTTCTTTCATATCTCTTGATACTTCAATATTTCACTATGCAATTATGCATTAAATATTATACTCCATATTACTTAAAATTTGTATAAACTGTAAATAAATAACGGAAATATGTAATATTAAAATAAATTTAAAAGAAGCAAAAACACTATACTATCGTTTTTCAAATTCATCATTTTTATGTCATCAATTCGTTTTTTAACAAGTAAAGATTCTCGAAAGTCGTTGTCAATTAAAATCAAAGTTGCATCAATTTCAACAAACAAAATTTCTGAAAAAATGAGTTATAGTAAGTAGGTGATCTCAAACAAAATTTCAACATCAATTTCAAGAAAGAAGCTGTGCGAATAGGATACAACGACTGTTAAAAGAATTTGTAGTGTGCAGATTCACTTATATTCCTAGGAGCAGGAACAGACGAGCACATAGACTGGCTCAAACAGCGGTTAACTCTACCATCCCTCGCGATTGAGATGGAGTAGTTTCTTTTAGATTCATAGGATTTTTTCGGATTGTTTTTTCAATGTTTACTCCTATGTAATCTCTCAAAAAAAAAAAACATCAATTTCAAGAAATTCGTATTGCGACAATTAATTAATATACTTCATCCGCCTCACAATAACTTTCACAATTTTCTTTTCAAAACTTTTCATAATAATTTTTACACTATTAAAATAAAAAATCTTGTATAAATCTTACCCTTACAATATTCTCAATTTTATACAGATATCATTATTTTTTACACACGTACACACAAGTCAATTTATTCTTTTACTTTATACATAAATATTTACAAAATTACTCTTTAAAACTTCACTCATTATTATGTGTGTTAATCTATCTATAAAAATTATTATAGGACGAATGAAGTATATGCAATGATGACATGAATGGTGAGGTAGGAAAATTAAAAAATTGATAAGAAGGTGACTAGGAAAATAAAATGAGAAAACAATTTTGAAAAAATAAATAATATATTGAATCCATAGATGAATGTAAAAGTATTTATTTTACATAAAAAATCATAATTCGCTTCCTTGTTAAAATGATTTAAAACATAATATGATATTGTAACTTTTTTTTGAACAAATACTTATACGTTAGTTGTGTCGTGCATATTAAGTGCATTTCTAAATGATATTGGCTAGTGTTTTTATTTAAGCGTATTCATTGTTTTTATTGAACTTATGTATAAGTTGTAGTGCATAATTGGTGCATATAAGTGTTACTTTTTTATTATATTTAAGATCTTTAGAAGGTAAAAATAAAGGGGAACTCTCTTGTGAAACTTGTTCACTATGTGAAAGTGAATTCATACTAATACCATATCATGCATTTAAAGATGTCATTACTTTTATAAATTAATATTAAAATATTTTATACTTAAATACGTCGAATATTTTGAGTTTCATCAAATGTTTATTGAAGGAATAAATCGAGACTGAAAAAAATGAGATGCAAAAGAAAGGAAACGGTATTTGGGCCCTTTGGGGGGTTTCGAAAAGTAAAGGGATATTAAGGCCCAATATTCACGGCCCATCCCCATTAAATTTGCAAATATAAAGGCCCATCATCATTCATTTCAGCCCACTTACTATGTGTAGTTGACCGAATTAATTAATATTAATAAAGATAAATTATTATTCTACAAATAATTATAATCTAGGTTCGAATAAATAATTATAATCCATGCAAATGTAGGTTGAAACTTTTTAATTTTTAAGTCTTATTATATACTGTCCACAGGTATGTCTATTATTGATCCCACATTTTTTCTAGAGTTGAAAATTTATAATAATACTAGTTTTATCAAGTTATAGGTGGAATATATATTAATATATGATGTACATATTTTAATGTCAATCAAAACAATGTATAAAATGCTGAAAAGAGAGGGTATACTGTGTCTTTTTTATCATTTATATGGTGTTT
This sequence comes from Galeopsis tetrahit, assembly GCA_963675135.1. Taxonomy (NCBI): domain Eukaryota; kingdom Viridiplantae; phylum Streptophyta; class Magnoliopsida; order Lamiales; family Lamiaceae; genus Galeopsis; species Galeopsis tetrahit. Next base: position 2,653,674 of record OY776126.1, on the reverse strand, counting down.
TATGAATTCTTTCAAACAAAAAATAATTTTATAAATTAGTTAATAAATGCTATCAAATATAATTAAAATAATGTAGGGGTTTTAGTACAAGTTTTAATATCTACAAATCAGCCTTATTCACCTCATACATACCCTTACTCTTTATCGAGCCAAAGCCTGCTGTTGAAGAACTTGATGTAAAAAGAATGTAGAAAAGGGGAGGTGTAAAAAGAAATTAAGGTTAAAAAAACTCTTAAAATATATAAGTATGAAATGTGTACATATCAATAAAGCATGAAACATGCATATACACATCATGCATGCTTAATTTTATTTGAATAAATTTAATTAAGTTTGATCCATGAAGCTTTTTTAATTATTTTAATTAACTTTAATTGTTTCAAAAGATAAATGATTAAAATTGGATAAAAAATGACTAAATTAAAACATAAATGACGTATTTTATAAAATTGAAACTTAAAAATTTATTTTGAAATGTTATAAATGGCATGGTCCCCCAGCCACAACAGAGTAATTATTTGATAGTAGAGGGTGGGGACTGGGGAGCATCGATCAGGTGATTAAGAAAGGGTTGTCTATATAAACAACATATCCCTAAATTTATTGATGAAAGATGCTAAGAACTAGAAATGTTAATCTGGACAGGATTAAACGAGTTAGACCATTTAGTCCTACACATGCAGAACTAGATTCGGAATTCGGACTATGATATATAATTTGTCTTAAATCTATGAAACGAATAAATTTGCATCAGCTCAACACTTGAGAATTGATGGTTATTACATATATACATTAAGACAACTCTGCTGATTATTATTATTTTCTCCTCAAAACTGGTCAATTAATGAATCTATACTCTTTAATTACATCTGATGGATCAAAATTAAATCACATTTACAATCAAGAAAAGCTATTCTTGATAACATTGTCTTCACAAACACTATTTTTTTGGTCTCCTTTCCCACTCAAATATCTTCCATAACATTGGGCAAGGTGTACTCCAAGAGAGAAGTTGGTTTGAAAATCCTGAGAAGTCTCACTCAAAAGTGGAATGTCTATGCTGTTATGATGCAAAACACCAAGGATTTCTCTACCATGCCCATGCAACAAATCTTCTCAGAACTCAAAGCCTATGAGTTTGACCTCAATAGAAGAAAGCCAGCAGAAGAGACTTCCTTACCAGTCAAAGGAGTGGCATTTAAAGCCAAAGCTGCTGAACCTGAAATGCAACCCACTCCAAGATCATCAAAGTCAGTCTCTAAGACTGAAATGAAGGAAGAAATGGCTCTTATGGCAAGGAGGTTTGACAAGCTCAACTCGAGGTTTGATAGATACAAGAAATTCTACCAAGACAACAAATTCAGGAGAAGATACAACTCTCCTGAAGAACAGGCTGAAGACAAAAAGCCTAAAGAGAAAAGATCAGAGGACAAGTACTCTGATAAGAGAAGGTCCAGTAGAGCTGAACCTTCATCATCCAAAAGAAGAGATGAATCCAAGAAAGATGATGATGAGGATCTGTGCTACAATTGCAAGAAGAAAGGGCACTTCCAGTATGATTGCCCTGAACTCAGCTCTAAAGAAAGAAGAGAGAGGCAAGCCAAAAGAGACAAGAAATTCACCAACAGAAAAGTCATGATGGCTGGTGATGAACCTGACAGTGCTGAAAGCCTCAACTCTTCTGATGGACTATTCTCTAACAGTGATGATGATGATGTGTGCAACATGGCTATTGAGGATGATGAGGTATCCTCTACTTCTAGCTCACCATCATTCTTATCACAGAACACTAGTGAAGTCAACTTGAAACTTTCCTTTGGGAAGTTAATGGAAGATTTCACTAGATTGCAAGAATTTCATGATAATTGTGTTATAGAAAATGAAAGACTTTCAATTGAGCTTTCAAAACCTGCTGAGACAGTAGTTGACATTAAATCTACTGAGTTGTACCAACAAGTCTTGAGAAAGCTTAAGGAAGCAAATCTCAGGATAGTTGACCAACAAGGACAGATTGATGCTCAATCACTTACTCAGAAGAGAAAAGATTTTGAACTAAAAATTCTTCAAGCTAAGTTTGAAAACCTCTCACATGAGTATGATATTCTTAAATCAAGTGAAGAGAGCCTGAAACAAAAGATGTCTGCTTTGAACAAATCCTCTAGAGCAATAGAGAAAATTCAGAGTTATCAAAGACCTATGGCTCAAAGAAGTGGATTAGGTTTTGATCCATTTGAATCTTCACCTTGTCTTAGTGTTGCTTCAACAAGTAACACTAAGAAAATCTTTGTCAAATCAGTGGCACAACAAGCTGAAAATGAAATGATTCAGCCACTGAACAAAGGAAAGGGTAAAATAAATGAAATGCCTACTCAAGTGCTTCAGGAGACTAGGCCCAGACCTAAGGAAATGGCCAAAATCCCTGAACACAAGAAGAATGTTGATCAGCAGAGTAGACCCAATGGAAGGGCAACTCTCCTGAACAATGTTCAGAGGAGTTATTTAAGGTATAATCAGCCAAGGCCAATTCTTCTGAGAAAGCCTCAGCTGAATAAACCTAAGGACAACTATCTCAAAGGCAGAATAAAATGAAACAGCCAAAACCCTTCATGCCAAAGGGTAATGGTCATAAACAGACATTTCCTCAAAGATTTCATCAAGCTGCTCAGAGAACTCATAAGCTCAGGAGATTTGACAATCCTCCTGAAACTTACAGAGTTAACACTTTCACACACACTTTCCCAAAGGCATTTAAGGGAAAGACGGTGTATGTTGATGCACAAGGAAAACAACTTAGCCACCTTGAATCAATCAGGGTAATTAGACAAGTTTGGGTTCCAAAAGGTACTGCTAACTTCTTAGGACCCAAAACTCAAAGGGTACCTAAACCTATCTAATTGCAGGTACCTATGGGCCACAAGAAGAGGAGTATGAGCAAAAAGACAGCATGGTACCTTGACAGTGGATGCTCAAGGCACATGACTGGAAACAAGGAACTCCTCACTGATTTTATTGAAAAAGAAGGCCCAAATGTCACTTTTGGAGACAGCTCACAAGCAACAACTAAAGGTTATGGTACTTTGATGATTGGTAACATCAAAGTGACCAATGTATCTTATGTAGCTGGTCTCAAATATAATCTCCTAAGTATCAGTCAATTCTGTGATAAAGATTTCAATGTTGAGTTTTCAAGTGGAAAATGCCTAATTAAAGATAAGGCTCAACAAACTCTATTGACTTGAACTAGGAAAGGAAATGTGTATTTTGCAGACTGGGACCAACACAGGTTCCAACCTAAAGACGGAATCGAGGACTCGTGGAAATGGATGACATCAAACACGAGGAAGTTCTCCACAAAAGCAACGTACTCTCGACCTTGTTCAACCAAAGCCAAGACACTCGACCGGACGACAGGCTGATTCAAGGATTCAAAAGCATTTGGAAGAACTTTGCACCCTCAAAAGTCAAGGCTCACGCATGGAGGCTCTTATGGGGACGGCTGCCAACACGATCCAACCTTAGAAGAAGAAACATTCTCAACCAGAACGATGATCTAAGGTGTATACTATGTGGGGTGAGGAAAGAAACTGAAAAACACATCTTCCTGGAATGTCCCCAACCATACCAAGTTTGGATGGAATGTCTGGATTGGCTCAAGATACCGTCAGAATTACTAGATAATCTCCTAGGTTTTGGATGCCTCATCAAAGGAAGAAATGGGAAGAAGATCGTCACATGTACATGACTATGCGTGGTATGGCTTATATGGAAATGGAGAAATGCAGTCCTATTCAGGAACGAGACTTTCTCGATCACAAAGGTCAAGGAGGAACTAAGGACAAAACTTTAGAGCTGGTTCACAATCAGATATCCCACTCGAAACACTTCATCCTTCAAGGCATGGATGACAGATTCACTCAAGTGCATGGTCTGGGACACTATATAGTTTAACGTTTACTGTTTTCTCTCTAATGATAAAACTTGTACACTAAATTATTCGGGTATTTCTTGTACCCAGTATTAATACAATTCCTTTTACCTGGAAAAAAAAACAAATTTGTTTTCATCATTTTTATCTCATCAATCAGTTTTTAACAAGTAAAGATTCTCGAAAGTCGTTGTCAATTAAAATCAAAGTTGCATCAATTTCTAAACAAAATTTCTGGACAAATGAGTTATAGTAGGTGATCTCAAACAAAATTTCAACAACATCAATTTCAAAAAATTCGTATTGCCATACTTAATTAATATACTATGTTATTTTCACAATAACTTTTACACTATTAAAAAGAGAAACTTTTATAAACCTTACCTTTACATTATTTTCAATTTTATATAAATGTCATTAACACATCAATTAACTTATTTTTTTACTTTATACATAAAAAAAAAATGTAGTGAGAGATTACTTTTGGCAATTGGCACGTTAGAAATCTGCTTCCATATTGAAACAATTTAAAACATAATATGATATTGATATTGTAACTCTTTTTTTTTTTTTTTTGAACTAATACTTATACGTCAGTTGTGTCGTGCATATTAAGTGCATTTTTAAATAATATTGGTAGTCAATATTCATTGTTTTTATTTAAGCGTATTAGTTGTTTTCATTAAACTTGTGTATCAGTTGGAGTGTCTAATTGGTTGGTGCACACAAGTGTTACTTGATAATTTTTTTTAATTGATATTTAAGATCTTTAAAAGGTAAAAATAAAGGTGAACTCTCTTGTGAAAAAACTGAATTCATACTAATACCATTTCATGTATTCAAAGATGTCATTACTTTTATAAATTAATATTAAAATATTTTATACACAAAATATAGGCCGAATATTTTGAGTTTTATTATAAATGAAGGGATAAATTGAAAAAAATGAGAAGCAAAAGAAAGGAAACGGTATGGCCACCGGTAAATGCCCCCTATTTATTATGTCTTCACCTCCCAATGGATGTCTTCACGCCCAAATACGAGTTCACCCCTCCATAAAATACCATAAATAACATTCTCTTTTATCGACACAAAAATTCACATTAAAAATATTTTTTGACTTCACCCCCTCCGTCTACCGCCTGCCACTGGCCGTCGCCCGCCTGAAGCTCCGTCGACGTGTCGTCGTCGTCGCGTACAAGTGTACAACACCGCCGCTGTGCTCTACTATGGATAAATGCAAGTGTAGTTTAAATTTTAAAATTAAAATTTAAAGCTTTAATGTTATTTTTAATTTAAACGTTAAAGCTTGAATGTTATTGAGAACGATATTGGCATTCAATCGTTGAATAAACTTGGTTTTAACACAAAACGGGACAGATGGAGACGAAACGTCAAAAATTGAGTTTTGAATCAAAACGTGGAAAAGTTGGTCGAGTTTTGTATCAAAACGTGGAATAGTTGGCCTTGAATCAAAACGTGGAAAAGTTGGTCGAGTTTTGATTTAAAAGGTGGAACTTTTTTCCGAAAAATCTCACAAATCTCGGCGAACCAGTGCTGAATTTTTGCAAAACACGAATTTTTTTGAAAAAAAAAATTCAAAAACGAAATACACTCTGTTTTGGATGGGAGAGGGATGTAAAAAGTAGGTTTATTTTTTTATAGGGGTGAACTCAGCATACAAGGGTAGTATAATATTTTTACCTATTAGTTCAAAATATAAATTTGGGTGGGAAGTGAAGACATAATATGTGGGTCATTTATCCGTGGCCGAACGGTATTTGGGGGCTTTCGAAAAGGGTCTGACTATATGCACCTCCATTTCAGTTTGATGCACTCCCCCATCAATCCCCCGATTTATACACTCCCCGAATTTTAGGTCACACCTCCCCTCAAATGTCATAAATACCCCTCCTTCATTAAAATCCTTTTACTACCCACACCCCCCAAATCCTCCATCTTTCTTCCTCCTCCATTTCTTCTTTCATCTTCTCCCCCACCCCTCACCACCACCCCCGACGACCTGCCCCTCCACCACCCGTCGCCGGCGACGCCAGCCCCTCCCTCCCTCGCCGAGCCCGTCGCCCCCCCTCCCTCCCTCGCTCGCCAAGCCCGTCGCCCCCCCAACCCCCGCCGCTTGTAAAAAAAAAAAAAGAAGAGATCTTGGCCGCGCGCGGCCGTTCCCTCCCTCCCTCGCCGAGCCCGTCGCCCCCCCCCCCCCTCCCTCCCTCGCTCGCCAAGCCCGTCGCCCCCCCCCCCTCCCCTCCCTCGCTCGCCAAGCCCGTCGCCCCCCCCCAACCCCCACCGCCTGTAAAAAAAAAAAAGATCTTGGCCGCGCGCGGCCGTCCCCTCCTCCTCTCTCCCTCGTCGAGCCCGTCGCGGCCGCCCCCTCCTCCCTCCGACGCCGCCACACCCCACCCCCACCAGGTTTTCCCCCTTTCTCAATGTTAGGGTTTTCTGCAAAAATGCAGAAAACCCTAGTTTTTTTCTTCTTTTTTTTTTTCAATTTTCGACCGTATAAGGTCGATTACATACTCCTTCGTCGACAAATTGTTGTCGACGAGAGTGTATTTGATCGACCTTACATAATCAAATTTAAAAAAAATTGTTTTTTTTTTAATTTTCGACCAACCGTTTCGACCATATACATTCCCGTCGACAACAATTTGTCGACGAGAGTGTATATGGTCGACACTGGTTGGTCGAAAGTTGAAAAAAAATTGTGATTTTTTGGAGTATATGGTCGACCATTTTTTTTTTATTTTTTTTTGAGTTGATGGTCGCCGGAAATGGTGTCGCCGGCGACCGGAAGTTGTGTGTTAGGGGAAGGTGAAAGAAATGAGGTGGGGTGCATCTAGTATGGTGTATATTTAATGAAGGGTATTTTAGGTTTTTTACCTATTATTTTATTAATAAAACTGAAAGGGGGAGTGCATCAAACCGAAATGGAGGTGCATATAGTCAGACCCTTTCGAAAAGAAAAGGGATAATAAGGCCCAATATTCACGGCCCATCCCATTACATTTGCAAATATAAAGGCCCATCATCATTCATTTCAGTCCACTTACTATGTGTAGCTGACCGAATTAATTAATATTAATAAGGATATATTATTATTCTACAAATAGAGGTGTAAAAAGAATCTAAAAAAAAGGGTAAATTATTGTTAAGGTCATTTCACTAAGAGTTTTATCTAATTGGGAATAGGTTATTAATTTAAATCTATTAGAGTCAAAATGACACCTAATAAGACATAGTTGCCCTTTACCAATTTAAATAATTTGAAATTAATAAATATTAATTAGATTTACATCAAATCTTTTGAATTAATGCAGTTCTTCGTTATACGCGATGTTCTATCACCTTCCAATTTGTTCCTAAATTGAAGTAATCTACCAAATTTTCTGCAGACATCCTCGGAGAGATTTCAAGGAAAGAAAACTCATTGTTTCCGGCAAAAAGTTCATTCAAGAAAATCAACACTGTGAGAAAAGGAAAGAAAACCCATTGTTTGAATATGCATACATATATGAAAATAGATTATGAAGTTTAATATGAACAGTGAAATAAATTTTGGTATGTAAAAATGGGTCATAATAAAATTATGAGTTTATAAGCTTAGAACAAGGTTCATACATGGATATGCATATTAATATGCACGGAAACGGGGTACATGCATTTTTACATATGTGCATATGTGAAATGCACTATACGATATGCATGTATACATGCATACGGTAATGTGCATATCTAATGTTCACCTCCATGTCAAGCTGCTGTATCCATGAAACTTCTCATTTTTTCGCCTTATCCCCGAGTACTAACAAAATTTACAGTAGTAAAAAATCACAATTTCTCGAGAAATTACATAATTCACGACTAAAAACAAGGATATCACTAACAAAAAACGCAATTCTAGGGTTTTACTAATCAGATGTTACCGTGTTTGTTAGTAACCCTAGAAATTAGGGGATAAACATGAAAAGGATAGAACGCTTACGATCGCGACCGCCGCAGACTCCACCTCTCGTCGGATGATACATGATTCTTCTCTGTAATTAAATTTGTTTGTTACCAAGAGAAGTTGAGCTTTATTTCGATCTTCAGAGAGGATGAATGGATGATTTTGCAAGTTGAGAAGAAGAGGAACTAAGAATGAAAGGCGGGTTTCACAAATTTTCAGAATATATTGCTCTCTTTCACTCCTGCGCCTCCTCTATTCCCAAACTGAAGCAAGTCCACGCATTCTCCATCAGGCATGGTATCCCTCTTTCCAGTTTCGATATGGGGAAACACTTGATCTTCACCTTGGTTTCTCTTTCTAGGCTCATTCAAGGGAGACGATGCTGTGGTGAAGATAATGAAAGGGGATGTTTATGGGGAAGTGAATGCGCTTCGAAAGATCAATCATTCCCACATAATCAGACTTTCTGGCTTTTGCCTCCGCCAAGGCACCACCTACCTCGTGTATGAGTACGCTGAGAACGCCGGCCTCAGCCCAGAAACCGATGATGGAGATGAATTAAATTGTAATCGCGTTTTCTGGAATGAAATGTCAGGATTCGATTTTAAGAAGGTCAAGATTTGTTTTGAATATGCGCTATAATTGAGGAATTAATTAAGGAGTTATATGAATATTAAGGGCATTTAAGGTTTTTTTACATTAATTTGACCCTATTAGATAATTTTAAAAATTGTAGGTTTTACTTGCTTAAGACCTTATAAAAATGACTCTATTAGGGAATATTTTCAAAAAAGAGAGGTGTAAAAAGAAATTATGTTTAAAAAAACTCTTAAAATATATAAGTATGAAATGTATACGTATGAATAATGCATGGAATGCATATACAAATTGTGCACAAAATTGAGCTGTGAATATTAAAAATTTTAAAATTTAAAATATAATTTACTCTTAATCTAAGTTATCAAACAAATTATAAAATTAAAATGAAGTTAATCTAAATTTAATCTAAACCAACCAACATACATTAGAATAATATGTTTTTATTATTATTATTATTATTATATAATGGACTGTATACCATAAGTATCACTTTTAATTTAAGAATATGCCATTTTTCTCTCTTAAAATATCACATTTCAAAAAGTTATTTAGTTTCGAGCTAATTGATGAGATTCTCCAATAATGAACATAATTTTCTTCAAATTAACTGCTGACATTATAATTCCTAATTTAGTGTATGATTTCTTATCTAGATTACATGCATTTTTTTTTTAATATGGTAAACTAAACTAATATTCAAAATTTCTGCAAATTATTATTTAAATTTAAAGCACATTTCAAATTAATAAATTTTTAAAAAAAACACTTTAAACCATGAACCCCACACATTTTAGATCTAAAATTTCGTTTTTAAGTATGCAATTAGATGCCAAATTAAAGTAAAAAAAGAATATACAGTTTGATATATTTTTGCATTAAATTGAATTTCAACTGTACCTTAAAAATGTACTTCTGCAAATCAATTACCATATTTGGTACTCCCTACGTCCCAATCTCTTTGTACCATTTTACGGACATACAAATAATAAAAAAAAAAGTATAATAAGTGAAGTGTTCAAGGATAATTTTGTAAATTTTTATAAATAAAGTAAAGTGAATGATTGGTGTAGACATCTAAATTTTATCGGTCCCTTTAATTGGTTTGGGCCTCTAAAGCCCAATAAATTAAGTGAAGTTCAATTTGGACCTCCAAAGTCCAATAATTCAAATACGGGCCTCTAAAGTCCAACAAACAAAATCAAGCCCAAATAGGGTATTCTTAGCCCATCAAGTAATTCAAATTTTGAATTAGCCCTAACTACTTGCACAAATATCTCCTTGGCCCATGAGAAACCCTAGTTCTACACCTATAAATAGAGCCTCATTTCATTCATTTCAGAATCGAGAAATAAGAAGCATTCAAGGCTCTAAAATTCTCTACAGAGATTTTAGAGTGTTCTTCAGCAGTTGGAGGAGCTTCAAAAGCGTTCTTCGTGCAAAGCGGCAAGAAGCAGTGTTCGAGCGGAGATCAAGGTGCTAAGCCCCTTCGATTCGGCGTTTCTTCAAGGAGGAGGTGCTTCGTGGATCTTCAACGGCGTTCGTCCCGGAAAAGTCCCGACAAGTCCCGAATAAGTCCCGAAAGTCCCGGCAAGTCACGAATAAGTCCCGGAAAAGTCCCGAAAAGTCCCGGATAAGTTCCTAAAATCCACGTTTAATCCAAAATACGGCGTCAAGCCCTTGGATTAACGTTACAAAGTCCCAAATTCAAGAACGATCTTCAACGACGTTCATCACAAAAGTCCCTAAATTCAACGTTTAATCCAAAATACGGTGCTAAACCTTTGGATTAACGTTATAAAGCCCTAAATACAAGATCGAAGCGGGTCCGGCTGCGGATTCGACCCCAAAAGTTCAAGGAAATCAAGTGAAGTTCAAGAAGAGAGAATCAGAGGAACAAATTAGAGATTGTAACCCACAAATACTCGATTTTAATCCGAAATTAAATAAAATTGTTTACCATTTTCGCGTTTTTATATTTAATTCACGAATTTGTGTTTACAATTGGATTGAGGGTAAAAGTAATTATATTTTGTGTAAATATGTAAATAATGTGAAGGTGAAATTTATAAAAAAAAATTCCTATTATAAAATATAAATAATTGTGAAACAGATGAATGAGAAAATAATGCTGTAAACACAAATTCGTGAATTAAATAATAAAAACGCGAAAATGGTAAACAATTTTATTTAATTTCGGATTAAAACCGAGTATTTGTGGGTTACAATCTCTAATTTGTTCCTCTGATTCTCTCTTCTTGAAGTTCTTGAATTTCTTGAGCACTCTTGGAACTTCTGGAGTTGGATCCGCAGCCGAATCCTATCCGATCTTGTATTTGGGGCTTTATAACGTTAATCCAAAGGTTTAGCACCGTACTTTGGATTAAACGTTGAATTTAGGGACTTTTGTGATGAACGTCGTTGAAGATCGTTCTTGAATTTGGGACTTTGTAACGTTAATCAAAGGGCTTGACGCCGTATTTTGGATTAAACGTTGAATTTAGGGACTTTTCGGGACTTTCGGGACTTTTCCGGGACTTATTCGGATCTTTTTCGGGACGAACGCCGTTGAAGATCCACGAAGCACCTCCTCCTTGAAGAAACGCCGAATCGAAGAGGCTTAGCACCTTGATCTCCGCTCGAGCACTGCTTTTCGCTGTTTTGCACGAAGAACGCCTTTGAGAAACGCCGAATCGAAGGGGCTTAGCACCTTGATCTCCACTCGAACGCTGCTTCTCGCTGCTTTGCACGAAGAACGCCTTTGAAGCTCCTCCAACTGCTGAAGAACACTCTAAAATCTCTAGAGAGAATTTTAGAGCCTTGAATGCTTCTGATTTCTTGATTCTGAAATGAATGAAATGAGGCCCCTATTTATAGGTGTAGAACCTATGGTTTCTTATGGGCCAGGGAGATATTTGTGCAAGTGGTTAGGGTTTAATTCAAATTTTGAATTACTTGGCTAAGAATACCCTATTTGGGCTCAATTTGGTTTGTTGGACTTTAGAGGCCCATCTTCATTTATGGGACTTTAGAGGCCCGTCTTTCTTTATTTGACTTTAGAGGTCCGTCTTGAATTTATGGGACTTTAGAGGCCCGTCTTGATTTACCGGACTTTAGAGGTCCGTCTTGATTTACTGAACTTTAGAGGTCCGTCTTGATTTACTGAACTTTAGAGATCCGAAGGAATTTAAAATTTAGGTGTCTACAAATGCAAATAATGGTGAGATCATGTGATCGATGATATCAACATCTTCATCAAGTTGAAAGATATTAATCTTTAATATGAAAGTGCAATGATGTCGAAAATACAATAAAACTCCTAGTTGAAATAAAATAAGATATTGACTTGGTTTAAATGATGTATGTGGCATCAATATTATAGAAGTACATTAATGCTATTGTTTAAATCCATATAGTCCCTAATTAATACTTTCTCCGTCACGAAATTGCTTGCATAGTTTTACCGGTACGATGTTTAAGAAAAATAAATTTAGTGGTTGATGATGTAAGATAAATGAGAGGTATTTTAAGTAATTTGATGATGTATAAAGTGAATTTGATGATGTTTAAAGTGAAATGCATGAAAAAAAGTTGTGACAAATTTAAAAATAAAATGATGTTGTGAGGTTATTAATTTTATGGATATTTTCATATTAAAAGTGTGCAAATAATCGCGGGATGGAGGGAGGGAGTATAATATATACAAGTTGTTTAATACTCCATCATTTACTATATAATTTTTCGGAATTCGATCGCTGAGAATGTTCGGATATAATTTCCCATGATACAACTCTAACATAGTATACACCATCTAATTTTTATTTAGGATAAAAAAACTTTAACAAAAAAAAAAAATATATAGGGAAAATTTGATCAAAATATTTCATTCATTTTTGCAACATAGAAACAATAGCCTCATGTTGTGGATCATTTATATAATTAAAGTAGAATTAAAAAAAATTAAAATTAGTATTATGTTTCAATTAAAGTCGTTGTCACATTTCATCCAGTTGCACAGTGTAAATACTGCACAAAAGATTGATTCATTTTTTTTTTAACTTTAAAAATAAAAAATTTACTAAAAGATAAAAATAAATAAATTAAGGAATGTAAAAATATGCATTATTAATTAATTGGCATGATCCCCAGCCACAAGCCCACAACAGAGTAATTATTTGATAGTAGAGGACAGAAGGTAGGGCGGGGACTGGGTCACTGGAGAGCATCGCTAGGTGATTAAGAAAGGGTTAACCCTTTCTTAATCACCTGATCTTAAAATAATGTATTAGTTGTTTTATTAATTAATATTATAAATTGTGTATCAGTTGGAGTAAGTAATTGGTGTACACAAGTGTTACTTAATATTTTTTATTGATATCTAACATCTTTGAAAGGTAAAAATAAAAGTAAACTCTCTTGTGCAACTTGGTCACGGTAGGAAACTGAATTCATATATTTTCGAACTCAAAACGATGAGCCCGTCAAAAGTCATTACTTTGCCATGTCTAACGAGTAAATAAGAGCGTATCAGTTGATACAAAACGTTCTTTAAAACTATGCAATACATGCTTAGAGGAATGAGCCCACTCACTGTTTAAAAGATGATGTTTGTTGAATCTTTTATTGAAGTTCTCTTGAACGGTTCTTGATGATGAACACTTAAACTTATTTGCCCGACCTTAGCATTCCTTCACTCATGTGTGAAATATGATAATGAACTCATATATATAGTGTAAGATTAGAAACTCATATATATAGTGTAAGATTAGAATGTTACCGTTGGAACACAATCAAATCTTCCACTATTTCGGGAATCACAATCTTCTTAATTGATTCAATTAAATGTTAATGTATCATTTGACTTTCCATTTTTGAGGCTTGTGCAGTGTCATCTTTTAGGTGTGCTGTCGTCTTCCTATTGGTCCACGTCATCTTTGATTAGACTCTTCAATATATAAGAACAAATGACCTTTACCTCAGTTGACTGACTCAACTGATCTTGAGTTATGTTCTTCAGATCTTGACACTTAGCATCTGATTGTTTCCCCAACTGTATGTACCTTGGTTGTCTCTTCTCTTATTTTCTTGAGCATACGCAAGTCTCTCCACTACATCAGCTGGGCTCCCCCTCAGCTGATGCTGACCAGAACCTATCTATTAGAAGATGAATTGAATGATAAAGTTGTCTATACAATACAACTTATTCTATTACAAGTTGTTTCAGTTTATCAATACAAATTAAACATAAGGATATCAGTTGTTCTGAACATCTCAACACATCTTTTTTTTAGGAGTTTAAAAGATCAACATAAATAAAAAATACGAGTTCAATCGTTGTCTCCTCTAATCGTGGGAAGAGGAGAAACGAGGGTACGAAATATCAAGGAAAACAAAGTTCCACCAAGTACAAAAACCTCTACGGACTATCAAGGCCATCTAAAAAAAACTACGGGAAAGGAGGCCCAATGCAGGGTAGGAGACGAACATGGCGCATAGAAACAGTAACAAAAAATAGCAATTAAAGATAACAACAAGAAGAAAATAAAACTATCTAAAAAGAAAAGTAAATCGAAATCAACGAATAACCCATCCAAATAGTGAACGTAGCTCCATTAGGAATAATTTATCCGTTAATTCCACCTACACTCTAGAAAATGCTATATAAATCGAATATGAAACGGAGAAGAAAAAAGTGGTGGTACGGTGGCGACAACGATGTCGATGGCAAAGGCAGATCAGTGATTTCTAATAAATCTTTTAGATGTGCTAATTTATTCTTATAGATCCATTACTTAAAATGAACGGAGAAAGGTGGACGGTGGCGACGACGATGACACCGACAACACCGAATTTGACAACTTGAAGCGGATCTACCTGATGGGGTAGGAGACTAAGGGCTCGTTTGGTTTGTTTGGAAAGGAGGGATAGACTTTATTGTCCCACATTTTCTTATGTTTGGTTTGATGAAAATTGGCCCGAGAATGTTTTCTCCAATAATCCCACTGCTGCGTGATTATAGATCCAAGAGGAGGGGGTAAGTTTATTAATCCAACTCAAACCTCATTTTGGATGGCAATGTTTAAAGTCCATTTTGTCCTTCAATTTCCAATTCTCAATGTCATCGTGTTCGTCTCCAATTCCCTCACCCCTCCATCGTTCTTGCCTGATATACAACAGAGGCGGTGGCAAAAATAAATAGTAGTTCGACTGAAATTTTGCTCCGAACATGATTCTCCCTCTCTATCTCTCCCTCCCTCATAGTACGCTGTAAATCCCTCTATTTTGCAATCCTCACATTTTTCGCTGACATAAATTCGGGAGAAATGGAGGTTGAAACCTTAAGGGAAAATCAAAATTAGGTAAGGAGAAATATCTATTGAGATGTATCTATAAATCTTGTGTCAGAATTCAAAGGAAAATTGATTGAAATACTAATGTTTTTAATTTAATTTTTAAATATGGGTTTACCTGCAATTCGTGTTGACCTATTTCACTGTTGCTGCTCTTGCTGCGTTCAATTTGGTGTAGATGAGAACAATGGTAAAATATCTTCTAGCCCCTTAAAATCGTATGAACGTTTTGACTGGATATATGTTGGTGAGGAAGGTTTTGTCAAATCTGAATTAATTTTGGTGAAGTCTCGTGAAGATGAATAAACAGTAGTGGGAAATATAAGAATAAATAATTGCAAATGTTATTTTCGACATTTAACACTATAATCTACTATTATCCTACAATCCAAACTAAATCACTATAAATTATCATATAAATTTAAAAATTCAATCTATCAATCCAAACATACAAATTAATTTTAAATTTTAAATTATGAACAGTGCAATCCCAACAAATCCTATCCAAAGATATCTATTATGTCCATCAAACCAAACGAGCCCTAAGGAGAGTGCAGTTTGTAGTAGCCTAGTAGGTGAGGAGAGAGAGGAGGGAGTTGGTGCGGCATGTGGGCCCACTTCTTGTCACAAAGCAGTGATGGAGCCAGAACTTAGTCGAAGGGGCCCAATTATAAATAAAAAATTTCGCTTTTAATATCATATAAATTTTTTTGAAACATATAATATATTACTAATGAATCAAGTTAAATTTTAATATATTTCAATAAATATTTCATTCATTCTGTTCGTAACCTACAAAATAATATTTATACCGTGTATATGCAAACATCTTTTAATTTTTATGTTTTAAATTGTTATATACTTCAATCGTTTCATATTGTTTGACACTATTAGTCTTAATTTTTGCTTTTAAAAAATTGTCATTTTAGCTATTTTTACCACGTTTCTCCCTATAATTTTCCTTCTAATACTTTTATTAATCTCTCTTTCTTGATAATTGAAGCAAATTATTTCACACTCTCTTTTATTTTCCTTCATTTTTCTCTCATTCTTTCATGATAAATGACAATGAATGATAAATTTATAAAAAAAAATTATTTAATTATACACAAAACAACATACATTTAAATAATACACAAAACAACATACATTTTGAGACTGAGAAAATAGTAATGATACTACTAATATTTTACTAATATACTTAAAAATTGTTATATAATTATTAAATATACATAAAAATTAATTTTTTATTGGTAATTATTATTTTTTAAATTTGTTTATTAAATAATATTTTAAAAAAATTATTAATTTTTTTTTTTAAAAAAATGGGAGGGGCCAGTGCCCCCCTCTCCCTCCGTCCCTGTCACAAAGTAAACCTTAGGTCAACAATGTCATGCGGCTGAATTTATCAACAATCCCGCCCATCTATTTTTCTAAACTCTTGAAAATTTGAAAAGCTAAGTTTCTCCTCCTACGTATACCAACCTTTCATTTTCTTCCTTTTAACGGTAATCATTTATCCAGTTTATTTTTTTTTATTTATTTATTAAAAATGTGTTAAATTTTTTTTTTTATAAAAACAATTATTTTACTTTTACATTACAACGATTCCACAGTACTTTAATTTCATCTTTTTTTTTTAAATATATTTATTAAAAAATTTGAGCATACTTTTCGTGAATGCGTAAGAAAAATTTAGTGTTTTTCAAATAGTTGGTCCGGCCATTTTTTTTAAATCCAAAGGGTACATTCAAAAAGTTGGTTTGTTAACACTTAATTAACATTTAATTGCCGTTAAGTCAAAAAAAGGTAGTTAGGAAATATCGATCATGTGACGCAGGCCATACAACACTTCAGACTTTTAGATGAGATGAAATTATTTTATTCGATTTCTGTTGAAAGCACTCCACCCATTTAAATTGTTCACTCGATGGACCTCCTCCACAAAAAGGATAAGAGGTGTTAATTCGGTTCACGAGTGAGGGGGAGTGTTAGGAATTAATATACCAAAATTAATTCCCCACTAATTCTTTCAATATGATCGAAGTTTCTATGTAATTCCGTATTGGCTGGCTCCACACGCATCCAAAAGCCTGATTAGATATTGATTAGTTTATTGCTTCATAGGAGTACGTATTATTTTATTTTGTTGTCTAATGTTTCCAAGAAGTCAAAACGCGTACGCTCGGTCATCATAAATAAATATATATGAGCTCTTATTAATTTCTACGATGAGAATTTGATCGCCTTGAAGAAGCTAGCTAGCTAGGGTTCCGTCACGTTATGACGTACAAGTTAATTTGTACGTTACAACGGACGACACCTCAACTCGTTCTCAGGGACTCATTATGTGCTTCAGTCATGCATGGTATATATTTGAGGTATGTTACTAGTAGAACAAATTAATAATGTTGGATTTCGGTGCCGCCGGCCGCCACACGTACTCGCGGGTTATACGAACAGGCTCAGACTCGTGTGGGATTCTATCGGGATGTAGGGGATAACCAATTACAAAGACGGGTAGCACTTCACCCCTATTGTTCTCCACTCTCCAATCTCTTGTCTACATCGCGTATTATCGTTAATGGAGAGGGTGACCCAATATATAGGAAGGCTGCCAAGAACTAGGGCACCAATAAGTTGGGCCCTTGTGTGTAGGCCCAATGGCCAAAACCACACTTGGGCTAAAACCCAACAAATAACACTTCATCTTCCCATTGCATGTCTATTTTTTTGCACTTGATGTATGTTTTGCTTAATTTTGCAGTTGCTAGAGTTTGCTGCAAACATATATGAGTATTGTGTGGATGAGGGAGCAGTTGCAGACTTGCAGGTTACGTACGTACTACAATTAAATTGCTACCTGATAATAAGAGATCGATTAAGTAAGCTTTTTTTTTTTCAAATGCTTTTTTTATTTATTAATTGTATGTCCATAGTGTGGCATATAATATATACAATCCTATAATACTGGAAGACACGAGTTAAAAATTTAGTAGGATGGAATACCCGTGAAACATGAGAATCGAACCAATCCATCTCTTCCTACCCATTTATACTTTGCTTAAAAAGCTAGACACATGTTTTATGTTTTATTTTTGTAAAGTAATAATATAAGATATGTTATGAAATTGTATTCACAAAGCAACTAGCTCCTCACAAATGATAAATCAAGATAACAAAGAATTGAAACAAATAAAGAACTCAAAGAAAGAACACGGAATTTATGTGGTTCGATCAAATGATCTACATCCACGGAGGATAGAAGACTCTCTTCACTAATCACAAATGAAAGTTACAGATTACAAGTGTACACAAAGTTTGATCTCTCTCGAAACTCTCAGTTTTGGTAACCTACAACCTATGCACTAGATGGTGTATTTATAGATGTATAATGCAAGTTAAAACTGCCACCAACAAACTAACTACCTAACAAACTAACAGAAATAAACTAACTCTGAAATTGGAAATCAGAACACTAGACCTTAGCACAATAAGCTTATAAGCAGACCAAGAACACTACTCTTCTGATCAGACCAGATGAGTTGATACCTAAGATCAGAACACTAAACCTTATCAGCAGAGTACTCCTTACTCAACTTGTACTGAAAACCAATATCAGAACACTAGCTACTGTTCTGATAGTAAGAACAGTTCTGATAAGAACCCTTCTGATAGTAAGAACAGTTCTGATAAGAACACTTCTGATAGTAAGAACACTTCTGATACCAGAATTAAATGACATTTCAATATTGCATTAATCTCAACAGGATACATATATAATTAAAGTTAGAATAATAATTTGAGTAATCAAGTTATACTTTATAATGGGAATAAGGTAATATTTTTATATAATGAATGAACACATATTTTTGTATGAATCAACACGGTTTTAATGAATGGAGGGTGCATATGTTTATTAAATAACACTGCAAATTAATAATGTGACGTACTAATTAAAAATATTGGTAGTTAATCAATAATTATTAATTTACTTTGAGACTGAGTAATATATTTCGAAAGGTTTCTAAACTATACTATTTTCATTTAATTGACTTATTTTGACATTTTTGACGTCTCAATCTAAATGAGAGTACAATTTTTTAAATGTCAATATCTCACTATCGATTTACCTTGTTTCTTTTCTACCCCTCTCAACTTCTATATATTTTTTTATAACTATTTACCAATTCAATATCATTTTAATACTATATTTTTTTAAAATTTATACAAAAAAATAAATGTGTCAATTACAGTGGAGCGGAGGGAGTTTTTTTTTTTTTTTTTTGTTTTAAAAAAACACTTAAGTATTTAATTTTTTTTTGTTCCACACAATCCCTCAAGATAGAAATTGACGGAATTTGCTGAGTCATTTTAAGTAAAATATATGTCAATTAATTTTATTATATTTAAATATGATATTTACCACGAGTGTTTGTAAATATTATTATGTTCTTAAAAACATTTTTTCATTTAAAAGTTGTTTTGATGAAGCACCCTCCCCCAACTTCTAACCGTTTTAAGTGATTATCATCATTGCACTAACTAATTTTACAATTTTATCTTCACAATTTAATCAATATTTTTTTTTAAATTAAAAAAAAAGTGATTTGTTTGACATACATCCCAACATATAAATAACTGATTATAAATTTAGAAGTGATTAATTTATAAACACCATCCCCCTAAATTTTACTATAAAAATCAATTTTAATCACTATAAATTCACCCCTATTTTTTTGCAAATATACCGTAAGTCTCAAATAACTCCATTTCAAAAACTTAATTATTTTCATCGAAAACCGTAAATCACCATAACTCCATTTCAAAAACTTATTATTTTCCCATTATAAACTCCAAGTCTAAAATGACTTAAGAATATTGATGCGTCGAAAAAGAACGCCTAGGAATATCAATCATTCCTTTACGAGCACTGTTAATCACGAGTTCAAATCACTCGTTCGTCCTTGGCAATCTTCACGTAAGTTTCCTTGAGAATCCGAAAGTATCCTGCAAAAACACACCGGAGGGGTGCTCCGGCGCGGAATATTTCGTAAGAATGTATTTATTATGTAAAAACGTAAATAAGAATATGGAGGAAATTTGTTTATATACCTGGCCTTCCTCTCTGGAGAGAGAAAGACTCTTCCTTCCCTATATTTGCTCACCTTTTTCTATAAATTCGGCCCGGATCCTAAATACTCGGCCCCCTTTCCTGCCTTGACTCCTTCTTTTGACTGAGTTAGGGAGAAATAAGCCGTACTATGCATTCCTCTCTGGGCCACATCCTTAAGCCCAAAGGATATTATCTTCGAATGTGGGCTAAAGGCCCAATTACTCTTCTTTCTCCTTTGAGGCTCAGGGGTGTATTAATCCAACCTTTCATCTTATTGACTTAATCGAGACCATCATAAATCATAATTTATCCCGTTTCCACGTGTTGACTTTTTCAAGAGCGACATATTTATCTACATCAAATATATTTCTTCAAAATATATAATGTAAATGTCGTAGATGTATTTGATAGTAATATTTATGACCACGATTTTATCGACAGTTAAAAATACTCTCGTCAAATTAAATAAGATTTTAATAGTTTAACCCTAACGACTTTTTTAAACAAAAAAATAATTTTTGGAAAGCAAAAATTACTTTCAATTTATTAAAATCGAATGTTCGATTCAATTATGAGAACTCTCGAAACATCGAGATAGTTCCTAGGAAGAACGAATTAATTCCCCCCCCCCCCCCCACACACACACACACACACCTAAAGGCTGTGTTTTTGGTTTAGCTTCATAATTTGCTTTCATTCATAATGAATTTAAAATTAATAATGGCCCCATAAATCTAGGCTTTACAAATAATATCCCAAATAAAAATATTTATAAGGACATTCACCCAAAAAATTAAATTTATATTATTATTTTGCAGTAGTATAAATTAGACTTGTAGTAGCATATTGTTGCCTTTGTAGTAATTTATTTTACGTAGTAAAACAAATTGTTTTACTGAAACACCTGCTTGCGATCAAGAATTTTTTTGAATGATCTGCATCTAGACTTGTGACTGCGAAATTTTTAATTGTTACTTTAATTAGATATATATTATATGTAAAATATTGCTCAATTTATAATCGTATGCATCCATCTACCATTCTGACAACAACAAAATATATATATATATATATATATATATATATATAAGTGATTACTAGTTTACTATGTGAAAATAAACATAAATAAAGATATAACAAATAAAAGAATATTCGATAAATTAAAAAGAATAAATTAAACAAGTCTTCATATTTATTATAGATAAAAACTTGTGTGAGATCGTCTCACGGATCTTTTTTTGTGAGACAAATCCCTTTTAACCCATATTTCAAAATTTTGGGTAGGATAATTCATATTTTTCTTTAGATTTTGATTGTTAAAAAAAGTGATAATATTTAAGTAAAAAGTGATAATAATTTTAACAAAAGAGACTGTCACTTTTTTACTTAAACACTGTCACTTTTCGCTCAAACATTATTACTTTTTATATATGATCAGGCCCGTCTCACGGATCTCTTTCTGTGAGACGGTCTCACCCAATACTAGCCCATTATTATACTATATTTTTTCTGACAATTACGGCTCGCATACAACATCATATATAAAATCTTGGCAAAAATTTGTGTGAGACCGTTTCACGAATCTTTTTCTGTGAGAAATTTTGGGTAGAATAATATATTTTTTTTTCAAATTTTTATTTGTATAAAGAAGTGATAATGTATAAGTAAAAGTGATAATATTTTTAACAAAAGTGACTATTACTTTTTACTCAAAAGGGAAACCTTTCTTACGAATCTCATTGCGTTAGATTGTCTTACCCAGACTAGCCCCTAAAATCTTATTACTCTACATATGAAGTCCAACTCAAATAGTCAATAGTTAGTTAGTTTGTTTGTTAAGTATTAATTACATGCGGTTTTGAATGCAGATACGTGAGCAAGAGATGCATAAAAGTTATAATGCGGAGAAATAGATCAAAGAGATTGCATAGGTACTGATATAAAGAACAAAGTCATTCAATTACGAGGAATGATAGTTTCAACTATTCAATTTTTTTTTTAAAAAATAACATGAAAGTCTCCAACTAGTCAAGAGGCACGGAGGCCTCAAAAAACAGGAGCATGGGAGCTTGAGACCATTGTGACATTACAGAAAACGAGGGAAATTGTTTAAAGAGACAAAAAATAAAGAGTAGAAATAAATAAAAGCCTAGGTAAATTAACTTCAGAGTTAAGTCTGGACGTGTTTGAGCACTCCCAACATCTTGAGGTCTAGGAGATCTTGAGTCATGGAGGGACATTTGAGCACTCCCAACAACTTGATGTGTATGAGGTTTTTGACCTAATGAAAATCAAATGACGCCCTTATACGGGTCTTAAAAATTATTTGATGCAACTGAATGGTGTGATTTGAGATTTGAGATGAACTTGAGTCAAGTTCAAACCTGATTGACTTTGAGGACCATGAGGTAGTCTTAGGTGATTGAGAATTAAATGACGCCCTTATACGGGTTTAATTTTAGATATGATGTAAGTGGAAATGTAACTTGAGATGTGAAACTTGAAACAGGTTCTTTGGGATTGAGCAACGAAGCGAGCCCAGACCTCGAGGTCCTTCAAGCCGATGAGGAACCAAAATTGACTCACATATTTCTTCCTATTCTCATAAGTGTGACCCACTATATGAGAGTAAGGGAGTGGTTGATGCGGACAAAATATGTCATCTTATGAGAAGGTGACACATGAAAATAGAATGAGTTATATCCTTTGTTATTTATTGAGTATATGATAATGATTTTATATTTATTTAATTATATACCTCATTATTACATGGATAATTGCTTATTGGCTTGTGAATAATTTGTGTATTAATATATTGGGCTAAGAATTGAGTTCAATATCATGAAATTTATGAAAATGGATTGTATAATGATAAGGAGTAGTCCATGTATGTATGGATGTATTGGGCCCTAAATCGAGCCCAATAGTAGGGTTAGATAAGTATAAGGAACAACTTAAGGAAGAAGACTTTGTAGGAGAATTGTTATGCTTTTGGCCTAATTTCCCAGATTCGAGGATTGAACAGGCCCAAGCCTCGCCAGCCCTTGTATGTAACAGGCGAATTGGAGAATAAATACAAAAGATTTAGGGTTGACCCCTAAAATCTCGGGACAGACCACTAAGGATAGGGTTGGGAAAGTCCATAACTTGACTAGTGATCTCAGGGCTAGTTTGATTTGTTAGACAGGATAAATATATTAGGATAAAATTAAGTGGGATTAATTGCACTGTTCACAAATTAAAATATTGAACTAATTTGTGTGTTTGGATTGTGGGACAAATAAACTTACCCTCCTAAGATTAATAATCAATGGAAAAGGTGGGATAAATAAGTTTTTCCCACCTTTTTCATCAAACCAAACTAGCCCTAAGTGGTTGAGAAAAAAAAAAGAGAAGTGAATAAAAGGTACAAATTTACAACTTCATTATCATCATTTCACTATATCTAATGATCATAATATTGATAAAGTAGCTCAAGTATTATATATAACTATTTAGATAAGTTGATGATGCATGGTTACATCATACATGCATATATACGTGTCATTGTTGAATTTTCTTTAAAGAGTCGTGGCGTAGTACAATAGCAGTAAAGGGGAAAAATTACTACTCCAATATAATTATCTGAAAAAAACATACTACTCGATCCGTAACAAAAAGAGGATCCATTAATATATTCGTATATATATATATATATATGGATCATCAGCTTTGAAAACACTAAGGCTCCGTTCGAATGGAAGGATTTGATCTAATTTCAAATCTTTTTTAGTTAAAATTGAAAGGATTTTAAATTCTTTCTAAAACTATGTTATTTAAAATTCATCTATTTTCAAAACCTTTCATTTAAAATACCTCCTCAAATCAAATCCCTCCTAAAACTCGATCAGATGAAAAATTAAACTCAGATCGACTAGGTACATATGAATCTAGGTATTACACTAGCTAGATAGAGATGAAAAACATGCAAAAATAAACTTAAGTAATGCATGTGATCATGATATATCATCCCAACGTACCAACCATTGGCTGATGGACGTCCATTAGCAGTAGGGCTTCGAATTCATTGAGTATGGTTGCATAACGATCAGCATTAGGGTTAATGATCATGTCATGATGATCATCAATTGGATCATCAATTAGCAGCAACTGCTGAACATGATGGAGCTCCCAACTGTTTTCCCCAACTGTCGACGGCGGATCGTTTGTCAGATAAGCACCCGTGTTGTCAGATGGATATTCAACATGACTACGACCTAGAATATTATTATTGTTGTAGTAATATTCCCAACCAATAATAGAATAAACTGCAGAAAGGCCGTCTGGAGAATATATTCGACTATCAGCCATTGTTGCAGAATGTTGTAATGGACCATCATCCGCCATTAGCAGCAATGGAGCCGGAGTTGCATCACCATCCGCCATTGGACGTCGTCTCTTGTTGCAGAAATTCTTTATCCCCATAGCTGTCCGACCGGGCAATCGTCGTGCAATCAGGGCCCACCTAAATAAATACAGTAAATTTTTACCAATATTACCCGTCCTTTATTTTACTTGGGCACACACACTACAAAAAAACAGCCCATTTAAAGAGGGTAATGGCGAGGGAATCACCCTCTTTAAATGGAATGGCAACAGTATTGGTGAGGGGGACTCTCTGTTGCCAAAGTGCTCCTCGCTAATTTATTGGCGAGAGCACCGTCGCCAATTAAAGAGGGTGAAGCCCCACTCGCGAATTAAAGAGGGCCTTTACCCTCGTCAATTTAATTAATTTAAAAAATTGTGGAATCTAGGTTTGAAACCCCCCACCCCTACTGCCTCTTCTATTTAACCCCCCTCCCCCCGCGAGAATCAAACTCCGGAACAAGAAGTGTTTATGCGCTCCTTGTGTGCCGTTTGGCTAGAAGCTTTAGTCGTTATACTTTGAATGCAATTAATATATATATACATATATTATAATTTTAGTTTTTTCTTTCTTTCCTTTAAAGTAACTTGTTTATTTTTAAATTATCAAAACACATTTAATATATTTATTTTTAAATGTGAAATTATAATATTATGTGTTACAAATAATTAATTATGTTTATTTTATTTTTCAATTATAAAATTAAAGTTTCTTGTTTATTTTTAAATTGTCAAAACATATGTAATATATTTATTTCTAAATGAAAAATTATAAAATTATGTGTTACAAATAATTATTTGGGTTTAATTTTGTTCTCCAATTACATTTTTTTTAATTCATGATTATTCATTAATTATGTCTAATTAATTTTCTCCATAAATATATATATATATATATATATATATATATATTTCAAATTTGTAATTAAATCATTGTTAATAAAAATTATTTGAATATATATACATTCAATATAATTAAAATTTAACATTAAAAATAAAAATCAAGTATCATTAATAATCAAAACTTAAAAATAAATAAACCATTAAAATTGAAATTAAAAGATAAACATTTAAAAATTAATTAATCATTTTTTTAATTTAATTTTTTAACTTGATTAAAATTATAATCAAGTCGTAACACACATTCTACAAGAAGAACAAGCACAACTCATCCTCTCAACTCTAACATCATCATATTTCTATTTAATAAATTAAATTACATATATTTAACATAAATTAATAACATAATTAAATTATCAAAACATTATATTTATAATTAAATTATATTATTAACAATATTTAACTATTAATTAATCTAATAATGATAATTAATTGGAGTATTAACCTAACAATTAATATCTAATAACTACTAACAATTAATATCTAATAACTATATATACCTATTCCCTCGCCACATTCCAAAAGCAGTCGTCGCCATTTCGCGAGGGTATTAATTTCTCTCTCCAATTTGCGAGGGATTTTGGTACCCTCGCCAACGTGCTTGTAAATTGGCGAGTGCACTTTTTTCCACTAGCTAATTTGCGAGCTAGTATGATTCCATCCCTTGCTAATTCTCTCTTTATTTGTGCCCCTCTTTAAATTCCTCGCCAAATAGCAACCCCCTCTTTAACTCCCCTCTTTATTTCAGCAAAATTTTGTAGTGACAATTTAACTCAATTTATAACTTTAGTCAAATCTCCACTCACTTTAGTCAATGAATTACCAATAATATACTCCCTCCGTCCGCCTATAAGCTTCCCGTTACTTTTTGGCACATAGATTAAGAAAAGTGATTAAATAATAGATATAGTACAAGTGATGTGATTGAGAGAGGAGAGAGATAGAGAAAAAGTAAGATATAAAGTGATGTGTAAGAAAAAATACTTACCAAAAAGGGTATGAGAAGCTTATAGACGAACGGACCAAAATGGTAAAATGTGAAGCTTATAGGCGGACGGAGGGAGTATACATCTCCTTTATTCTACCATACGCATCACTTATATTCCATTATTTTCTTAATTTGATCCTACCATGCACAAAATCTCGTATAAATTAAGTATTCAAATCAATCAAAAGAAAACTGACTTTTTTCCGAATTGAGAATGAAGTCTCCGAATCTTAAGCTTTTCTTCGTCAGTGAAATCGCCACGTAAAACGTCCGGCGACAGATAGTTATGCCATCTATGTGCACAGCTGCTTTCACTCCTCTGCAGACCTACATTCATTTTTTTATTTTTTTTGGACAGAAAAAACTACTGTTGTATTATTAGAGTACTAAAAAAGAGTGTACATGTGCATCTACAAGATCACAAAGGAAATGATACATGAATTCTATGCAATAATATTCCGGATTCCGCAGTAATAACTGATTATATATATACCTGCTCTTTGGGGCACGGATTTCCAATCTCTCGCCCCATGAATGTGTACATCTTGGATGAGCTTCTCATCTTCTTGTTTCATCCATTTCTGCTTCCTGAATTTTGCTTTCTGCTTCACAATACCCACCCCTCTTG
The DNA here is from genome assembly GCA_963675135.1 of Galeopsis tetrahit. NCBI lineage: Eukaryota > Viridiplantae > Streptophyta > Magnoliopsida > Lamiales > Lamiaceae > Galeopsis > Galeopsis tetrahit. The sequence goes on along the minus strand of OY776126.1, from coordinate 2,626,802 downwards.
ACATTTTCACAACGTGATAATAAAAAAATTAATGGAGATGGATTAATAATTAAGCTACACGAATGGCGACTTATTAATTATGTAGTACTGGAGTAATTTAAAGTTTATAATATCGTTGGAAAAAATGACCGAATTGAAGCTAGGTCTCGTGTAACTCCACGCATATATCTAACAACTCTGCATTCTTTATTCTCGTCTGTTCACACCACCATTGGATATTATTACAGTCCTTTTTTTGTTGTTTTCTAAAGTCACAATATAATTTGGGACTTTAATTATTCGTATTTTTTAATTTTATTTCAATTTCTAAGATCCCAACCCCAAATCCATTTTCACCATCAACCACTTCATCTCTCAATTATTTCTATCTATGTATATATTTTTTATAGTTATTTCTAATTCTAAAAGTATATGTATATAATTGTAAATTACCGTGAGTTTATTTTCTAAGTAGATTAGATTTAATTTTATGATAATCGCGAGGAGTATGCTATAGCACCAGTGCATCCATTCATTCACAATCTACATTTCAAAGTAGGACTTCTATTTCATTCTTTGACTACAATAACTAGTAGACCTAAATTAGTCGTTGCCAAGTGTTATAAATTTGATGTGTTGAATGTGTGTTTATGTGCTTTGTTCCATGTAATCTATGTCACCAAATCTAATAGCCAGGGACTGTACCATGGCCCCCTCAAATTTAATTAGCCAAGTATGATATAGGTATAAATTAGTAATAAATTTTAAAATTTGCCCCCCGCCCCCCTCCGGACTTATCAAATTATAAATTAAAAGCCCACCAAAACCCATTCATTACATTATAAATTTACTACTGATGGGGCGCACAATTCTTGACCGAATCGTTAAAGGTTTTTTTAATTTATATTTATATATTATTTATTTTATTTTATTATTTCTCAAAGGGTAACACTTGTGCCCTAATTTATATTTTATCTATACTAATTTAATGAGTTCACCCTTAAATCATATTTTTATTACATTATCTGCACTCACCCATTTTATGAATTCACCCCAAATCATTTTTTTACAACTTACCCGCTCATTTTATGAGTTCACCCCAAATTATTTTTTTACCACAATTATCTGCACCCACTCATTTTATGAGTTCACCCCAAATTATATTTATACTACATTTATATGCACCCACTCACTTTATGAGTTCACCCCCAAATTATCTGCACCCCCAAAATAATATTATATGTATAATTTTATTATAGTCGCTAGTACAATAAGTAATAATCAGTAATACCATAAACCATAATCAGTAATACCATTAATAATAATCAGTAATATCTTATACAATAACAAATAATTGCACACATCTAATTATATTCAATAATACCAAGAAAAATTATTAGTAATACCACGGACAATAATCTGTAATACCATTAATATTAATTAGTAAAATTGTATACAATAACAAATAATTTCACACATCTAATTATATAAAGTAATACCAAAAATAATTATCAGTAATACCATGAAGGAATGAACAGTAATTAGTAATACCATAAACATTGATCATTAATATCTTATACAATAACAACTAATTCCACAAATCAAATTATATTTAGTAATACCAAAAACAATTATCAGTAATACCATAAACAATAATAATAATCAGTAATGCCTTAATTAATAATAAATAATTCCACACAATCAGTAATACCACAAACAATAACCAGTAATACCACAATTAATAATCAATAATACCGTAATCAATAATCATTAATATTAATTCAATAGTGTATTAATAGTAATACCACAATCAATAACTAGTAATACCAATACTACTAACAATAATACCATAAAAAAGTGGAGGGAGTGCAGACCAGGGTGTACTGAAGAAAATATGGGGTGCACATTACCAAGCCCAATTGAAGAGAACCCTAGCCAAATAGAAGGGCACCCTAGGTCAGCAGTCGCCGCCTAAGATTTCATCGACAAGCTCATCGGCTCCAAGTGCCGACTGATCAGAGATCTATCGACAACATACTCACAGTCCTCCGTCGGACCGTCGTCAACCGGAGGAAGAGGCTGCGCAGGAGCATGGTGAAGAAGACGAAGCAATGTAGCTTCGATTTGGACAAATATGAACAACGAGAGCGAAGTGAGTGTTGCAGGCGAGCGCCATTGATGCCGAAGAAGCTCCTGGATCGCGAACACAAAGGAGATTGATCGAAGAAGTCGCGTCGGTGGTCGAAATGAGCAGAGGTTTTTTACCGCCGTGGATCGTGGCCGAGATGAAAGATGATGTCGATTGTCATGGAATTGAAGAATCATGATTGCGATTTGAGGAGGGTTCTCGGGCTTAAGCGGCCGGGATGGAAGCGCCGCCGTCGCCGTCGAAGGGGTGGTCGGATATGGTGGTGGCTGGGTCACCCACCGACCGACATGGATTTTCGACAGGTCCTTTACTCATCAAATTAAAATTGAAATTCAGGTCCACCGCCGATCGACTATAATAAAATCATACCTATAATATTATTTTGTATTAAGATTAAAAAAATACACATGAAAAAAATGAAAAAGAAAGGCAGGAAAAAAAAAAGTAAAAGAAAAAAAAACGAAGAAATAAAAAATTTGGAAAAAAGAATTGAAAATGGGAAGAAAAAAGGAAAAGAGGAGGGGAAAAAATAAAAAAATCGAGATTTGTGGCTAATTTCGATAGTTTTTATTAATTATATTTTTACAATTTTTTTAAAAAAAGTATGGGTGACTTGGTGGTGAATCGACGGTAACTCGACAATAACTCGTTTGTATATTGTAAATATATAAATTAGAGTTTATTTTATTATATTTTGTGTAAATTAATAAAAAGATAATATAATTTTTTTAAATGTGGTTATTTTTTAAAAATTATTTTGGGGTGAACTCATAAAATGAGTGGGTACATATAATCGTGATAAAATAATAATTTGGGAGTGAACTCATAAAATGAGCGGGTGTAGATAACCGTGGTAAAAAATGATTTGGGAGTGAACTCATAAAATGAGCGAGTACATAGAACCGTGGTAAAAAAGATTTGGAGGTGAACTCATTAAATGTGTAAGTGCAGATAATTTTAGTAAAAAAATAATTTGGGAGGTGAACTAATTAAATGAATGGGTGCAGATAATTTGAATTAAAAAAAAAAATGAAATTGAGGAGATATGCACCATGCACTCTGCACTCGTATGCATACAAGTATTTGGCTTTCTCAAATATTTAATATTGACTCATAAAATTAATCATTCAATTATTAATTGATGAATTAGATCAAAAATAAATAAGAATCGTGTAACTAATGGTTGATTAAGAGTTAAATTTTAAATTTAATGTAGTTTTCTAAATTAATCAAATAATTAATTTGTGTTTGATTCTTTTATAGATGCAAAAGTCACATACAATAATTTTTTTCTTTCATAAGAAAGAACGAAAATACTCAAGAATTTTAGTCAAATGCATCTATAGATAATGATGAAAATCGTCCCTTAAAATATTTTGACTATTTATTGGTGTTTATTGAAAAAGAAATTGCGAAAAAGTTTAACATAGATTCGCTTATAAATAATTTTCGTGAAATGAAAGAAATACGTTCTAAATTTTAACAGAAATTTAAATTTGATTACTTTAAATTTTTTCTGTTGGCCCCCCTCAATGTTTCATTCTGGATCCGCCCCTGTCCGTAAGAGTTGTCATCGGGATTACTAAAGTCGTTAAAAGGGCATTGGGAAGTCCCGCAGTGCTCTATGAAAAATTACACGAGGCGAGGTTTAAGCTTGGCAATGTATTCATTATTTTTTTGTATTGATATGTTTGTCTATTTCTTTATATTTAACTCCAAAAAGTTAGTCCTACGAAGTGTGTTTGCATACTCACCCCCTTTCAATTTAACATTTAAGATTGAGGAGCGGAGAGGCGATGAATGCCAAATTATTGCGGTGTTATTTTAGTAAAACTTACTAAACTAGTTCATTTCCTTATCAAACTTCTAGTTGTGGAGTATTTTTATGAGATAGTTAAAAATTGGTATGATTTATATTTGAGATGGCTTTTGATACTTATGTTTTCAATGATTGTTCAGGAAGATTATTATTTCAAAATTTAGTTCACTCCCATTATGCTTATACTTCCAAATGTTTTCCCATAAATTAATCATTTTAAAAATTGGGGCGTGACAGTGTGGTATCCAGCAAAAAAAACCTAGCTTTAAGCATATACTCCCTCCGTCTCAAAATAACTTTCACACACATAAATTAAGAAAATGTAATAGTGAGTAGAGTTTGTAGGGGTGTAATTATGTAAACTTTTACGTATAAGTACGTCTGAGTTAAAAGTAATGACATTTTATGTAAAATGGAGAATATTGTGAGGGTAAAGTTTATAAAAGATTTTTCATTTGAAGGGCTTAAATATTATTGTGGAACATCCAAAAAAAGTGAAAGTTGTTGTGGTACTAAGGGTGTATTCGTCAAAATTAACAAAGTTCTAAATCAGAAACTCTAGCTTAATTTATTGAATAGTTTAAACTATAGTACAACTCTTGTCTCACTTATATAAATTTTAAAATGTGTAAATAAAAAATCACAAATGTCTTGTAACTTTTTATTTGATCTATTTTAGTCATTTTAGTCTCAATTTTGGACTCTAAGTCCAATTTATCCTATTTTAGTCATTTTAATTCAATTTCAGCATTCACACCCTAATAGAACATGTGTATTTTACATACCAATTTTTTTAAACATTTTTAACACATCTAACACATTTTTAACATTTTTATCATCTAACACATAAGTTGTTTTTAATAGAAATAAGAGTGATATATTTAATACAAAATTTTAATAAATATTTATTTATAATTAAACATACTTAATTTTATCAAAATCTTAATTTCAGCTTCTTTTTTTATGTTCTATTTTACCAAATAATTATTTATAATTTCGTGTGTTCATTTAAATTAAATAAAATAAATAAAAGAAAATGATATATCTAAAACAAAATTAAAAAATACAAATTCATTTCAATGGAACAAATTAAGACATCAAATTCAATTACCTATTAATACTACTAAAAAATACTACATATTAATACATGTGTATATATTTGAGTCTATATATGAAATTATCATCTAAAATTAGAAATTAAAATTTTAATATTTAGTCTTTCATAATTTTAAATTGTTCTTAATTTGATCTTATGTATTTTTAGTCCTCTAAACAATTTATGTTTCAGATGATGTGTTAAAAAAATACTGAAAAAAGATTGTCGCGTAAAATACACACATTTTATTTCGGTGATCAGTATGATTGAAATTAGATTAAGAGAACTTAAATTGATCGAACGGCTTGGACTGAAATTGGATTCATAGGACTGAAAATGGGATTAAAGGACCCAAATTGAGTCTAAAAGGATTAACATTGATAAATTAAAAAGTTAAAGGACAATTTATGAATTTATCTCTAAATAACTACTCTAGCTAAACGTTTTAATGCCCGAAATTGATTTTTAATGACTAACAATGTCACTAATATTTCTAAATTCATGACATAATTTTCTTCTAGTACTGTTTGTTTGAAAGTGTGACAAATTAAGATTCTCCCATGAAATAATATTAATCATCTTAATTAATTTGAATAAGAATGTAATAGCTAGGTGCTTTATTTCACATCCATGACCCAATATAAAGTTTGATGGTTAATTTCTTATAAAAAAAATTAACTACATGCCTAAATCATTTATACACATTTAGGGCATGTTTGTTTTGGGATGGAAAATCCGGATTTGGGATTTCGAAACTCCACCCCGTTACAGTTTGAGATTTTGATTTAGGATTTTAAAATCTCACCATATAAATACCTATAAATCCTATGAAAATCAACCCTATAAATATCTACAAACCCTATATAAGTACCTATAAAATTTATATATAAAGTTAAATCCCACCCTACATAAATTCCAAAACAAATACGAAACATAAAAAGCATTAGAATTTTAAAATTCACTAGATTTTGAAATCCGGATTTCAAAATCCCAAAACAAACATGCCCTTAGTGTGTTTCATAAGAAATCAAACCACCGTCTAATTTCATATCAAATTGGATATATATAATAATTTTCAATTTCATCTCTTAATATTCTCTAAAAGATACGGAGTATAATATATTAATAAAAAATGACCAAATTAACTTTTAATAAATTTTTTGATCTTACATCATTAACCTACTAGCTAAATACAGCACGATATATATGTATTTTTTTTTTTTTTTTCACGTAGTTCACCATAAGCTTTTTGACTCACGTTTATGATCTCAGATTTTTCTATCTTATCACTTTTGAGTTATTCTACTTTGTTCATGATGAAATTGTGGGAGTAGATATATGATCTGATTCGGATAAAAATTGTATAATTAATTTTATTACATATTTTAAGTTTCATCTTCTTATAATTTTATATTTTTATTGCTTAATTTTAAATACTAATTACATTTGATTTGAAAGATAGAAAAGAGTGTTTTGTGCCTACAAATAAAAAATTTAAAGGCAAAAACAGTGACCTCATTTTTTTTGAAGCAAGACCAAGAAGAAAATTGAGGTGACAAAATGCAAAATCCGAATTTAGTCAAATTCATTTCAATATTAAATGTTGACTTCGACGAGGAACAAAATGGAAAAGTGGCCTAAGCCTATAAACTTTCCGTTACTTTTTGGCACAAAAATTAAGAAAAATGATTAAATAATAGATATAGTATAAGTGATGTGATTGGAAGGAGGAGAGAGATAGAGAAAAAAAGTAAGATATATAAAGTGATGTGTAAGAAAAAATACATACCAAAAAGGGTATGGAAAACTTATAAACAGACAGACCAATATGTTAAAATGGAAAACTTATAGGCGACGAGAGTAATTAAGTTTTGTGACGCACTTAAATGATTTGGAACATCTAGATTCTAGAATCTAGGTACAAGGGAGTAGTTGAGATTGACTGACTGCTTTATGCCATTCAAAATCAAAAAAGGGACCGCTTTCAACGGTTTCAACTTTCAACGAGATTTTGATTTATCCAATACTATGAAAAGGAAACCATATACAGTATATCTAATTAAAAGTAATTAATAGTAATACTTAAAACAGACTCCAAAAAAATAATTTAAAGGTACCTTTTTTTTCGAAACTTTGGATTAGTTATGGTGGAAAGGTACCTAATAATTTAATACTCCTACTTATATCATTCAGTGCCTAGAGCTATTATACGCATTTCAACTATTTATATATGTTTCATCTTTTCTCTGTACAAACATATTAAGAAATATTTCATACTCCCTCCGTTTCATAAAGTTTGTCGCATTTCTCATTTTGTATAGAATTAAGGAACATATTTTTTTGACAAATTTACCCCTCGTTATTTTCTCCCCCTTTCTTCTCTTTTTCCTTTTATTTTTTCACCTTCCTTTTACACAATTTCTTTGACCTTTCCAAAAAAAATCGTAATTAATATATTTCCAAAAGAATAGGGGCAATTTAGGGAGATCATTGGTAAAATTAGGAAAAGCGACAAACTTTTTGAAACAAATTTAAAGTCCAAATGCGACAAACTTTTTGAATCGGAGGGAGTACGTACTACTGTAAGTTTTCATTTTTTATTTTCATTTTTGATATATATATATATTTTTTTTTCAATCACATTACTTATATTTTATCTATTATTTTATAGTATTCATATATTATTTTCTCTCTTACCATCACATCATTTGTACTACATCTATTATTTAATTATATTTTTTAATCAAAATAATCAAAAGAAACTTATAGGGGAGAGTATATTGTATTTCTAAAATGTTCATAATTAAATAAGCTCTCTTCTTTAAAATGAGCCTTCAATTATATTAATTAAATTGTGAGTGAATGAATTGTATAAGGGTAAAATATGGATGTTTTATTCAAAACGTCAATTATTGTGGAGAATATGAATAGCTCCAAAACGTCATTTAATATGGATAAGAGAGAATATTAATATCTCATTTTCTCTCTCCTCTCTCATTTTTATCTTTAGATTCTTCTTTTTTTTATTTATATATGGTTGTCCTCTTTTTTCAACTATTTTCTCTCGACCGCTCTCTTCTTCTCCAACTGGATATGCTCAACCATTTCGAGAAAATAATAATCAAAACTTATGCACCGTTATTTGTTCATCTATTGATGATTAATGCAAAAAGGTCTATAAATCAACTTTTGTAATTTGTTCATCTATAGTACGATTTCACAAAGGATATTATACAATTCTATATTACTCCCTATAACTTTTTAAATCATGCAATGTTTGTGCAAAATTAACTTTTTATCAATTAGCTTTTATGAGTTAATTGAAATTAAAAAAAAAAAGTTATGGAACATAAAAAAAAAATTATATTCTTGATTTTCTAGCGGTTTATAATTTTTGCGTTTTGCATCATTTACTAAGATGAGCAAGAAGGCTGTGATAGTCCAACTACAAATTTCAACTATCTACCAATTACAGGGATTGTTGAAAAAATAAGATTGTCTAGTAAAAGTATATATTAATAAATTTACAATTCTTTTAACATTAGAAACTGAAACATTATTAAATTGAACTAAAAAAGCTCTACAAGCAACCAAGTTATCGTCAAAAATTCCACAACCACTTTAGCTCCCCTTCTAAGATAAAATAGTCAGTCAGCCTCAAATATTATATCTGGTTAAAATAATGTTTTATTAATTGTATGTTTCAACATCATTAAAAAGCATCGTTGTATTATTATGACACAGTCATCTCTAATAGAAGAAAATTAATTTGAAGACAGATATATACAAATATAATTGTACTGTATATACTTATTTGTAGTGATATACAAACTCCTTTTGTCACTGCAAGGGTCCCACTCTTTTTAACTCTTTCCAAAATTTACATTACCATATCAAAAATGTAGAGGATCCATTTAATTTCACTAAAAGGTGGTTTTGTAGTTTAATTCACTAAAAGGTACTTTTTTTATTTTTTATTTTGCTATGCTGATTGTGATTGTTGTATAATTTTTTTAAGTCCTATAACCCTTCAACATTTTCAAAATTGTCCCAAAAAGAGTTTTCTAACTATATTCTAAATTTTAGCTAACTTTTCAATTTTCGTTCCAAAGTCGTTGAAAACATCAAAATGACGTTGTAGTCATGACATAATACAACGTTGTTTTAATATTTTCGGTGACTTTGGGGTGATTTTGGGACGTAAGTGAAAAGGTAAGCTAAATTTTGGAATATAATTGAAAAACTTAACTTTTATGGGACGTTTTTTAAAAAGTTGAAAAGTTATGGGACGTAAATGAATTATATCCCTAAGTTTATCTATGAAAGATGCTAAGAACTAGAAATGTTAATCTGGACGGGATTAAACAAGTTAGACCATTTAGTCCTATACATGCAGAACTAGATTCGGGCTATGATATAGAATTTATCTTAAATCTATGGAACAAATAAATTTGCATCAGCTCAACACTTGAGAATTGATGGTTATTACATATATACATCAAGACAACTCTGCTGATTATTATTATTTTCTCCTCAAAACTGGTCAATTAATAAATCTATACTCTTTAATTACATCTGATGGATCAAAATTTAATCACATTTACAATCAAGAAAAGCTATTCTTGATAACATGTCTTCACAAACACTAATTTTTGGTTGCTTGGGTTCTTCATCAATGTCTCCTTTCCCACTCAAATATCTTCCATCACATCTTTTGTTCCTCCTGCTCTTCTGAACTGTCAACGCTATATTCATTCTCGTAGCTCGAAAGTCGAGAATCTGAAAGAACTGTAAATTGCTGTGTTTCTACAAATAGCTGTACACACACCAAACAAAACAAAAAACAGATCAATGTTTTTGCCATTTTGCGTATTCCCTTGTCATGTCATGCATCTAATAATGAAACATGAAGAAATGGAACAGATGATTCAATATATATACACATATGGCAACAGTAAACCAGGCAATTGATAAGCATGTCACCTTAACAAAAGACCGGTCCTTCACAGGGAAGGAATCGATAAAGCTATCTTTAAGAAGTATTGAAACCTGAAATTGTACGAGTAAATTGTTTTAACACCCTCTCTATAGACCAAGATTATGCGTATCAAAGTCGTAGAGATTGAAATAAAAGTTAGGAACAAAACCCTGTCATCAGTGCACTGCACATTCGTAATCGTGTGCAACCTCAGATCTTGACAAAGTGACTCCAAATATTTCCTCATAACATTTAAGAACTGGGTAGCAGCTTCAGCCTGCAAGTCCATTATACAATTAACTGCAACGAAGAATAGAGAGTATATCTGGGATACAGATCATCTATAAGAATATGAAACTAGTTCTGCAAAAGTACTTAATCAGAGGTTCTTCTGCTTCTAATATATGAAAGAGCTTATATTCCGGAACAAATTGATAGTGAAAATGAAGGGAAAACAAAATGGCAGGTTGATGTCAATTTGAGATTTCATATGGATCAGAAAAAGATCAGAAGGTTCTTTGACCTATAAGTACCTGGACTTCGTTGCATTTGTATACTGGTTGTTTCTGCGCAATAACTACTTCACTAGACAACTTAGAGTAGAAAGGCGCAAGTTCAGAGATAAGCTCTTTACGTCGAGGAAGTTGAGGAAGATCACAAGTTTTCACCTATGGAAAAGTAAATATAAGCTATCCAGCAACCGAAACTGCTCTAACAGGATATTTCAACTTATAATTGGGGTGACACTCCAAATTTGACATAAAACAAGACAATATTGAACTTCAGTAAAGGACAAATTATATACGATTACATACCAACAAAAGATAAAGCAATTCTTTAGAGTGAAAGAAGTTAAGATCTGGATCTTGTGATTCAAAGTCATGAGTTCAATCAATACAATAAAACACAGAGGAAGTAGAGGACCTGTGCTAAATAGTTGAGAGATGTATCTCTCCAGTAATCATAAAAAAAGTTCAGGATGCAATAGAAATGGGACAAACCTGGTGTTTCAGTATATCAACTTGAATCAGGTCAGAAGTTTTATTTTTCAAATCTGTCAGTTGATTTTGTACTCCAACCTGCATGAATGTTGCATCAATAACAATCTTTGAAATCATGATTTCTTTCTTCTCCTTAGTAAGGTAACCAGACAGAACTTCGAAGAATTCAAAAAATAGTTTCAACTGTCTCCAGTATACTTCTTTGTGACATTAGATACATACATGATACATGTGTTCATAAAAGGGAAAAGGTCAAAAAGCTGTGTATAAATATATTAATGCCAAAAAAATAACACAAAAACCCTACTAGGATATTACAACTATATATAATCTTGAAAGAAATTACTAATTGAACAATAAAGAAACATATTAGATGACCCACACTTGCTCAAGCTACAGCTTGGCTCATTACACATGCATAACATGCATATATCTGCACGCAAGTTACTCTGGCAAAAGAAAAAAAGATGATGAACAGAGTTTCTGGTTCAAGAATTTTTGGACTCTGTATGTGAAGGAGTGGGTGATTAACACTTGAAGAAAGTCATGCATTTGAATTCAGCCCTTTGGAATCAGCAGGATAACGAATCTTATAATTTTATGTTCATCTGACACGACTAAAATTGAAACACATATTTTTCCAAATACCATGTAACTATCCCCAAGAGCACACAATATATGACCTCCACTTACAAAATATTACAGAGTTCAGAATCAAGACAAACTCACAATGAAAGGAACAGGAGCATCCAGAAAATCTAGCATTTTCCCAGGCAGAATCTGCAACAGAACACAAATAACACACCGGGAAAGTTCTCAATAAAAGGTGCAAATATGGGACGAGCAGAGAAAATAGCTTGTACAGAAAAGACCATACGCAATGAAAAAGAAAATTCTGAATTTGTTTGAACCAGAAAGCAGCATAACTAAACCAATGACTTATATCCTTTCCTAAGAACCATGGATGTTACTCGTGGTGAAAAAAGTTCAAAAGCCAGAAACTCAGATAATTCAGAAGTAAACTTGCATGTGAGTTACTCATTTCCCCCTCTGTAGCCATTACTGAAGCCTCAACAAGTAGAACGTATTAACATAAAATTAGAGCTACAAACTAAATGTCTTCTGTATTTTAGTAGAGGAAAGAGAGCATATGAAGAAATCTAAAACCTTCCAACATTTTTGCAAATTCAATATTTTTTCAGGTTGCATAAATTTCAAAATCTCAGGTATTTAATGGTATAACTGAAATCACCAATATGAATGACAATGGAATGGGAATAAGATAAATATTACAGAACTTACAGGAAGAAATAGACTCTGCCATTCAAATGGACGAATCATAGGGATAAGAGACAACGCAGCAGCTGATAGGACACCCTGTATGGATAAAAAATATAATTAAATCCTTAAAAAATGAAGAACATTAACAACTCCTGGTAATCTAAACATATCAGGAACAAAGAATACCAGATTTGGGCAGAACAAGAGAATTTGCTTTTCCAATAATACACCAGTGACCAAGGTCAGAACCTGGACACAGAGAACTCGTCAACAGTAGAAATTTCATTGACAGCATTAAATGTCTTAAACAAACAATGTTATATTTGTTTTCGTGAATTCATTCAAAAAGAGATGAAATATCTATCATGGGAAAGAACAGAAAGAAGAAATATTGTAAAGATATCGGAAAAGAGCATGAAAAGACTCTCCTAGATAGCAAAATCTGTGACTATCAAACAACATAACGTTGATGACATGCATAGTTGGATTAATATCATCATATAGCTCACCCCCAGGTTTTGACCCATGATCAAGTTGGCAATTATATAAACAAGGTGATGATAAGGATAACATAACTAGTGAAATTAAGAACTGGAAGTTTATAATGAATTACGCTTTCAAGAGAAAGAACTCGACATATTGTAGCAGTTGACCATAGAGAGAGTGAAACAGCTTCCTCAGCATTAGCCAGTTTTAACTTGACCTTCAAAACCAAATTATATGAATAAGATTGGTATTCTTCACTCACAGGTAGGCACCCTGAATACTGAAGAATAGGATTCAATGAGTCAAACCTGAGAGTCATCATTATAATCTTTCAGTTTATGATCCAGATATTTGTCGCACAATCCAAGGGCAGAAGCATGTGGCCGTTGATACTCAATGGACTGTAGATGCTCTAGTGGCTGAAAACTGATTTTACTTCCCCTTTCAGGAAGATTCAGACTATGATAGCCACATATTATCTGTAGCAAATCATTTTTATTTTCCTAAAATAGGGATCAGAAAGACAGTTAACAGTGTGCATGAGAAGTTAAGAATAATGATTATTCAAATACCAAAATGCAGAACCATATAACTCACCCTTGCCCATTGTAATATCATATCATCAGCGGGGATTTCGTCGTGGTTATTCAAGGTTTCATCATCTTCCTCCACTGTCATACTTTTAGCTGGACTGCCAAAACAAAGTGTATATTTAAGAAGGAAAAAAAATGTGTAACAGTGTTAGAAAGCAAATACACATGAGAAATATAGACTCAACCTGGCCGATTTTAACAGCATGAAAAGGCAATTTAAGGAAATACTAACTATCTGTCACCTTAATAAGGACTCGTAACTTCGAGGGCGCTCCAATGCTTGGGTTTTATCGCCAATGCATGAGAAAACATCCGGATTAGTGCTACCATCTGATTGGTTTTCAGAATTCTCTGAGGTAATATCATCAAAAGCAAGCACATTCTTGCTATCATCCTTATCCATATCCCTCGTTTGGCAATGATCTGATGCTTCATTGGCTGTAGATTTCTCAGGAGATTCCATACTACATGATGCCTCCTCATTTGATATAATACTTGCTGCAGGAGGGGGAGTTGCTGCACGGTCAACAGGAATCGGTGAAGTCAACCCCTCTGTGGCACTTTCACCATCAGGAGGAGAATCAACATTTTCATTTCCAGAATTATTTGATGTAGGTGGTGATTGTATGTCATCAGCAAGAGCCATTTCAGTAACAAACTGGGTAATCCTATTCAGACGTTCCTGTGCAATGATGCTGCATTGGAGTAATTGAAATGCAGTAAGCTCTTTGTACCAATATGATTAAAGTGTCAAGGAAAAACAAACTTAAAAGTAAGAAGTTCATCAAGAAAAATTGTAATAAGATGTGTAAGAGAGAACAAAACTCTAATTAACATAATACTTGCCTATTCAACATCTCATAGTGTAACTCGAAGAAAGGAACCCTTGTTAAGATACAAAAACAGCGAGGAGCAGAGACCAAATATGTACTGCAGCCATAAAGCGATTGAAATAGTGGTTTCAAAGCCCCATGTTTAGGTGGTCTCTGTACAACCTCATGTACTTGCAAGCATACACCGTAAAGTGTTGCGTTGCCTGCTACCTGTTGTTAGGCACAAACATCTTCATAAAAAATTTAATGGAAGTTAATATCAAATCAAGGAATCATCTTGCTGATATATGAGATGTTTACAATTTTGATCTATATCTTGTGTCACATTGTCATTGATATCTGAGAAAGTAATCCTGGTCTTCAGGTATTTAGTAGTCCTATGTAGCCGATTAGGATTACTAGAAAGATACACTTCTTGTTTGATGTGAGTGATAATTCGTTTTACTTTGCCTAAGTAATTACTGTCCATAAAATCATCTTTGACAAGGTAAATATAACTTTTCCTTGCATGCAATAGAATACAAATGCATTCCCTGTATATGAATGCAACCAACATTCTGGTGTTGAGTTCTTTCGAACCACCTTTCTGTGATTTGTTGCCATGCTTCCACTAAAGAAGCAAGTGCATCCCAGTATATGAAGCCAACAAACATTCTGGCATTATGTTTGAAAGAGGGACCTTCTTTATGCTTTTGTGCAATGTTTCTGCCTTTTAAGTTTCAGAGAGTCAATACTTATTAGACAAAATGTATCAGAGTCTTTGTAGCACTAAAGACCGGCTATCAACCAAGGGAGAAGAGCAACCATAATATTATTTAATTACACCTTTCAGGAAAGAGGATACAAGTGAATGGAGCCACTACTGTATGACTTTGTTAAAAAAAGAAAAGCAAATGCTAGGAGAGAAAATAAATTTAGACTTGCCTTGAGTGAAAATATAAATGCTAAATCATCTCTGCACAGGTGTTCCTGAGGATAAGTTAAAAACAATCATATATTGTCATTGCAGAAGAAAGGGAGCGAGAGAAATGAGCTGTTCTTTGTTAAGGATTATCTTTCTTCTTTCCCGAGGAATCAGAACTTCTTGGACAAATAATTGTTCATTCAATAACAGAAATACGAAATTCCTCTATGTATTCTTACATATGAGTGCAAGATTTACTGCATACCTGTCCATAAACAAGCTCATTCAGCTCACTTGATGATGGCGATCTCTCCAATATACGTGCCTAATTGAAAATAATGGGAATTCCTCAGATCAACATACATATTTTTATGCCAAATTTAGAAAACCAATCTGCTTCCCTAAGAAATTGTTAACCCACCAAGGGATATATTTAATCCCACAGATAGTTATAATATGAACCACCTACGGATCCCAAAATATGTATGTGCAACAGAATAGAGAGAAGTTGCTAGCCTTAACTTAAACATGACACCATTGCAGAAAATTAATCTTGGTTAGTAAATAAAAACCAAACCGCCAAACTGCATGCAACCAATCATTACTCATACAGACAATGCATGCCAGGATAACGAAGCCATATTGTGATATCTGGGAG
Organism: Galeopsis tetrahit; assembly: GCA_963675135.1. Lineage (NCBI taxonomy): Eukaryota > Viridiplantae > Streptophyta > Magnoliopsida > Lamiales > Lamiaceae > Galeopsis > Galeopsis tetrahit. The sequence continues at coordinate 2,611,025 of OY776126.1, read as the reverse complement.
GAAAACATCAAATTCAATATTACATAAACGACACATCATATGCTTGTGGAAAATCACTGGAAAATAAGGTTATTGGTCTAGTTAATTGCTATGAAACAAAAGAAAGATGGAAATGTGTTTTCCATAATAGAAACTATCAGCACGAAAAAACTCATGTCTACAGCAATGCCATGTGGAGGACTCATCTAACTATAACAATTAAAAGAAAGGTACCAGAATATTGTGCAGAAGTTTTGACAATTTCTAAATCCTTACTAGCCAGTTTGCAGATGGATAACAAACTTTAGTAAACATAAACATTATCTGCCATAGTGTTACATTTGTGAAGTTCATAGTTGAAACATAAGAAAGTTATTGAAGATATAGCTCATCGTATACCATTCATTAACAGATAATAAGTGGGAAAAGGAATTTCAAAGTACCAACCTTAACACCTCCAGGAAAGCAAAAGGCAGCCAGATCCTTTAAACGCAAAGCCAACTTCCTTCTAGGAGGATACATAAAGAGCACCTATTATGGATAGTAGAAGAAAAAAGCTTATGACTCTATATAGAGTTCCCACAGAAATAAAATATTTCAAAATCTTTTCAAAATGTAAGCATAAAATATTTCAGTTAGATAGGTGGTATCGACATAAAAGTAAGAAAGAGAAAAGTTATATTTCTATAACAGCAGTTTCTACCCTTAAGCAACCAAACCTGAGGTTCAAATGTTGAACACGCAGGCTGCTGGATTTTTGGCATGCTGGCATATGGCACTTTAGTGGCCCCTATTCCTTGCTCCAATTTCCCCCTGCCACCAGATGCATCTTCAGAAGCCTCTAGCTTGGCATCTGGATGGGGGCCCACAACAACAAAGTGTTCAAAAAGCGAGGTTGGCTCTTTATATGTTTCGGTGCCCTACATTTAAGTTCATCTGATTTAACTCGAGAGAACCTCTATCTTCACAAGTAACACTCATTCAATCATAAGGAAGAAAAGACTATGAACCAAAATATCAGGCATACAGGATAATGGATGCTTTATAACTAAGAATCTGAAAATTAAGAGCAAAGAATAAAAAACTGGCATGGTGAAAACCTTATTGGTGTTAAACTGGCCCTTTCTAACATATATAAAATAAATTAAAGAAAAAGTCACAAATTGTTCAATGAAACATGTATGCAGCTACTGCACGTATCCAGATATAAGAAAAAAATTCTTACATTTTGTCAGGAAACTGAGGATAGAAAAACCAGTAACACAATGTGCAATAACTGAACTATCATAAAAAAATTAGAGTATGTCACATAAATGATAGGGATCAAACTAAGGGGGCACTTGATTCAAAATTCCTCAATGAGAATGGTAATGGGAATGAACATAGTGTAATTGTGGTGGTTAATGAGAATAAATGATGATCAATTCACCTTCCTCATACTTCATACGGGATAATGAGACTCAAAATAAGTTAATCATTATCACATTTTGATTAACTAACTCCCCTCCTACAATCATTTCACTTCAATCAATCCACTGTTTCTCAACCAACAATCATTTTTTGTCCCTTTATTTCAACATTAGAGCACAACACTAACAATTGTAAACAACATCAAGACGACCCTTCTTCCAACATACCCCTTTCATTATTAGGGCATAGAGGGAAAATATATTTTCATTACCATTCCCATTGAAGCATGAACCAAGCACCCCCTAATATAGAACAACTCATTTTAATTACTATTGCTAGAACAATATGTTCACAACCAAGCTAAAAAGAAAAATCAACTTTCTAGTGGTGTTATGCAGCATACCGATGTTTTCGAGTTAAGCTGATACCACTGCCTTTTCTGATTTGCCAGAATCTCAGGATCAAAAGAATACTGGCTGTCTAGCCGAATTTGACCACCTGAATGGAAAGCCCTTTGCATCTGATACTTCCATCTTTTAAAATTACCACCAGTGGCACTGTTATTCCTATTTAATGAAGAGACTGCTTCACTTCTGGTACGCCTATGTCTAGGTGCTGGTTCCAAGATTGGAGCATTACTTGAATAGGCAATCTGCCAGGCTTCACCTGCCATTCGAACTGCTTCTTTAGACAATTGTTGTAACACCTCAATTGGTGATGCTGGTGGAGTCCAGTCGTCTTTAATAACACCATTTTCTTTTTTCTCCATATCCATAGCATAACCCTAACTATGTTTCTCCACTGATTTTCAATCAAATATGCAGTCTCCCCGTTTCTCATTTATATTCATGATGACACCTTGTATCTCATTATTTCATAAGAGCCCAGCCTTCTCCACCATTTTTGCATAGAATCCAGCACCAATTTTGTTAAATTGCACTCAATATGAACTTAGGGCTCATACTCAAATGCAAACTCAAGAAGACAACCATAAAGGATGATCATCGCAGTTGCAAACCTCGAGATTTTCTGAGGTTCACAAATCATATGCAGATTGAGTTATCCTGTTACAGAAACTTCAGGAAAATAAATACGTCAACGAAATTACCAAATTTCCAATAAATACATCATAAATATAAAATCATCCAACTATATCTTCCAAATTTCACAAAGGAGCACTTAAATTTAAACTTAGAACGTAATTTCTTGTTCCATTTCTACAATGTGTTCGCGGAATCAAACAGGAAACTAATTATTCCTAATCCTACGTTTGTTCATTGTTCTCTATTGTATAACAACCTACGCATTGTGCATCGGTTAGCGCGCTTCATAATGCATCATAAAAACAGGGGAATTCATAAGCAATCATTAAGAAGTGTGATCTACGTACCTTTTGAATGATTATGATCCTTAAACTCAATCGGCTTTTGAAGAATTGCTGTTCGAATGTAGATTCCGCGTGAAAGAGAGAAGAGGGGGAGGAGAGAGAGAAACAGGGCATGCAAAAAATGCAGAAAGAAACACCAACCATTTAACGATGCATATATATATTTAACGATATTATTAATTTATTTATTTTAGAAAAGACGCACCAAACGGTGGGAATTGTGGCGGGATCCTCAACTTCAGCTTTAGATTTTGAGGGGAAAAAATGGATAAATTATCAAATATTCACACTTTCATATTTTTTAGACGTTCGGTTATAATTGTAAAACTCTTTATAAATTTAACTCTTACAATATTTTCAATTTTACACAATTTATTACTTTTTATTTACACACATAAGTCAACTCATTTTTTTACTTCATAGGTAAATGTTTATAAAATTACCCCTTAAAATTCTACTTATTATTATACTCCCTCCGTCCCAACATTATTTGCATAGTTTAACTAGCACGATTTTTAAGAAAACAGAATTTAGTGGTTAATGATGTAAGATAAATGAGGGGTATTTTAGGTGATTTAATGAGGGGTTGAGTGAATTTGATGAGGTGTAAAGTAAAATGTATGCAAAAAAGAGTAACAATTTTGGAAGGGTATTAATTTTGTAGTATATTTTCACATTAATAGTGTGCAAATAATCACCGGACGGAGGAAGTACTTTTTTAATATGTGTCTATATACATATGAAAGAAATCCTGAGACGAAAGGATTAACTTTTTTTAACAAAATTAAATACTCAAAATTTTTTATTCTCATTTTTAAAAAAATAATCAATACTTCATTATACCTCTTATTTATTTATTTATTTTATAAATAAATTAATTAATATTCATTGAAACTAAGGTTTTTGTTTCTGCCGGATTAATTGAACAGAGTTCGGTTAATCTAACAAATGCATGATCTAAGTTTGACAAATTATAAACCCATTTAAATTAGTGACGGTGGGGGACGATTTTGGCGTGGTTGTGACAGTGTGAACGATCCTGTCGTGAAATGGAATGAATGTGTGTATTCACCTTTAGTTGGATTTTCAGCAAGGGATATATTGAACATTTCAACCTTTAGTTGGATTTTTTTTAGGTGGGTGTTCCCAACAACTCTGTGTGTATAACCATGGCCCATTATTCTTAACCATAGCCAGCCCATTACCCACGCACATACCGCATCCGCAATTAGTTGGTAGCATTTAGCAATTAGGCTTATCAAAATTTCAAAGTAATAAGAGAAATTCAAATTACAATAATAATTATCAATTATGGAATATTTAATGTTTAAAAATTGGAATCATGGATTATGCTAATATTAACAAACTCTTAATCTAACTTATGTAAACATTGGACAACTGTAAAACAAAATTCAAATCATATGACTTGTTATATTAAAAAAAAAAGGGGGATATATTCAAACAATATTAATAGTACTAATATAATTCACAAAATCAAATTATTGCAATTCAAAACAATTACAGATGGAATGTTCAGATCGTGAGTATCTCTGATATGATGATATGAACAAGTTACAATTTTAGAGTAATGTACAATGATCTTGACATTGAATTCAAAATCATAATATAATTATTTCTATCCGTTAAACAAAAATCACATAAAAAAAAGTGTATATAAACATGTTCATTCTGTCATTTACCCATCAAACTCAATTTTGTACACACAAAATGAAGACTCCTTGTGTTTCTCATTTGACAATTACTCTTGTAGTGTTGATTGTTAATCTTGGTTATGGCCATGGTGATGTGCAATATGATGACATGAAAAGGCTTGTGCCGAGAGGCCCTGATCCTATCACTTCTCCTCCGGCTGATTTTGGGTACAAAAGGCTTGTACCAAGAGGTCCCGATCCTATCACCTCTCCCCCTGCTGATTTTGGATACAAAAGGCTCGTGCCAAGAGGTCCCGATCCAATCACTTCTCCTCCTGCTGACTTTGGGTACAAAAGGCTCGTGCCAAGAGGTCCCGATCCTATCACTTCTCCTCCGGCTGATTTTGGATACAAAAGGCTCGTGCCAAGAGGTCCTGATCCTATCACTTCTCCTCCGTCTGATTTTGGGTACAAAAGACTCGTGCCAAGAGGTCCCGATCCTATCACTTCTCCTCCGGCTGATTTTGGATATAAAAGACTTGTGCCAAGAGGTCCTGATCCAATCACTTCTCCTCCTGCTGATTTTGGGTACAAAAGGCTCGTTCCAAGAGGCCCTGATCCAATCACTTCTCCCCCAGCTGATTTCGGATACAAAAGACTCGTGCCAAGAGGCCCCGATCCAATCACTTCTCCCCCAGCGAATTTTGGATACAAAAGACTTGTGCCAAGAGGTCCCGATCCTATCACTTCTCCCCCGACTGATTTTGGGTACAAAAGGCTTGTGCCAAGAGGTCCCGATCCAATCACTTCTCCCCCTGCTGATTTTGGATACAAAAGGCTTGTACCAAGAGGTCCCGATCCTATCACTTCTCCTCCGGCTGATTTTGGATATAAAAGACTTGTGCCAAGAGGTCCCGATCCAATCACTTCTCCTCCTGCTGATTTTGGGTACAAAAGACTTGTTCCAAGAGGACCCGATCCAATCACTTCTCCCCCAGCTGATTTCGGATACAAAAGACTCGTGCCAAGAGGCCCCGATCCAATCACTTCTCCCCCAGCGGATTTTGGATACAAAAGACTTGTGCCAAGAGGTCCCAATCCTATCACTTCTCCCCCTGCTGATTTTGGGTACAAAAGGCTTGTGCCGAGAGGTCCCGATCCAATCACTTCTCCCCCTGCTGATTTTGAATACAAAAGACTTGTACCAAGAGGTCCCGATCCTATCACTTCTCCTCCAGCTAATTTTGAGTACAAACGACTTGTGCCAAGAGGTCCTGATCCGATCACTTCTCCACCCGTCGATTTTGGTTTCTAAAAAATTATTGCATGAAGGTCCTATTCTGATCAGCCCTCCAACGGATTTTGATTTCTAAATTTTCTTAATATTATGTCATGAATTCATCCCTTTTTTTTTTCTTTTCCCCCAACTTTTTAATAAATTCAACTATTATCATATGATCGTATAAAAAATAAAAGTTCATGGTGTAACATATTATGTATTGCAACTCATTCAATCAATAACATATTATTACAATTTTTGGGTGTTTTTAGGTTTAACTTTATGTGTGTCGCCTAATCTATTCATCAATGTGAAACGTTATATTGAAACTATGTCTATTTTCTAGTATATCATAATCAAATTTCATATGTTAAAAATGTTAAAATTTATGTTAGGTTGAATTTCATCTAAGAAAAGAACATCTCTCAAATTCTGAAATTTATGCATTAAAGATATGATTTTTTTTTTAATTCAAAGTGTTATATTCTAATATTTGTGATGAGTTTAGTGCTAAAATGAAAATTAGCAGGAATCAGTGGAGGTTTCAATTTAAACTTTTCTCAGTCATTTCTCAGTCAATATCACACTTTAATTTATTAATATATTGTTACTTCCATATTTTTCAGAATTATTTGTAATATTGATGTTATAGGAAAAAAAAAAAAACTTCAGAATTACTAATTTATGTAATATTGATGATGTTATAGGTGAAAAAGTTAATGATATTTGAAATCTAGAGGTGGTCTAATTTTTTTTTTTTTTGAGTTGTGTTAAATTTGCTTTGATGGTTTATATTTTGTAGTAGTATTTTTTTATGTTATTATATATTCAATTGTATTTTGTTATTAAAATGATAGTGTATCATCTATTTTCAAAAAAAAAAAAAAAAATTGTATCGGGAATTTTTTATGTGCTAACAAATTAAGTAGAAAAGTATAATATAACAATATGTTTTTATTATAAATTCAAATTGAGCAACTTGACTCGTAAAAGCTCGAACTCAACTCGTCTATATTAATTAGTAAACGAGTTGTGGTCTATATTAAAAAAAAAAAAAAAAAACCCTTATAATTTCATTAGATCCGAGCGTCAGGAAGACTCATTTGCGAGTCGAACGCTATTTCCATCTCATTAATATAATTGAGTAGCGTTCGAACGCTAAATCAAGTTATGGTTCGATAAGGACAATAATTTCAGAGACATGTAAATGTAGAACTCTATATTTTAAATTTTGTAAAAATGTAAAACAATAGAGCCCAAATTAACCAAAATCAAGCTCTATTGCTAGTTAGTTGCAAAATTGTCCTAAATTTATAGATTCACGAATATGTAAATGTAAGACATCATATTTTTTTAAAAATTTATAAATGTAAGACAATTGTGCAACTTACATAATATTTCAACTCTGATTGATTGAGAAAATCAATACTGACCGGTTCGATCTCAATTTTTATTTAGTTTCATAGTAGCAGAAAATAGAGAAAAAAAAAAAAAAAAAACAGCTTCGCAGTGGCATAAAAACACAGAATTTAGGGGTAGATTAATCATAAATTACACATGCATGTTAAAGACAAATGAAGGGTATTTTATATGATTCAGTGAGGTGTAAAGTGGATTTAGTAAGATGTAAAGTAAAATGTAGGTAAAAGTAATATTAAAAGGGTATTAATTTTGTAAATTATTTCGACATTGATAGTGTGCAAATAATCTTGGAACGTCCCAATAAAAAAAAAGTGCAAGTAATCACGGGACGGAAGAAGTGTAGCATTTAGCAATTAGGCTTATCAAAATTTTAAAACTAATAAGAGAAATTTAAATTACAAGCATAAATATCAATTATGGTGTGTTTATAATGTGTAATATTAACAAACTCTTAATCTAACGTATATAAAAATTGAGCAACTATAAATTAAAATTCAAATCCAAATCATATGACTTGTTATAAAAAAAAAATATATATCAAACAATATTACCACATATAGTACTAATATAATTTACAAAATCAAACCACATTTATTCATTTTTATACCCAAGGGTACTATTTAGGCAAATTTGCAATTCAAAACAAGAACATAATTAGAGATGGAATGTTTTGATATGAACAAGTTACAAATTTTTTAGAGTAATGTAAGAAGATTTTAACATTGAATTCAAAATCATGAAAAAATGTATATAAACATATTCATTTTATCATTTACCCATCAAACTCAATTTTGTACAAACAAAATGAAGACTCGGTTTGTTTCTCATTTGACAATTACTCTTGCAGTGTTAATTGTTACTCTTGGTTGTGGCCATGGTGCTATGCCATACGATGACATGAAAAGGCTTGTGTCAAGAGATCTTGATCCAGTCACTTCTCTCTCGGCTGGTTTTGGGTACAAAAGGCTTGTGCCAAGAGGTCCCGATCCTATCACTTCTCCCCCGATTGATTTTGGGTACAAAAGGCTTGTGCCAAGAGGTCCCGATCCTATCACTTCTCCTCCGGCTGATTTTGGGTACAAAAGACTTGTACCCAGAGGTCCTGATCCTATTACTTCTCCTCCGGTTGATTTTGGATACAAAAGGCTTGTGCCCAGAGGTCCCGATCCAATCACCTCTCCCCCTGCTGATTTTGGATACAAAAGGCTTGTGCCGAGAGGTCCCGATCCTATAACTTCTCCCCCCGCTGACTTTGGGTACAAAAGGCTTGTGCCAAGAGGTCCCGATCCAATCACTTCTCCCCCTGCTAATTTTGGGTACAAAAGACTTGTGCCGAGAGGTCCCGATCCAATCACTTCTCCCCCTGTTGATTTTGGGTACAAAAGACTCGTGCCGAGAGGTCTCGATCTTATCACTTCTCCTCCGGCTGATTTTGGATACAAAATACTTGTGTCAAGAGGTCCCGATCCTATCACTTCTCCTCCGGCTGATTTTGGATACAAAAGACTTGTGCCAAGAGGTCCCGATCCAATCACTTCTCCTCCTGCTGATTTTGGGTACAAAAGGCTCGTTCCAAGAGGCCCCGATCCAATCACTTCTCCCCCTGCTAATTTTGTATACAAAAGACTCGTGCCAAGAGGCCCCGATCCAATCACTTCTCCTCCAGCTGATTTCGGATACAAAAGACTCGTGCCAAGAGGTCCCGATCCTATCACTTCTCCCCCTGCTGATTTTGGGTACAAGAGGCTTGTGCCGAGAGGTCCCGATCCAATCACTTCTCCTCCTGCTGATTTTGGATACAAAAGACTTGTGCCAAGAGGTCCCGATCCTATCACTTCTCCCCCGGCTGATTTTGGGTACAAAAGACTCGTGCCAAGAGGCCCAGATCCAATCACTTCTCCCCCAGCTGATTTTGAATACAAAAGACTCGTGCCAAGAGACCTCGATCCAATCACTTCTCCCCCAACAGATTTTGGATACAAACGACTTGTACCAAAAGGTCCTGATCCGATCACATCTCCTCCGATCGATTTTGGTTTCTAAAGAATTATTTCATGAAGGTTCTATTTTGATCCGCCCTCCAACGAATTTTGATTTCTAGTTTTTTTTATAGTATGTCATGAATTCATCCCTTTTTTTCCTTTCCCAACTTTTTAATAATTTCAACTATTATCATATGATCGTATAAAAAATAAAAGTTCATGATTATATGTATTGCAACTCATTCAATCAAAATAACATATTATTACAATTTCTGGGTTTTTTTAGGTTCAACTTTATGTGTGGCCTAATTTATTCATCAATTTTTTTATTTTATTTTTTTTAAAGAAAATTTATTCATCAATGTGAAACGTTATATTGAAACTATGTCTATTTTTTGGTATATCAAAGATTTTTTCATCTCTTAGTACATCTCTCAAATTCTGATATTTTCAAAATTTTCATACGTTAAAAATGTTAAAATTTATGCTTGGTTGAATTTCATCTAAGAAAGAACACCTCTCAAATTCTGAAATTTATGCATTAAAGATATCGTTTAAATAATGAAACATAAGCATTTTTTATTTTATTTTTGTGGTGAGATGTGATTTTTCTTTTTTTTTAATTCAAAGTGTTATATTATAATATTTGTGATGAGTTTAGTGCTAAAATGAAAATTAGCAGGAATCAGTGGAGGTTTCAATTTAAACTTTTCTCAGTCAATATCGCACTTTAATTTATTAATATATTGTATTACATTTCAGAATTATTTGTAATATTGATGCCATAGGTAAAAAAAAATGCTTCAGAATTACTAATTTATGTAATATTAATGTTATAGGTGAAAAAGTTAATAATATTTGAAATGAGGTGGTCTGATTTTTTTATTTTTTTGAGTTGTGTTAAATTTGCTTTGATGGTTTATATTTTGTAGTAGTGTTTTTTTTTTATGTTATCATATTATATATTCAATTGTATTTTGTTACTAAAATGATAGTGTATCATCTATTTTCAAAAAAAAATGTATCGGGAATTTTTTATGTATTACAACAAATTAAGTAGGAATGTATAATATAACTATATATTTTTATTATAAATTCAAATCGAGCAACTTGACTCGTAAAAGCTCGAACTCGATCAACTAGTCTATATTAATTAGTAAACGAGTTGTGGTCTATATTTAAAAAAAAAAACTTATAATTTCATTAGATTCGAGCGTCAGGAAATGCGAGTCGAACGCTATTTCCATCTCATTAATATAATCGAGTAGCGTTCAAACTTTAAGTATTGGACTCAAAATCAAGTTATGGTTCGACAAGGACAATAATTTAACGGGCCTGTAAATTAATGTAGAACATTATATATTTTAAATTTTGTAAAAATGTAAAACAATGGAGCCCAAATGAACCAAAATCAAGCTCTATTGCTCGTTAGTTGCAAGATTGTCCTAAATTTATAGATTCACGAATATGTAAATGTAACCACATATTTTTTTAATTTATAAATGTAAGACAATCGTGTCACTTACGTAATATTTCAACTTGATTGATTGAGAAAATCAATATTGACCGGTTTGGTCTCAATTTTTATTTAGTTTCATAGTAGCAGAAAATAGAAAAGAGTAGAAAAAGGTGGCATAAAAACACAGAATTTAGGGGTAGATTAATCATAAATTACACATGCATGTAAGGACAAATGAATGGTATTTTATGTGATTTAGTGAGGTGTAAAGTGGATTTAGTAAGATTTAAAGTAAAATGTAGGTAAAATAAATATTAGAAGGGTATTAATATTGTGAGTTATTTTGACATTGATAATGTACAAGTAATCTTGTGACGTCTCAATAAAAAAAAAAAAAAAAAAAGTGTACAAGTAATCACGGGACGAAAGGGGTAGCATTTAGGAATTAGGCTTATCAAAATTTTAAAACTAATAAGAGAAATTCAAGTTACAAGCATAAATATCAATTATGGGGTGTTTATAATGTTTAGAAATTGGAATCACTTTCCTGGAATTTACTTCGTCTCCTAGCGGGTAGGAGCAATCTCCCATGGCTTTGTATTGGTGATTTTAATGATTTACTGTCGCCGCAAGACAAAAAAGGAAGGGTTGATCACCCCGCATGGCTTTATCGGGGTTTCAGAGATGCAGTGGCTGATTGTGCACTCACAGATGTTGACCTTATCGGTTATCCATTTACATGGTCTAGGGGGCGTGGAACGCAGAATCTGGTGGAGGAAAGGCTTGACAGGGCTCTTGGTTCCCCAGCTTGGCATGTCAAATTTCAGAATGTTAAGCTTCACAATTTGGTGGCCCCTGTTAGCGATCATAACCCCATACTACTGGTTACAGAAGCAATCATACATGAACATCCTCGTCGGAGATTCCGATTTGAGAACAAGTGGCTTAGAGAAGAAGACCTCCCTTCGGTGGTGCATCGAGAATGGACTGGGTATGGGAACTTTGATTTGATTCGTCGCCTTGCAGCTACCTCCGAGACTTTAAATGATTGGGGAAGGCATAAACACCTTGCCATACGGGAAACTAAAAGAGATTTAGAAAGGGAAATTGAGCGGTTGCAAGGTAGAGAGGATGCAGCGTCTGTTGCACGCTATACCAAAATTCGTAAGCATTTATCCCAACTGCTTATAGATGAAGAGGTCTTCTGGAAACAACGAGCTAAAGTTTTTTGGCTCAAAGAAGGTGATTTGAATACTCGATTCTTCCACCAAACAGCCACGGCGAGAAAGAAGAAAAATAAATTGGTGGGGCTGTTTGACCAGGCGGGTACGTGGGTGGATAATCAGAATGGGCTGTGTGGTATTGTTCATGATTATTTCACGGAGATTTTCTCAGCTAACAGAAATATCGTTGATATCGAGGCTACACTGCAGGCCCTAGATCCTGTGATCACAAATACTCAGAATGCCGCGTTGACGAGGGAGTTTAATATGGAAGAATTCAAGCTCGCAATTTCACAGATGCTCCCGGACAAATCCCCGTGACCAGACGACTACAATCCAGCCTTTTTCCAAAGGTTTTGGAACGAAATAGGTACGGATGTTTTCAATACGAGTACTATATGGTTGAATCAGTTCTCTTTCCCGCCCTCTCTGAATGACACAAATGTGGTCCTTATTCCGAAATGCGAAAACCCGACTACTATGAAAGATCTTCGCCCGATATCGCCGTGTAATATTGTTTACAAAATTATTTCCAAGGTTCTTAGCAATAGATTGAAGGAGGTTCTTCCTTTTTTGGTCGACAAAGCGCAATCTGCCTTTGTTAGCGGGCGTGCAATCCAAGACAACATTTTAATTGCTTTCGAAACTATTCATGCGATGCGAAATCGAAGATCAGGATTACAGGGGGATGTTGCCCTGAAAATTGATATCAGCAAGGCGTATGATAGGGTGGATTGGCTTTATTTGGAGAAAATCTTAGGGAGATTGGGCTTTTGTGATAGATGGAAGCGATGGATGATGTTATGTGTTAGATCAGTGCGATACTCTTTTCAAGTAAACGAGAGTATGGTAGGCCCCATGATACCAGAGAGAGGCCTTCGTCAAGGGGATCCATTATCCCCATATTTATTTATTTTATGTGCGGAAGGTCTCTCCGCGATGATTAGGCGAGCCAACTCAGAAGGACGATTGCACGGGAATAAAATTTGTCGAACGGCGCCAAGAATATCACACTTATTATTTGCGGATGACAGTCTCCTTTTCTGTCGTGCAACCATTGAAGAGGCTGCCACTTTAAAGCAGATTTTAGACGAATATGAAAGGGTCTCCGGACAAGCAATCAACTACGGAAAATCGGGTACTTTCTTTAGCCGAAATGTCAGCCATATTCAGCGCACAGAAATTGACAATGTTTTTGGAGTTCATGGACAGCTGAATACAGGTCGTTACTTGGGACTCCCATCCCTTATAGGTCGTAAGAAGAGAGACATTTTCATGTATCTTAAGGAGCGTGTGTGGAATAAAGTTCAAACATGGCGCAAAAGGAAAATCTCGAAAGCTGGGAAGGAGGTTTTAATCAAGGCAGCGGCACAAGCAATCCCGGCTTATTGTATGAGCCTCTTTTTGATCCCACAAACTCTCACTGAGGAAATCCACCGAATGCTTAACTCTTACTGGTGGAATTCAGGGGGCTCTTCTTCGGGCATCAGGTGGACGAAATGGGGAGATATCTGCATCCCCAAAGATAAGGGAGGAATGGGCTTTAGGGATTTTCACATCTTTAATTTGGCTATGTTGGGTAAAATCGGATGGAGACTCCTCACTGATACAGAGTCTTTGGTCTGCAGAATTATGAAGGCACATTATTATCCAGGTACAGACTTCTTAACAGCCAAGTTGGGGTCTAAGCCAAGTTTTACTTGGAGAAGTATTATTGAATCCCAGGACCTTATACGTCGAGGTACCCGCTGGAAAATCGGATCTGGACTGCATGTACGCGTGTGGGGTCAGCCGTGGACCTATAGTGATTCAGATTTCTGGATCCGCTCTCCTCCAATCGAGGGGCTTGAGGATATTAGAGTAGCCGACCTATTTATCCCCGGTAGGCACAATTGGGACATGGAGTTTATCGAATCCATAATGTCTAACGAGGACGCAAACCGGGTAGCAGGTACTGCGATTGCACCAGCAGGTTCTGTGGACAGTCTCACCTGGAACTTCGCTAGGAATGGACAATATTCGGTAAAATCGGCGTATCACTTAGCGATGGGAATGATCCATGAAGGGGCAGAAACTATGGGAGAAGACTGGAAGGCCTTATGGAAAATTAAGGCACCGCCAAGAGTGGTGAATTTCATTTGGCGAGCATGTAAAGAGCTGCTGCCAACGAAGGTGAGGTTAGCCGGGCAAAAGATTTTAGAAAATAAATTATGTCCCTTTTGTATGATGCAAGATGAAACGGAGTGGCACGTCTTCCTAACGTGTACACATGCACTAGAAATGTGGAGGCATACGAGATTCCGGGGGGTGATGAGTAAAACGATGCTCGCTTTAGAATCTTTTGTGGAATTAATATTCATGCTGCTTAGGGAATTGGAGTCTTAGGATGTGGCGCAGGTGGCGTTATTATTATGGAGCTGGTGGAAAAACAGAAACAAAATGGTGTGGACGGGAGTAAATACTCCAGTAGCTATAGTGGTGAACATGAGCCTGAGGTATCTAGGAGAATGGGAGGCTGTACAAGAAACCAGAAACATGCTGCAAAGAATGCGGTTTGTAAGGTTTGGCATAAACCCCCAGCTGGTTTTTTTAAATTGAACATAGACGCTGCCTTCTTTGCCGACACTCTGCAAATGGGGTTTGCGGCTGTTATCCGCAACAGTTCTGGGGATTTTGTGTGCGGTCGGGTGATCACAGTTACAGGCTTGCTTCGAGCGGATGAGGGGGAAGTAATGGGTCTCCATGAGGCCCTATCATGGATCAAACAAATGGGATACAACCGAGTCATAGTCGAGATGGATGCCAAAGGCGTAGTGGAGGCCTTCAAGTTGCCGTTAGTTCCGAATTCTGTTTTTGGAGACTTTATTCAAGCATGCAAGGCGTTAATATCTTCCATTCCGTTATGTTCTGTTCAATTTGTCTATCGTGAAGTCAATGAATTGGCACATAGATTCGCTAGAGTTGCTAGGACATTTCCCAGTCCTCATGTATGGTTCGACCTTCCGACTTTTGTGGATGGCGTTCCGAATGTTTACTGCAACTGCTAAATAAAGAGAGCTCTTTGACCCTCAAAAAAAAAATAAAAAAAATTGAAATCACATGACCATGATTACGCTAATATTAACAAACTCTTAATCTAACGTATATAAAAATTGAGCAACTATAAATTTAAATTTAAATCCAAATCCAAATCATATGAATTGTTATAAAAAAAAAATCAAACAATATTACCACATATAGTACTAATATAATTTACAAAATCAAACCACGTTTATTCATATTTATACCCAATGGGTACTATTTAGGCAAATCTTGCAATTCAAAACAAAAGCACAATTAGAGATGGAATGTTTTGATATGAACAAGTTACAAATTTTTTAGAGTAATGTAAGAAGATTTTAACATTGAATTCAAAATCATGAAAAATTGTATATAAACATGTTCATTTTATCATTTACCCATCAAACTCAATTTTGTACAAACAAAATGAAGACTCGGTTTGTTTCCCATTTGACAATTACTCTTGCAGTGTTAATTGTTACTCTTGGTTGTGGCCATGGTGCTATGCCATACGATGACATGAAAAGGCTTGTGCCAAGAGGTCCCGATCCTATCACTTCTCCCCCGACTGATTTTGGGTACAAAAGGCTTGTGCCAAGAGGTCCCGATCCAATCACTTCTCCCCCTGCTGATTTTGGATACAAAAGGCTTGTACCAAGAGGTCCCGATCCTATCACTTCTCCTCCGGCTGATTTTGGATATAAAAGACTTGTGCCAAGAGGTCCCGATCCAATCACTTCTCCTCCTGCTGATTTTGGGTACAAAAGACTTGTTCCAAGAGGACCCGATCCAATCACTTCTCCCCCAGCTGATTTCGGATACAAAAGACTCGTGCCAAGAGGCCCCGATCCAATCACTTCTCCCCCAGCGGATTTTGGATACAAAAGACTTGTGCCAAGAGGTCCCAATCCTATCACTTCTCCCCCTGCTGATTTTGGGTACAAAAGGCTTGTGCCGAGAGGTCCCGATCCAATCACTTCTCCCCCTGCTGATTTTGAATACAAAAGACTTGTACCAAGAGGTCCCGATCCTATCACTTCTCCTCCAGCTAATTTTGAGTACAAACGACTTGTGCCAAGAGGTCCTGATCCGATCACTTCTCCACCCGTCGATTTTGGTTTCTAAAAAATTATTGCATGAAGGTCCTATTCTGATCAGCCCTCCAACAGATTTTGATTTCTAAATTTTCTTAATATTATGTCATGAATTCATCCCTTTTTTTTTTCTTTTCCCCCAACTTTTTAATAAATTCAACTATTATCATATGATCGTATAAAAAATAAAAGTTCATGGTGTAACATATTATGTATTGCAACTCATTCAATCAATAACATATTATTACAATTTTTGGGTGTTTTTAGGTTTAACTTTATGTGTGTCGCCTAATCTATTCATCAATGTGAAACGTTATATTGAAACTATGTCTATTTTCTAGTATATCATAATCAAATTTCATATGTTAAAAATGTTAAAATTTATGTTAGGTTGAATTTCATCTAAGAAAAGAACATCTCTCAAATTCTGAAATTTATGCATTAAAGATATGATTTTTTTTTTTAATTCAAAGTGTTATATTCTAATATTTGTGATGAGTTTAGTGCTAAAATGAAAATTAGCAGGAATCAGTGGAGGTTTCAATTTAAACTTTTCTCAGTCATTTCTCAGTCAATATCACACTTTAATTTATTAATATATTGTTACTTCCATATTTTTCAGAATTATTTGTAATATTGATGTTATAGGAAAAAAAAAAAAACTTCAGAATTACTAATTTATGTAATATTGATGATGTTATAGGTGAAAAAGTTAATGATATTTGAAATCTAGAGGTGGTCTAATTTTTTTTTTTTTTTGAGTTGTGTTAAATTTGCTTTGATGGTTTATATTTTGTAGTAGTATTTTTTTATGTTATTATATATTCAATTGTATTTTGTTATTAAAATGATAGTGTATCATCTATTTTCAAAAAAAAAAAAAAAAAATTGTATCGGGAATTTTTTATGTGCTAACAAATTAAGTAGAAAAGTATAATATAACAATATGTTTTTATTATAAATTCAAATTGAGCAACTTGACTCGTAAAAGCTCGAACTCAACTCGTCTATATTAATTAGTAAACGAGTTGTGGTCTATATTAAAAAAAAAAAAAAAAACCCTTATAATTTCATTAGATCCGAGCGTCAGGAAGACTCATTTGCGAGTCGAACGCTATTTCCATCTCATTAATATAATTGAGTAGCGTTCGAACGCTAAATCAAGTTATGGTTCGATAAGGACAATAATTTCAGAGACATGTAAATGTAGAACTCTATATTTTAAATTTTGTAAAAATGTAAAACAATAGAGCCCAAATTAACCAAAATCAAGCTCTATTGCTAGTTAGTTGCAAAATTGTCCTAAATTTATAGATTCACGAATATGTAAATGTAAGACATCATATTTTTTTTAAAATTTATAAATGTAAGACAATTGTGCAACTTACATAATATTTCAACTCTGATTGATTGAGAAAATCAATACTGACCGGTTCGATCTCAATTTTTATTTAGTTTCATAGTAGCAGAAAATAGAGAAAAAAAAAAAAAAAAAAACAGCTTCGCAGTGGCATAAAAACACAGAATTTAGGGGTAGATTAATCATAAATTACACATGCATGTTAAAGACAAATGAAGGGTATTTTATATGATTCAGTGAGGTGTAAAGTGGATTTAGTAAGATGTAAAGTAAAATGTAGGTAAAAGTAATATTAAAAGGGTATTAATTTTGTAAATTATTTCGACATTGATAGTGTGCAAATAATCTTGGAACGTCCCAATAAAAAAAAAGTGCAAGTAATCACGGGACGGAAGAAGTGTAGCATTTAGCAATTAGGCTTATCAAAATTTTAAAACTAATAAGAGAAATTTAAATTACAAGCATAAATATCAATTATGGTGTGTTTATAATGTGTAATATTAACAAACTCTTAATCTAACGTATATAAAAATTGAGCAACTATAAATTAAAATTCAAATCCAAATCATATGACTTGTTATAAAAAAAAAATATATATCAAACAATATTACCACATATAGTACTAATATAATTTACAAAATCAAACCACATTTATTCATTTTTATACCCAAGGGTACTATTTAGGCAAATTTGCAATTCAAAACAAGAACATAATTAGAGATGGAATGTTTTGATATGAACAAGTTACAAATTTTTTAGAGTAATGTAAGAAGATTTTAACATTGAATTCAAAATCATGAAAAAGTGTATATAAACATATTCATTTTATCATTTACCCATCAAACTCAATTTTGTACAAACAAAATGAAGACTCGGTTTGTTTCTCATTTGACAATTACTCTTGCAGTGTTAATTGTTACTCTTGGTTGTGGCCATGGTGCTATGCCATACGATGACATGAAAAGGCTTGTGTCAAGAGATCTTGATCCAGTCACTTCTCTCTCGGCTGGTTTTGGGTACAAAAGGCTTGTGCCAAGAGGTCCCGATCCTATCACTTCTCCCCCGATTGATTTTGGGTACAAAAGGCTTGTGCCAAGAGGTCCCGATCCTATCACTTCTCCTCCGGCTGATTTTGGGTACAAAAGACTTGTACCCAGAGGTCCTGATCCTATTACTTCTCCTCCGGTTGATTTTGGATACAAAAGGCTTGTGCCCAGAGGTCCCGATCCAATCACCTCTCCCCCTGCTGATTTTGGATACAAAAGGCTTGTGCCGAGAGGTCCCGATCCTATAACTTCTCCCCCCGCTGACTTTGGGTACAAAAGGCTTGTGCCAAGAGGTCCCGATCCAATCACTTCTCCCCCTGCTAATTTTGGGTACAAAAGACTTGTGCCGAGAGGTCCCGATCCAATCACTTCTCCCCCTGTTGATTTTGGGTACAAAAGACTCGTGCCGAGAGGTCTCGATCTTATCACTTCTCCTCCGGCTGATTTTGGATACAAAATACTTGTGTCAAGAGGTCCCGATCCTATCACTTCTCCTCCGGCTGATTTTGGATACAAAAGACTTGTGCCAAGAGGTCCCGATCCAATCACTTCTCCTCCTGCTGATTTTGGGTACAAAAGGCTCGTTCCAAGAGGCCCCGATCCAATCACTTCTCCCCCTGCTAATTTTGTATACAAAAGACTCGTGCCAAGAGGCCCCGATCCAATCACTTCTCCTCCAGCTGATTTCGGATACAAAAGACTCGTGCCAAGAGGTCCCGATCCTATCACTTCTCCCCCTGCTGATTTTGGGTACAAGAGGCTTGTGCCGAGAGGTCCCGATCCAATCACTTCTCCTCCTGCTGATTTTGGATACAAAAGACTTGTGCCAAGAGGTCCCGATCCTATCACTTCTCCCCCGGCTGATTTTGGGTACAAAAGACTCGTGCCAAGAGGCCCAGATCCAATCACTTCTCCCCCAGCTGATTTTGAATACAAAAGACTCGTGCCAAGAGACCTCGATCCAATCACTTCTCCCCCAACAGATTTTGGATACAAACGACTTGTACCAAAAGGTCCTGATCCGATCACATCTCCTCCGATCGATTTTGGTTTCTAAAGAATTATTTCATGAAGGTTCTATTTTGATCCGCCCTCCAACGAATTTTGATTTCTAGTTTTTTTTATAGTATGTCATGAATTCATCCCTTTTTTTCCTTTCCCAACTTTTTAATAATTTCAACTATTATCATATGATCGTATAAAAAATAAAAGTTCATGATTATATGTATTGCAACTCATTCAATCAAAATAACATATTATTACAATTTCTGGGTTTTTTTAGGTTCAACTTTATGTGTGGCCTAATTTATTCATCAATTTTTTTATTTTATTTTTTTTAAAGAAAATTTATTCATCAATGTGAAACGTTATATTGAAACTATGTCTATTTTTTGGTATATCAAAGATTTTTTCATCTCTTAGTACATCTCTCAAATTCTGATATTTTCAAAATTTTCATACGTTAAAAATGTTAAAATTTATGCTTGGTTGAATTTCATCTAAGAAAGAACACCTCTCAAATTCTGAAATTTATGCATTAAAGATATCGTTTAAATAATGAAACATAAGCATTTTTTATTTTATTTTTGTGGTGAGATGTGATTTTTCTTTTTTTTTAATTCAAAGTGTTATATTATAATATTTGTGATGAGTTTAGTGCTAAAATGAAAATTAGCAGGAATCAGTGGAGGTTTCAATTTAAACTTTTCTCAGTCAATATCGCACTTTAATTTATTAATATATTGTATTACATTTCAGAATTATTTGTAATATTGATGCCATAGGTAAAAAAAAATGCTTCAGAATTACTAATTTATGTAATATTAATGTTATAGGTGAAAAAGTTAATAATATTTGAAATGAGGTGGTCTGATTTTTTTATTTTTTTGAGTTGTGTTAAATTTGCTTTGATGGTTTATATTTTGTAGTAGTGTTTTTTTTTTATGTTATCATATTATATATTCAATTGTATTTTGTTACTAAAATGATAGTGTATCATCTATTTTCAAAAAAAAATGTATCGGGAATTTTTTATGTATTACAACAAATTAAGTAGGAATGTATAATATAACTATATATTTTTATTATAAATTCAAATCGAGCAACTTGACTCGTAAAAGCTCGAACTCGATCAACTAGTCTATATTAATTAGTAAACGAGTTGTGGTCTATATTTAAAAAAAAAAACTTATAATTTCATTAGATTCGAGCGTCAGGAAATGCGAGTCGAACGCTATTTCCATCTCATTAATATAATCGAGTAGCGTTCAAACTTTAAGTATTGGACTCAAAATCAAGTTATGGTTCGACAAGGACAATAATTTAACGGGCCTGTAAATTAATGTAGAACATTATATATTTTAAATTTTGTAAAAATGTAAAACAATGGAGCCCAAATGAACCAAAATCAAGCTCTATTGCTCGTTAGTTGCAAGATTGTCCTAAATTTATAGATTCACGAATATGTAAATGTAACCACATATTTTTTTAATTTATAAATGTAAGACAATCGTGTCACTTACGTAATATTTCAACTTGATTGATTGAGAAAATCAATATTGACCGGTTTGGTCTCAATTTTTATTTAGTTTCATAGTAGCAGAAAATAGAAAAGAGTAGAAAAAGGTGGCATAAAAACACAGAATTTAGGGGTAGATTAATCATAAATTACACATGCATGTAAGGACAAATGAATGGTATTTTATGTGATTTAGTGAGGTGTAAAGTGGATTTAGTAAGATTTAAAGTAAAATGTAGGTAAAATAAATATTAGAAGGGTATTAATATTGTGAGTTATTTTGACATTGATAATGTACAAGTAATCTTGTGACGTCTCAATAAAAAAAAAAAAAAAAAAAGTGTACAAGTAATCACGGGACGAAAGGGGTAGCATTTAGGAATTAGGCTTATCAAAATTTTAAAACTAATAAGAGAAATTCAAGTTACAAGCATAAATATCAATTATGGGGTGTTTATAATGTTTAGAAATTGGAATCACTTTCCTGGAATTTACTTCGTCTCCTAGCGGGTAGGAGCAATCTCCCATGGCTTTGTATTGGTGATTTTAATGATTTACTGTCGCCGCAAGACAAAAAAGGAAGGGTTGATCACCCCGCATGGCTTTATCGGGGTTTCAGAGATGCAGTGGCTGATTGTGCACTCACAGATGTTGACCTTATCGGTTATCCATTTACATGGTCTAGGGGGCGTGGAACGCAGAATCTGGTGGAGGAAAGGCTTGACAGGGCTCTTGGTTCCCCAGCTTGGCATGTCAAATTTCAGAATGTTAAGCTTCACAATTTGGTGGCCCCTGTTAGCGATCATAACCCCATACTACTGGTTACAGAAGCAATCATACATGAACATCCTCGTCGGAGATTCCGATTTGAGAACAAGTGGCTTAGAGAAGAAGACCTCCCTTCGGTGGTGCATCGAGAATGGACTGGGTATGGGAACTTTGATTTGATTCGTCGCCTTGCAGCTACCTCCGAGACTTTAAATGATTGGGGAAGGCATAAACACCTTGCCATACGGGAAACTAAAAGAGATTTAGAAAGGGAAATTGAGCGGTTGCAAGGTAGAGAGGATGCAGCGTCTGTTGCACGCTATACCAAAATTCGTAAGCATTTATCCCAACTGCTTATAGATGAAGAGGTCTTCTGGAAACAACGAGCTAAAGTTTTTTGGCTCAAAGAAGGTGATTTGAATACTCGATTCTTCCACCAAACAGCCACGGCGAGAAAGAAGAAAAATAAATTGGTGGGGCTGTTTGACCAGGCGGGTACGTGGGTGGATAATCAGAATGGGCTGTGTGGTATTGTTCATGATTATTTCACGGAGATTTTCTCAGCTAACAGAAATATCGTTGATATCGAGGCTACACTGCAGGCCCTAGATCCTGTGATCACAAATACTCAGAATGCCGCGTTGACGAGGGAGTTTAATATGGAAGAATTCAAGCTCGCAATTTCACAGATGCTCCCGGACAAATCCCCGTGACCAGACGACTACAATCCAGCCTTTTTCCAAAGGTTTTGGAACGAAATAGGTACGGATGTTTTCAATACGAGTACTATATGGTTGAATCAGTTCTCTTTCCCGCCCTCTCTGAATGACACAAATGTGGTCCTTATTCCGAAATGCGAAAACCCGACTACTATGAAAGATCTTCGCCCGATATCGCCGTGTAATATTGTTTACAAAATTATTTCCAAGGTTCTTAGCAATAGATTGAAGGAGGTTCTTCCTTTTTTGGTCGACAAAGCGCAATCTGCCTTTGTTAGCGGGCGTGCAATCCAAGACAACATTTTAATTGCTTTCGAAACTATTCATGCGATGCGAAATCGAAGATCAGGATTACAGGGGGATGTTGCCCTGAAAATTGATATCAGCAAGGCGTATGATAGGGTGGATTGGCTTTATTTGGAGAAAATCTTAGGGAGATTGGGCTTTTGTGATAGATGGAAGCGATGGATGATGTTATGTGTTAGATCAGTGCGATACTCTTTTCAAGTAAACGAGAGTATGGTAGGCCCCATGATACCAGAGAGAGGCCTTCGTCAAGGGGATCCATTATCCCCATATTTATTTATTTTATGTGCGGAAGGTCTCTCCGCGATGATTAGGCGAGCCAACTCAGAAGGACGATTGCACGGGAATAAAATTTGTCGAACGGCGCCAAGAATATCACACTTATTATTTGCGGATGACAGTCTCCTTTTCTGTCGTGCAACCATTGAAGAGGCTGCCACTTTAAAGCAGATTTTAGACGAATATGAAAGGGTCTCCGGACAAGCAATCAACTACGGAAAATCGGGTACTTTCTTTAGCCGAAATGTCAGCCATATTCAGCGCACAGAAATTGACAATGTTTTTGGAGTTCATGGACAGCTGAATACAGGTCGTTACTTGGGACTCCCATCCCTTATAGGTCGTAAGAAGAGAGACATTTTCATGTATCTTAAGGAGCGTGTGTGGAATAAAGTTCAAACATGGCGCAAAAGGAAAATCTCGAAAGCTGGGAAGGAGGTTTTAATCAAGGCAGCGGCACAAGCAATCCCGGCTTATTGTATGAGCCTCTTTTTGATCCCACAAACTCTCACTGAGGAAATCCACCGAATGCTTAACTCTTACTGGTGGAATTCAGGGGGCTCTTCTTCGGGCATCAGGTGGACGAAATGGGGAGATATCTGCATCCCCAAAGATAAGGGAGGAATGGGCTTTAGGGATTTTCACATCTTTAATTTGGCTATGTTGGGTAAAATCGGATGGAGACTCCTCACTGATACAGAGTCTTTGGTCTGCAGAATTATGAAGGCACATTATTATCCAGGTACAGACTTCTTAACAGCCAAGTTGGGGTCTAAGCCAAGTTTTACTTGGAGAAGTATTATTGAATCCCAGGACCTTATACGTCGAGGTACCCGCTGGAAAATCGGATCTGGACTGCATGTACGCGTGTGGGGTCAGCCGTGGACCTATAGTGATTCAGATTTCTGGATCCGCTCTCCTCCAATCGAGGGGCTTGAGGATATTAGAGTAGCCGACCTATTTATCCCCGGTAGGCACAATTGGGACATGGAGTTTATCGAATCCATAATGTCTAACGAGGACGCAAACCGGGTAGCAGGTACTGCGATTGCACCAGCAGGTTCTGTGGACAGTCTCACCTGGAACTTCGCTAGGAATGGACAATATTCGGTAAAATCGGCGTATCACTTAGCGATGGGAATGATCCATGAAGGGGCAGAAACTATGGGAGAAGACTGGAAGGCCTTATGGAAAATTAAGGCACCGCCAAGAGTGGTGAATTTCATTTGGCGAGCATGTAAAGAGCTGCTGCCAACGAAGGTGAGGTTAGCCGGGCGAAAGATTTTAGAAAATAAATTATGTCCCTTTTGTATGATGCAAGATGAAACGGAGTGGCACGTCTTCCTAACGTGTACACATGCACTAGAAATGTGGAGGCATACGAGATTCCGGGGGGTGATGAGTAAAACGATGCTCGCTTTAGAATCTTTTGTGGAATTAATATTCATGCTGCTTAGGGAATTGGAGTCTTAGGATGTGGCGCAGGTGGCGTTATTATTATGGAGCTGGTGGAAAAACAGAAACAAAATGGTGTGGACGGGAGTAAATACTCCAGTAGCTATAGTGGTGAACATGAGCCTGAGGTATCTAGGAGAATGGGAGGCTGTACAAGAAACCAGAAACATGCTGCAAAGAATGCGGTTTGTAAGGTTTGGCATAAACCCCCAGCTGGTTTTTTTAAATTGAACATAGACGCTGCCTTCTTTGCCGACACTCTGCAAATGGGGTTTGCGGCTGTTATCCGCAACAGTTCTGGGGATTTTGTGTGCGGTCGGGTGATCACAGTTACAGGCTTGCTTCGAGCGGATGAGGGGGAAGTAATGGGTCTCCATGAGGCCCTATCATGGATCAAACAAATGGGATACAACCGAGTCATAGTCGAGATGGATGCCAAAGGCGTAGTGGAGGCCTTCAAGTTGCCGTTAGTTCCGAATTCTGTTTTTGGAGACTTTATTCAAGCATGCAAGGCGTTAATATCTTCCATTCCGTTATGTTCTGTTCAATTTGTCTATCGTGAAGTCAATGAATTGGCACATAGATTCGCTAGAGTTGCTAGGACATTTCCCAGTCCTCATGTATGGTTCGACCTTCCGACTTTTGTGGATGGCGTTCCGAATGTTTACTGCAACTGCTAAATAAAGAGAGCTCTTTGACCCTCAAAAAAAAAATAAAAAAAATTGAAATCACATGACCATGATTACGCTAATATTAACAAACTCTTAATCTAACGTATATAAAAATTGAGCAACTATAAATTTAAATTTAAATCCAAATCCAAATCATATGAATTGTTATAAAAAAAAAATCAAACAATATTACCACATATAGTACTAATATAATTTACAAAATCAAACCACGTTTATTCATATTTATACCCAATGGGTACTATTTAGGCAAATCTTGCAATTCAAAACAAAAGCACAATTAGAGATGGAATGTTTTGATATGAACAAGTTACAAATTTTTTAGAGTAATGTAAGAAGATTTTAACATTGAATTCAAAATCATGAAAAATTGTATATAAACATGTTCATTTTATCATTTACCCATCAAACTCAATTTTGTACAAACAAAATGAAGACTCGGTTTGTTTCCCATTTGACAATTACTCTTGCAGTGTTAATTGTTACTCTTGGTTGTGGCCATGGTGCTATGCCATACGATGACATGAAAAGGCTTGTGCCAAGAGGTCCCGATCCTATCACTTCTCCCCCGACTGATTTTGGGTACAAAAGGCTTGTGCCAAGAGGTCCTGATCCTATCACTTCTCCCCCGATTGATTTTGGGTACAAAAGGCTTGTGCCAAGAGGTCCCGATCCTATCACTTCTCCTCCGACTGATTTTAGGTACAAAAGACTTGTACTCAAAGGTCCCGATCCTATCACTTCTCCTCCGGCGAATTTTGGATACAAAAGGCTTGTGCCCAGAGGTCCCGATCCAATCACCTCTCCCCCTGCTGATTTTGGATACAAAAGGCTTGTGCCGAGAGGTCCCGATCCTATAACTTCTCCCCCCGCTGACTTTGGGTACAAAAGGCTTGTGACAAGAGGTCCCGATCCAATCACTTCTCCCCCTGCTGATTTTGGGTACAAAAGACTTGTGCCGAGAGGTCCCGATCCAATCACTTTTCCCCCTGTTGATTTTGGGTACAAAAGGCTTGTGCCGAGAGGTCCCGAACCTATCACTTCTCCTCCGGCTGAATTTGAGTACAAACGACTTGTACCAAGAGGTCCTGATCCGATCACTTCTCCACCTGTCGATTTTGGTTTCTAAAGAATTATTTCATGAAGGTCCTATTCTGATCAGCCCTCCAAACGGATTTTGATTTCTAAATTTTCTTAATATTATGTCATGAATTCATCCCTTTTTTTCTTTTCCCCCAACTTTTTAATAAATTCAACTATTATTATATGATCGTATAAAAAATAAAAGTTCATGGTGTAACATATTATGTATTGCAACTCATTCAATCAATAACATATTATTACAATTTTTGGGTGTTTTTAGGTTTAACTTTATGTGTGTCGCCTAATCTATTCATCAATGTGAAACGTTATATTGAAACTATGTCTATTTTCTAGTATATCATAATCAAATTTCATATGTTAAAAATGTTAAAATTTATGTTAGGTTGAATTTCATCTAAGAAAAGAACATCTCTCAAATTCTGAAATTTATGCATTAAAGATATGATTTTTTTTTTTAATTCAAAGTGTTATATTCTAATATTTGTGATGAGTTTAGTGCTAAAATGAAAATTAGCAGGAATCAGTGGAGGTTTCAATTTAAACTTTTCTCAGTCATTTCTCAGTCAATATCACACTTTAATTTATTAATATATTGTTACTTCCATATTTTTCAGAATTATTTGTAATATTGATGTTATAGGAAAAAAAAAAACTTCAGAATTACTAATTTATGTAATATTGATGATGTTATAGGTGAAAAAGTTAATGATATTTGAAATCTAGAGGTGGTCTAATTTTTTTTTTTTTTTGAGTTGTGTTAAATTTGCTTTGATGGTTTATATTTTGTAGTAGTATTTTTTTATGTTATTATATATTCAATTGTATTTTGTTATTAAAATGATAGTGTATCATCTATTTTCAAAAAAAAAAAAAAAATTGTATCGGGAATTTTTTATGTGCTAACAAATTAAGTAGAAAAGTATAATATAACAATATGTTTTTATTATAAATTCAAATTGAGCAACTTGACTCGTAAAAGCTCGAACTCAACTCGTCTATATTAATTAGTAAACGAGTTGTGGTCTATATTAAAAAAAAAAAAAAAAAAACCCTTATAATTTCATTAGATCCGAGCGTCAGGAAGACTCATTTGCGAGTCGAACGCTATTTCCATCTCATTAATATAATTGAGTAGCGTTCGAACGCTAAATCAAGTTATGGTTCGATAAGGACAATAATTTCAGAGACATGTAAATGTAGAACTCTATATTTTAAATTTTGTAAAAATGTAAAACAATAGAGCCCAAATTAACCAAAATCAAGCTCTATTGCTAGTTAGTTGCAAAATTGTCCTAAATTTATAGATTCACGAATATGTAAATGTAAGACATCATATTTTTTTTAAAATTTATAAATGTAAGACAATTGTGCAACTTACATAATATTTCAACTCTGATTGATTGAGAAAATCAATACTGACCGGTTCGATCTCAATTTTTATTTAGTTTCATAGTAGCAGAAAATAGAGAAAAAAAAAAAAAAAAAAACAGCTTCGCAGTGGCATAAAAACACAGAATTTAGGGGTAGATTAATCATAAATTACACATGCATGTTAAAGACAAATGAAGGGTATTTTATATGATTCAGTGAGGTGTAAAGTGGATTTAGTAAGATGTAAAGTAAAATGTAGGTAAAAGTAATATTAAAAGGGTATTAATTTTGTAAATTATTTCGACATTGATAGTGTGCAAATAATCTTGGAACGTCCCAATAAAAAAAAAGTGCAAGTAATCACGGGACGGAAGAAGTGTAGCATTTAGCAATTAGGCTTATCAAAATTTTAAAACTAATAAGAGAAATTTAAATTACAAGCATAAATATCAATTATGGTGTGTTTATAATGTGTAATATTAACAAACTCTTAATCTAACGTATATAAAAATTGAGCAACTATAAATTAAAATTCAAATCCAAATCATATGACTTGTTATAAAAAAAAAATATATATCAAACAATATTACCACATATAGTACTAATATAATTTACAAAATCAAACCACATTTATTCATTTTTATACCCAAGGGTACTATTTAGGCAAATTTGCAATTCAAAACAAGAACATAATTAGAGATGGAATGTTTTGATATGAACAAGTTACAAATTTTTTAGAGTAATGTAAGAAGATTTTAACATTGAATTCAAAATCATGAAAAAGTGTATATAAACATATTCATTTTATCATTTACCCATCAAACTCAATTTTGTACAAACAAAATGAAGACTCGGTTTGTTTCTCATTTGACAATTACTCTTGCAGTGTTAATTGTTACTCTTGGTTGTGGCCATGGTGCTATGCCATACGATGACATGAAAAGGCTTGTGTCAAGAGATCTTGATCCAGTCACTTCTCTCTCGGCTGGTTTTGGGTACAAAAGGCTTGTGCCAAGAGGTCCCGATCCTATCACTTCTCCCCCGATTGATTTTGGGTACAAAAGGCTTGTGCCAAGAGGTCCCGATCCTATCACTTCTCCTCCGGCTGATTTTGGGTACAAAAGACTTGTACCCAGAGGTCCTGATCCTATTACTTCTCCTCCGGTTGATTTTGGATACAAAAGGCTTGTGCCCAGAGGTCCCGATCCAATCACCTCTCCCCCTGCTGATTTTGGATACAAAAGGCTTGTGCCGAGAGGTCCCGATCCTATAACTTCTCCCCCCGCTGACTTTGGGTACAAAAGGCTTGTGCCAAGAGGTCCCGATCCAATCACTTCTCCCCCTGCTAATTTTGGGTACAAAAGACTTGTGCCGAGAGGTCCCGATCCAATCACTTCTCCCCCTGTTGATTTTGGGTACAAAAGACTCGTGCCGAGAGGTCTCGATCTTATCACTTCTCCTCCGGCTGATTTTGGATACAAAATACTTGTGTCAAGAGGTCCCGATCCTATCACTTCTCCTCCGGCTGATTTTGGATACAAAAGACTTGTGCCAAGAGGTCCCGATCCAATCACTTCTCCTCCTGCTGATTTTGGGTACAAAAGGCTCGTTCCAAGAGGCCCCGATCCAATCACTTCTCCCCCTGCTAATTTTGTATACAAAAGACTCGTGCCAAGAGGCCCCGATCCAATCACTTCTCCTCCAGCTGATTTCGGATACAAAAGACTCGTGCCAAGAGGTCCCGATCCTATCACTTCTCCCCCTGCTGATTTTGGGTACAAGAGGCTTGTGCCGAGAGGTCCCGATCCAATCACTTCTCCTCCTGCTGATTTTGGATACAAAAGACTTGTGCCAAGAGGTCCCGATCCTATCACTTCTCCCCCGGCTGATTTTGGGTACAAAAGACTCGTGCCAAGAGGCCCAGATCCAATCACTTCTCCCCCAGCTGATTTTGAATACAAAAGACTCGTGCCAAGAGACCTCGATCCAATCACTTCTCCCCCAACAGATTTTGGATACAAACGACTTGTACCAAAAGGTCCTGATCCGATCACATCTCCTCCGATCGATTTTGGTTTCTAAAGAATTATTTCATGAAGGTTCTATTTTGATCCGCCCTCCAACGAATTTTGATTTCTAGTTTTTTTTATAGTATGTCATGAATTCATCCCTTTTTTTCCTTTCCCAACTTTTTAATAATTTCAACTATTATCATATGATCGTATAAAAAATAAAAGTTCATGATTATATGTATTGCAACTCATTCAATCAAAATAACATATTATTACAATTTCTGGGTTTTTTTAGGTTCAACTTTATGTGTGGCCTAATTTATTCATCAATTTTTTTATTTTATTTTTTTTAAAGAAAATTTATTCATCAATGTGAAACGTTATATTGAAACTATGTCTATTTTTTGGTATATCAAAGATTTTTTCATCTCTTAGTACATCTCTCAAATTCTGATATTTTCAAAATTTTCATACGTTAAAAATGTTAAAATTTATGCTTGGTTGAATTTCATCTAAGAAAGAACACCTCTCAAATTCTGAAATTTATGCATTAAAGATATCGTTTAAATAATGAAACATAAGCATTTTTTATTTTATTTTTGTGGTGAGATGTGATTTTTCTTTTTTTTTAATTCAAAGTGTTATATTATAATATTTGTGATGAGTTTAGTGCTAAAATGAAAATTAGCAGGAATCAGTGGAGGTTTCAATTTAAACTTTTCTCAGTCAATATCGCACTTTAATTTATTAATATATTGTATTACATTTCAGAATTATTTGTAATATTGATGCCATAGGTAAAAAAAAATGCTTCAGAATTACTAATTTATGTAATATTAATGTTATAGGTGAAAAAGTTAATAATATTTGAAATGAGGTGGTCTGATTTTTTTATTTTTTTGAGTTGTGTTAAATTTGCTTTGATGGTTTATATTTTGTAGTAGTGTTTTTTTTTTATGTTATCATATTATATATTCAATTGTATTTTGTTACTAAAATGATAGTGTATCATCTATTTTCAAAAAAAAATGTATCGGGAATTTTTTATGTATTACAACAAATTAAGTAGGAATGTATAATATAACTATATATTTTTATTATAAATTCAAATCGAGCAACTTGACTCGTAAAAGCTCGAACTCGATCAACTAGTCTATATTAATTAGTAAACGAGTTGTGGTCTATATTTAAAAAAAAAAACTTATAATTTCATTAGATTCGAGCGTCAGGAAATGCGAGTCGAACGCTATTTCCATCTCATTAATATAATCGAGTAGCGTTCAAACTTTAAGTATTGGACTCAAAATCAAGTTATGGTTCGACAAGGACAATAATTTAACGGGCCTGTAAATTAATGTAGAACATTATATATTTTAAATTTTGTAAAAATGTAAAACAATGGAGCCCAAATGAACCAAAATCAAGCTCTATTGCTCGTTAGTTGCAAGATTGTCCTAAATTTATAGATTCACGAATATGTAAATGTAACCACATATTTTTTTAATTTATAAATGTAAGACAATCGTGTCACTTACGTAATATTTCAACTTGATTGATTGAGAAAATCAATATTGACCGGTTTGGTCTCAATTTTTATTTAGTTTCATAGTAGCAGAAAATAGAAAAGAGTAGAAAAAGGTGGCATAAAAACACAGAATTTAGGGGTAGATTAATCATAAATTACACATGCATGTAAGGACAAATGAATGGTATTTTATGTGATTTAGTGAGGTGTAAAGTGGATTTAGTAAGATTTAAAGTAAAATGTAGGTAAAATAAATATTAGAAGGGTATTAATATTGTGAGTTATTTTGACATTGATAATGTACAAGTAATCTTGTGACGTCTCAATAAAAAAAAAAAAAAAAAAAGTGTACAAGTAATCACGGGACGAAAGGGGTAGCATTTAGGAATTAGGCTTATCAAAATTTTAAAACTAATAAGAGAAATTCAAGTTACAAGCATAAATATCAATTATGGGGTGTTTATAATGTTTAGAAATTGGAATCACTTTCCTGGAATTTACTTCGTCTCCTAGCGGGTAGGAGCAATCTCCCATGGCTTTGTATTGGTGATTTTAATGATTTACTGTCGCCGCAAGACAAAAAAGGAAGGGTTGATCACCCCGCATGGCTTTATCGGGGTTTCAGAGATGCAGTGGCTGATTGTGCACTCACAGATGTTGACCTTATCGGTTATCCATTTACATGGTCTAGGGGGCGTGGAACGCAGAATCTGGTGGAGGAAAGGCTTGACAGGGCTCTTGGTTCCCCAGCTTGGCATGTCAAATTTCAGAATGTTAAGCTTCA
Organism: Galeopsis tetrahit; assembly: GCA_963675135.1. NCBI lineage: Eukaryota > Viridiplantae > Streptophyta > Magnoliopsida > Lamiales > Lamiaceae > Galeopsis > Galeopsis tetrahit. The sequence continues at coordinate 2,579,142 of OY776126.1, read as the reverse complement.
CAATTTGGTGGCCCCTGTTAGCGATCATAACCCCATACTACTGGTTACAGAAGCAATCATACATGAACATCCTCGTCGGAGATTCCGATTTGAGAACAAGTGGCTTAGAGAAGAAGACCTCCCTTCGGTGGTGCATCGAGAATGGACTGGGTATGGGAACTTTGATTTGATTCGTCGCCTTGCAGCTACCTCCGAGACTTTAAATGATTGGGGAAGGCATAAACACCTTGCCATACGGGAAACTAAAAGAGATTTAGAAAGGGAAATTGAGCGGTTGCAAGGTAGAGAGGATGCAGCGTCTGTTGCACGCTATACCAAAATTCGTAAGCATTTATCCCAACTGCTTATAGATGAAGAGGTCTTCTGGAAACAACGAGCTAAAGTTTTTTGGCTCAAAGAAGGTGATTTGAATACTCGATTCTTCCACCAAACAGCCACGGCGAGAAAGAAGAAAAATAAATTGGTGGGGCTGTTTGACCAGGCGGGTACGTGGGTGGATAATCAGAATGGGCTGTGTGGTATTGTTCATGATTATTTCACGGAGATTTTCTCAGCTAACAGAAATATCGTTGATATCGAGGCTACACTGCAGGCCCTAGATCCTGTGATCACAAATACTCAGAATGCCGCGTTGACGAGGGAGTTTAATATGGAAGAATTCAAGCTCGCAATTTCACAGATGCTCCCGGACAAATCCCCGTGACCAGACGACTACAATCCAGCCTTTTTCCAAAGGTTTTGGAACGAAATAGGTACGGATGTTTTCAATACGAGTACTATATGGTTGAATCAGTTCTCTTTCCCGCCCTCTCTGAATGACACAAATGTGGTCCTTATTCCGAAATGCGAAAACCCGACTACTATGAAAGATCTTCGCCCGATATCGCCGTGTAATATTGTTTACAAAATTATTTCCAAGGTTCTTAGCAATAGATTGAAGGAGGTTCTTCCTTTTTTGGTCGACAAAGCGCAATCTGCCTTTGTTAGCGGGCGTGCAATCCAAGACAACATTTTAATTGCTTTCGAAACTATTCATGCGATGCGAAATCGAAGATCAGGATTACAGGGGGATGTTGCCCTGAAAATTGATATCAGCAAGGCGTATGATAGGGTGGATTGGCTTTATTTGGAGAAAATCTTAGGGAGATTGGGCTTTTGTGATAGATGGAAGCGATGGATGATGTTATGTGTTAGATCAGTGCGATACTCTTTTCAAGTAAACGAGAGTATGGTAGGCCCCATGATACCAGAGAGAGGCCTTCGTCAAGGGGATCCATTATCCCCATATTTATTTATTTTATGTGCGGAAGGTCTCTCCGCGATGATTAGGCGAGCCAACTCAGAAGGACGATTGCACGGGAATAAAATTTGTCGAACGGCGCCAAGAATATCACACTTATTATTTGCGGATGACAGTCTCCTTTTCTGTCGTGCAACCATTGAAGAGGCTGCCACTTTAAAGCAGATTTTAGACGAATATGAAAGGGTCTCCGGACAAGCAATCAACTACGGAAAATCGGGTACTTTCTTTAGCCGAAATGTCAGCCATATTCAGCGCACAGAAATTGACAATGTTTTTGGAGTTCATGGACAGCTGAATACAGGTCGTTACTTGGGACTCCCATCCCTTATAGGTCGTAAGAAGAGAGACATTTTCATGTATCTTAAGGAGCGTGTGTGGAATAAAGTTCAAACATGGCGCAAAAGGAAAATCTCGAAAGCTGGGAAGGAGGTTTTAATCAAGGCAGCGGCACAAGCAATCCCGGCTTATTGTATGAGCCTCTTTTTGATCCCACAAACTCTCACTGAGGAAATCCACCGAATGCTTAACTCTTACTGGTGGAATTCAGGGGGCTCTTCTTCGGGCATCAGGTGGACGAAATGGGGAGATATCTGCATCCCCAAAGATAAGGGAGGAATGGGCTTTAGGGATTTTCACATCTTTAATTTGGCTATGTTGGGTAAAATCGGATGGAGACTCCTCACTGATACAGAGTCTTTGGTCTGCAGAATTATGAAGGCACATTATTATCCAGGTACAGACTTCTTAACAGCCAAGTTGGGGTCTAAGCCAAGTTTTACTTGGAGAAGTATTATTGAATCCCAGGACCTTATACGTCGAGGTACCCGCTGGAAAATCGGATCTGGACTGCATGTACGCGTGTGGGGTCAGCCGTGGACCTATAGTGATTCAGATTTCTGGATCCGCTCTCCTCCAATCGAGGGGCTTGAGGATATTAGAGTAGCCGACCTATTTATCCCCGGTAGGCACAATTGGGACATGGAGTTTATCGAATCCATAATGTCTAACGAGGACGCAAACCGGGTAGCAGGTACTGCGATTGCACCAGCAGGTTCTGTGGACAGTCTCACCTGGAACTTCGCTAGGAATGGACAATATTCGGTAAAATCGGCGTATCACTTAGCGATGGGAATGATCCATGAAGGGGCAGAAACTATGGGAGAAGACTGGAAGGCCTTATGGAAAATTAAGGCACCGCCAAGAGTGGTGAATTTCATTTGGCGAGCATGTAAAGAGCTGCTGCCAACGAAGGTGAGGTTAGCCGGGCGAAAGATTTTAGAAAATAAATTATGTCCCTTTTGTATGATGCAAGATGAAACGGAGTGGCACGTCTTCCTAACGTGTACACATGCACTAGAAATGTGGAGGCATACGAGATTCCGGGGGGTGATGAGTAAAACGATGCTCGCTTTAGAATCTTTTGTGGAATTAATATTCATGCTGCTTAGGGAATTGGAGTCTTAGGATGTGGCGCAGGTGGCGTTATTATTATGGAGCTGGTGGAAAAACAGAAACAAAATGGTGTGGACGGGAGTAAATACTCCAGTAGCTATAGTGGTGAACATGAGCCTGAGGTATCTAGGAGAATGGGAGGCTGTACAAGAAACCAGAAACATGCTGCAAAGAATGCGGTTTGTAAGGTTTGGCATAAACCCCCAGCTGGTTTTTTTAAATTGAACATAGACGCTGCCTTCTTTGCCGACACTCTGCAAATGGGGTTTGCGGCTGTTATCCGCAACAGTTCTGGGGATTTTGTGTGCGGTCGGGTGATCACAGTTACAGGCTTGCTTCGAGCGGATGAGGGGGAAGTAATGGGTCTCCATGAGGCCCTATCATGGATCAAACAAATGGGATACAACCGAGTCATAGTCGAGATGGATGCCAAAGGCGTAGTGGAGGCCTTCAAGTTGCCGTTAGTTCCGAATTCTGTTTTTGGAGACTTTATTCAAGCATGCAAGGCGTTAATATCTTCCATTCCGTTATGTTCTGTTCAATTTGTCTATCGTGAAGTCAATGAATTGGCACATAGATTCGCTAGAGTTGCTAGGACATTTCCCAGTCCTCATGTATGGTTCGACCTTCCGACTTTTGTGGATGGCGTTCCGAATGTTTACTGCAACTGCTAAATAAAGAGAGCTCTTTGACCCTCAAAAAAAAAATAAAAAAAATTGAAATCACATGACCATGATTACGCTAATATTAACAAACTCTTAATCTAACGTATATAAAAATTGAGCAACTATAAATTTAAATTTAAATCCAAATCCAAATCATATGAATTGTTATAAAAAAAAAAATCAAACAATATTACCACATATAGTACTAATATAATTTACAAAATCAAACCACGTTTATTCATATTTATACCCAATGGGTACTATTTAGGCAAATCTTGCAATTCAAAACAAAAGCACAATTAGAGATGGAATGTTTTGATATGAACAAGTTACAAATTTTTTAGAGTAATGTAAGAAGATTTTAACATTGAATTCAAAATCATGAAAAATTGTATATAAACATGTTCATTTTATCATTTACCCATCAAACTCAATTTTGTACAAACAAAATGAAGACTCGGTTTGTTTCCCATTTGACAATTACTCTTGCAGTGTTAATTGTTACTCTTGGTTGTGGCCATGGTGCTATGCCATACGATGACATGAAAAGGCTTGTGTCAAGAGATCTTGATCCAATCACTTCTCTCTCAGCTGATTTTGGGTACAAAAGGCTTGTGCCAAGAGGTCCTGATCCTATCACTTCTCCCCCGATTGATTTTGGGTACAAAAGGCTTGTGCCAAGAGGTCCCGATCCTATCACTTCTCCTCCGACTGATTTTAGGTACAAAAGACTTGTACTCAAAGGTCCCGATCCTATCACTTCTCCTCCGGCGAATTTTGGATACAAAAGGCTTGTGCCCAGAGGTCCCGATCCAATCACCTCTCCCCCTGCTGATTTTGGATACAAAAGGCTTGTGCCGAGAGGTCCCGATCCTATAACTTCTCCCCCCGCTGACTTTGGGTACAAAAGGCTTGTGACAAGAGGTCCCGATCCAATCACTTCTCCCCCTGCTGATTTTGGGTACAAAAGACTTGTGCCGAGAGGTCCCGATCCAATCACTTTTCCCCCTGTTGATTTTGGGTACAAAAGGCTTGTGCCGAGAGGTCCCGAACCTATCACTTCTCCTCCGGCTGAATTTGAGTACAAACGACTTGTACCAAGAGGTCCTGATCCGATCACTTCTCCACCTGTCGATTTTGGTTTCTAAAGAATTATTTCATGAAGGTCCTATTCTGATCAGCCCTCCAAACGGATTTTGATTTCTAAATTTTCTTAATATTATGTCATGAATTCATCCCTTTTTTTCTTTTCCCCCAACTTTTTAATAAATTCAACTATTATTATATGATCGTATAAAAAATAAAAGTTCATGGTGTAACATATTATGTATTGCAACTCATTCAATCAATAACATATTATTACAATTTTTGGGTGTTTTTAGGTTTAACTTTATGTGTGTCGCCTAATCTATTCATCAATGTGAAACGTTATATTGAAACTATGTCTATTTTCTAGTATATCATAATCAAATTTCATATGTTAAAAATGTTAAAATTTATGTTAGGTTGAATTTCATCTAAGAAAAGAACATCTCTCAAATTCTGAAATTTATGCATTAAAGATATGATTTTTTTTTTTAATTCAAAGTGTTATATTCTAATATTTGTGATGAGTTTAGTGCTAAAATGAAAATTAGCAGGAATCAGTGGAGGTTTCAATTTAAACTTTTCTCAGTCATTTCTCAGTCAATATCACACTTTAATTTATTAATATATTGTTACTTCCATATTTTTCAGAATTATTTGTAATATTGATGTTATAGGAAAAAAAAAAACTTCAGAATTACTAATTTATGTAATATTGATGATGTTATAGGTGAAAAAGTTAATGATATTTGAAATCTAGAGGTGGTCTAATTTTTTTTTTTTTTTGAGTTGTGTTAAATTTGCTTTGATGGTTTATATTTTGTAGTAGTATTTTTTTATGTTATTATATATTCAATTGTATTTTGTTATTAAAATGATAGTGTATCATCTATTTTCAAAAAAAAAAAAAAAAATTGTATCGGGAATTTTTTATGTGCTAACAAATTAAGTAGAAAAGTATAATATAACAATATGTTTTTATTATAAATTCAAATTGAGCAACTTGACTCGTAAAAGCTCGAACTCAACTCGTCTATATTAATTAGTAAACGAGTTGTGGTCTATATTAAAAAAAAAAAAAAAAAACCCTTATAATTTCATTAGATCCGAGCGTCAGGAAGACTCATTTGCGAGTCGAACGCTATTTCCATCTCATTAATATAATTGAGTAGCGTTCGAACGCTAAATCAAGTTATGGTTCGATAAGGACAATAATTTCAGAGACATGTAAATGTAGAACTCTATATTTTAAATTTTGTAAAAATGTAAAACAATAGAGCCCAAATTAACCAAAATCAAGCTCTATTGCTAGTTAGTTGCAAAATTGTCCTAAATTTATAGATTCACGAATATGTAAATGTAAGACATCATATTTTTTTTAAAATTTATAAATGTAAGACAATTGTGCAACTTACATAATATTTCAACTCTGATTGATTGAGAAAATCAATACTGACCGGTTCGATCTCAATTTTTATTTAGTTTCATAGTAGCAGAAAATAGAGAAAAAAAAAAAAAAAAAAACAGCTTCGCAGTGGCATAAAAACACAGAATTTAGGGGTAGATTAATCATAAATTACACATGCATGTTAAAGACAAATGAAGGGTATTTTATATGATTCAGTGAGGTGTAAAGTGGATTTAGTAAGATGTAAAGTAAAATGTAGGTAAAAGTAATATTAAAAGGGTATTAATTTTGTAAATTATTTCGACATTGATAGTGTGCAAATAATCTTGGAACGTCCCAATAAAAAAAAAGTGCAAGTAATCACGGGACGGAAGAAGTGTAGCATTTAGCAATTAGGCTTATCAAAATTTTAAAACTAATAAGAGAAATTTAAATTACAAGCATAAATATCAATTATGGTGTGTTTATAATGTGTAATATTAACAAACTCTTAATCTAACGTATATAAAAATTGAGCAACTATAAATTAAAATTCAAATCCAAATCATATGACTTGTTATAAAAAAAAAATATATATCAAACAATATTACCACATATAGTACTAATATAATTTACAAAATCAAACCACATTTATTCATTTTTATACCCAAGGGTACTATTTAGGCAAATTTGCAATTCAAAACAAGAACATAATTAGAGATGGAATGTTTTGATATGAACAAGTTACAAATTTTTTAGAGTAATGTAAGAAGATTTTAACATTGAATTCAAAATCATGAAAAAGTGTATATAAACATATTCATTTTATCATTTACCCATCAAACTCAATTTTGTACAAACAAAATGAAGACTCGGTTTGTTTCTCATTTGACAATTACTCTTGCAGTGTTAATTGTTACTCTTGGTTGTGGCCATGGTGCTATGCCATACGATGACATGAAAAGGCTTGTGTCAAGAGATCTTGATCCAGTCACTTCTCTCTCGGCTGGTTTTGGGTACAAAAGGCTTGTGCCAAGAGGTCCCGATCCTATCACTTCTCCCCCGATTGATTTTGGGTACAAAAGGCTTGTGCCAAGAGGTCCCGATCCTATCACTTCTCCTCCGGCTGATTTTGGGTACAAAAGACTTGTACCCAGAGGTCCTGATCCTATTACTTCTCCTCCGGTTGATTTTGGATACAAAAGGCTTGTGCCCAGAGGTCCCGATCCAATCACCTCTCCCCCTGCTGATTTTGGATACAAAAGGCTTGTGCCGAGAGGTCCCGATCCTATAACTTCTCCCCCCGCTGACTTTGGGTACAAAAGGCTTGTGCCAAGAGGTCCCGATCCAATCACTTCTCCCCCTGCTAATTTTGGGTACAAAAGACTTGTGCCGAGAGGTCCCGATCCAATCACTTCTCCCCCTGTTGATTTTGGGTACAAAAGACTCGTGCCGAGAGGTCTCGATCTTATCACTTCTCCTCCGGCTGATTTTGGATACAAAATACTTGTGTCAAGAGGTCCCGATCCTATCACTTCTCCTCCGGCTGATTTTGGATACAAAAGACTTGTGCCAAGAGGTCCCGATCCAATCACTTCTCCTCCTGCTGATTTTGGGTACAAAAGGCTCGTTCCAAGAGGCCCCGATCCAATCACTTCTCCCCCTGCTAATTTTGTATACAAAAGACTCGTGCCAAGAGGCCCCGATCCAATCACTTCTCCTCCAGCTGATTTCGGATACAAAAGACTCGTGCCAAGAGGTCCCGATCCTATCACTTCTCCCCCTGCTGATTTTGGGTACAAGAGGCTTGTGCCGAGAGGTCCCGATCCAATCACTTCTCCTCCTGCTGATTTTGGATACAAAAGACTTGTGCCAAGAGGTCCCGATCCTATCACTTCTCCCCCGGCTGATTTTGGGTACAAAAGACTCGTGCCAAGAGGCCCAGATCCAATCACTTCTCCCCCAGCTGATTTTGAATACAAAAGACTCGTGCCAAGAGACCTCGATCCAATCACTTCTCCCCCAACAGATTTTGGATACAAACGACTTGTACCAAAAGGTCCTGATCCGATCACATCTCCTCCGATCGATTTTGGTTTCTAAAGAATTATTTCATGAAGGTTCTATTTTGATCCGCCCTCCAACGAATTTTGATTTCTAGTTTTTTTTATAGTATGTCATGAATTCATCCCTTTTTTTCCTTTCCCAACTTTTTAATAATTTCAACTATTATCATATGATCGTATAAAAAATAAAAGTTCATGATTATATGTATTGCAACTCATTCAATCAAAATAACATATTATTACAATTTCTGGGTTTTTTTAGGTTCAACTTTATGTGTGGCCTAATTTATTCATCAATTTTTTTATTTTATTTTTTTTAAAGAAAATTTATTCATCAATGTGAAACGTTATATTGAAACTATGTCTATTTTTTGGTATATCAAAGATTTTTTCATCTCTTAGTACATCTCTCAAATTCTGATATTTTCAAAATTTTCATACGTTAAAAATGTTAAAATTTATGCTTGGTTGAATTTCATCTAAGAAAGAACACCTCTCAAATTCTGAAATTTATGCATTAAAGATATCGTTTAAATAATGAAACATAAGCATTTTTTATTTTATTTTTGTGGTGAGATGTGATTTTTCTTTTTTTTTAATTCAAAGTGTTATATTATAATATTTGTGATGAGTTTAGTGCTAAAATGAAAATTAGCAGGAATCAGTGGAGGTTTCAATTTAAACTTTTCTCAGTCAATATCGCACTTTAATTTATTAATATATTGTATTACATTTCAGAATTATTTGTAATATTGATGCCATAGGTAAAAAAAAATGCTTCAGAATTACTAATTTATGTAATATTAATGTTATAGGTGAAAAAGTTAATAATATTTGAAATGAGGTGGTCTGATTTTTTTATTTTTTTGAGTTGTGTTAAATTTGCTTTGATGGTTTATATTTTGTAGTAGTGTTTTTTTTTTATGTTATCATATTATATATTCAATTGTATTTTGTTACTAAAATGATAGTGTATCATCTATTTTCAAAAAAAAATGTATCGGGAATTTTTTATGTATTACAACAAATTAAGTAGGAATGTATAATATAACTATATATTTTTATTATAAATTCAAATCGAGCAACTTGACTCGTAAAAGCTCGAACTCGATCAACTAGTCTATATTAATTAGTAAACGAGTTGTGGTCTATATTTAAAAAAAAAAACTTATAATTTCATTAGATTCGAGCGTCAGGAAATGCGAGTCGAACGCTATTTCCATCTCATTAATATAATTGAGTAGCGTTCAAACTTTAAGTATTGGACTCAAAATCAAGTTATGGTTCGACAAGGACAATAATTTAACGGGCCTGTAAATTAATGTAGAACATTATATATTTTAAATTTTGTAAAAATGTAAAACAATGGAGCCCAAATGAACCAAAATCAAGCTCTATTGCTCGTTAGTTGCAAGATTGTCCTAAATTTATAGATTCACGAATATGTAAATGTAACCACATATTTTTTTAATTTATAAATGTAAGACAATCGTGTCACTTACGTAATATTTCAACTTGATTGATTGAGAAAATCAATATTGACCGGTTTGGTCTCAATTTTTATTTAGTTTCATAGTAGCAGAAAATAGAAAAGAGTAGAAAAAGGTGGCATAAAAACACAGAATTTAGGGGTAGATTAATCATAAATTACACATGCATGTAAGGACAAATGAATGGTATTTTATGTGATTTAGTGAGGTGTAAAGTGGATTTAGTAAGATTTAAAGTAAAATGTAGGTAAAATAAATATTAGAAGGGTATTAATATTGTGAGTTATTTTGACATTGATAATGTACAAGTAATCTTGTGACGTCTCAATAAAAAAAAAAAAAAAAAAGTGTACAAGTAATCACGGGACGAAAAGGGGTAGCATTTAGGAATTAGGCTTATCAAAATTTTAAAACTAATAAGAGAAATTCAAGTTACAAGCATAAATATCAATTATGGGGTGTTTATAATGTTTAGAAATTGGAATCACTTTCCTGGAATTTACTTCGTCTCCTAGCGGGTAGGAGCAATCTCCCATGGCTTTGTATTGGTGATTTTAATGATTTACTGTCGCCGCAAGACAAAAAAGGAAGGGTTGATCACCCCGCATGGCTTTATCGGGGTTTCAGAGATGCAGTGGCTGATTGTGCACTCACAGATGTTGACCTTATCGGTTATCCATTTACATGGTCTAGGGGGCGTGGAACGCAGAATCTGGTGGAGGAAAGGCTTGACAGGGCTCTTGGTTCCCCAGCTTGGCATGTCAAATTTCAGAATGTTAAGCTTCACAATTTGGTGGCCCCTGTTAGCGATCATAACCCCATACTACTGGTTACAGAAGCAATCATACATGAACATCCTCGTCGGAGATTCCGATTTGAGAACAAGTGGCTTAGAGAAGAAGACCTCCCTTCGGTGGTGCATCGAGAATGGACTGGGTATGGGAACTTTGATTTGATTCGTCGCCTTGCAGCTACCTCCGAGACTTTAAATGATTGGGGAAGGCATAAACACCTTGCCATACGGGAAACTAAAAGAGATTTAGAAAGGGAAATTGAGCGGTTGCAAGGTAGAGAGGATGCAGCGTCTGTTGCACGCTATACCAAAATTCGTAAGCATTTATCCCAACTGCTTATAGATGAAGAGGTCTTCTGGAAACAACGAGCTAAAGTTTTTTGGCTCAAAGAAGGTGATTTGAATACTCGATTCTTCCACCAAACAGCCACGGCGAGAAAGAAGAAAAATAAATTGGTGGGGCTGTTTGACCAGGCGGGTACGTGGGTGGATAATCAGAATGGGCTGTGTGGTATTGTTCATGATTATTTCACGGAGATTTTCTCAGCTAACAGAAATATCGTTGATATCGAGGCTACACTGCAGGCCCTAGATCCTGTGATCACAAATACTCAGAATGCCGCGTTGACGAGGGAGTTTAATATGGAAGAATTCAAGCTCGCAATTTCACAGATGCTCCCGGACAAATCCCCGTGACCAGACGACTACAATCCAGCCTTTTTCCAAAGGTTTTGGAACGAAATAGGTACGGATGTTTTCAATACGAGTACTATATGGTTGAATCAGTTCTCTTTCCCGCCCTCTCTGAATGACACAAATGTGGTCCTTATTCCGAAATGCGAAAACCCGACTACTATGAAAGATCTTCGCCCGATATCGCCGTGTAATATTGTTTACAAAATTATTTCCAAGGTTCTTAGCAATAGATTGAAGGAGGTTCTTCCTTTTTTGGTCGACAAAGCGCAATCTGCCTTTGTTAGCGGGCGTGCAATCCAAGACAACATTTTAATTGCTTTCGAAACTATTCATGCGATGCGAAATCGAAGATCAGGATTACAGGGGGATGTTGCCCTGAAAATTGATATCAGCAAGGCGTATGATAGGGTGGATTGGCTTTATTTGGAGAAAATCTTAGGGAGATTGGGCTTTTGTGATAGATGGAAGCGATGGATGATGTTATGTGTTAGATCAGTGCGATACTCTTTTCAAGTAAACGAGAGTATGGTAGGCCCCATGATACCAGAGAGAGGCCTTCGTCAAGGGGATCCATTATCCCCATATTTATTTATTTTATGTGCGGAAGGTCTCTCCGCGATGATTAGGCGAGCCAACTCAGAAGGACGATTGCACGGGAATAAAATTTGTCGAACGGCGCCAAGAATATCACACTTATTATTTGCGGATGACAGTCTCCTTTTCTGTCGTGCAACCATTGAAGAGGCTGCCACTTTAAAGCAGATTTTAGATGAATATGAAAGGGTCTCCGGACAAGCAATCAACTACGGAAAATCGGGTACTTTCTTTAGCCGAAATGTCAGCCATATTCAGCGCACAGAAATTGACAATGTTTTTGGAGTTCATGGACAGCTGAATACAGGTCGTTACTTGGGACTCCCATCCCTTATAGGTCGTAAGAAGAGAGACATTTTCATGTATCTTAAGGAGCGTGTGTGGAATAAAGTTCAAACATGGCGCAAAAGGAAAATCTCGAAAGCTGGGAAGGAGGTTTTAATCAAGGCAGCGGCACAAGCAATCCCGGCTTATTGTATGAGCCTCTTTTTGATCCCACAAACTCTCACTGAGGAAATCCACCGAATGCTTAACTCTTACTGGTGGAATTCAGGGGGCTCTTCTTCGGGCATCAGGTGGACGAAATGGGGAGATATCTGCATCCCCAAAGATAAGGGAGGAATGGGCTTTAGGGATTTTCACATCTTTAATTTGGCTATGTTGGGTAAAATCGGATGGAGACTCCTCACTGATACAGAGTCTTTGGTCTGCAGAATTATGAAGGCACATTATTATCCAGGTACAGACTTCTTAACAGCCAAGTTGGGGTCTAAGCCAAGTTTTACTTGGAGAAGTATTATTGAATCCCAGGACCTTATACGTCGAGGTACCCGCTGGAAAATCGGATCTGGACTGCATGTACGCGTGTGGGGTCAGCCGTGGACCTATAGTGATTCAGATTTCTGGATCCGCTCTCCTCCAATCGAGGGGCTTGAGGATATTAGAGTAGCCGACCTATTTATCCCCGGTAGGCACAATTGGGACATGGAGTTTATCGAATCCATAATGTCTAACGAGGACGCAAACCGGGTAGCAGGTACTGCGATTGCACCAGCAGGTTCTGTGGACAGTCTCACCTGGAACTTCGCTAGGAATGGACAATATTCGGTAAAATCGGCGTATCACTTAGCGATGGGAATGATCCATGAAGGGGCAGAAACTATGGGAGAAGACTGGAAGGCCTTATGGAAAATTAAGGCACCGCCAAGAGTGGTGAATTTCATTTGGCGAGCATGTAAAGAGCTGCTGCCAACGAAGGTGAGGTTAGCCGGGCGAAAGATTTTAGAAAATAAATTATGTCCCTTTTGTATGATGCAAGATGAAACGGAGTGGCACGTCTTCCTAACGTGTACACATGCACTAGAAATGTGGAGGCATACGAGATTCCGGGGGGTGATGAGTAAAACGATGCTCGCTTTAGAATCTTTTGTGGAATTAATATTCATGCTGCTTAGGGAATTGGAGTCTTAGGATGTGGCGCAGGTGGCGTTATTATTATGGAGCTGGTGGAAAAACAGAAACAAAATGGTGTGGACGGGAGTAAATACTCCAGTAGCTATAGTGGTGAACATGAGCCTGAGGTATCTAGGAGAATGGGAGGCTGTACAAGAAACCAGAAACATGCTACAAAGAATGCGGTTTGTAAGGTTTGGCATAAACCCCCAGCTGGTTTTTTTAAATTGAACATAGACGCTGCCTTCTTTGCCGACACTCTGCAAATGGGGTTTGCGGCTGTTATCCGCAACAGTTCTGGGGATTTTGTGTGCGGTCGGGTGATCACAGTTACAGGCTTGCTTCGAGCGGATGAGGGGGAAGTAATGGGTCTCCATGAGGCCCTATCATGGATCAAACAAATGGGATACAACCGAGTCATAGTCGAGATGGATGCCAAAGGCGTAGTGGAGGCCTTCAAGTTGCCGTTAGTTCCGAATTCTGTTTTTGGAGACTTTATTCAAGCATGCAAGGCGTTAATATCTTCCATTCCGTTATGTTCTGTTCAATTTGTCTATCGTGAAGTCAATGAATTGGCACATAGATTCGCTAGAGTTGCTAGGACATTTCCCAGTCCTCATGTATGGTTCGACCTTCCGACTTTTGTGGATGGCGTTCCGAATGTTTACTGCAACTGCTAAATAAAGAGAGCTCTTTGACCCTCAAAAAAAAAATAAAAAAAATTGAAATCACATGACCATGATTACGCTAATATTAACAAACTCTTAATCTAACGTATATAAAAATTGAGCAACTATAAATTTAAATTTAAATCCAAATCCAAATCATATGAATTGTTATAAAAAAAAAATCAAACAATATTACCACATATAGTACTAATATAATTTACAAAATCAAACCACGTTTATTCATATTTATACCCAATGGGTACTATTTAGGCAAATCTTGCAATTCAAAACAAAAGCACAATTAGAGATGGAATGTTTTGATATGAACAAGTTACAAATTTTTTAGAGTAATGTAAGAAGATTTTAACATTGAATTCAAAATCATGAAAAATTGTATATAAACATGTTCATTTTATCATTTACCCATCAAACTCAATTTTGTACAAACAAAATGAAGACTCGGTTTGTTTCCCATTTGACAATTACTCTTGCAGTGTTAATTGTTACTCTTGGTTGTGGCCATGGTGCTATGCCATACGATGACATGAAAAGGCTTGTGTCAAGAGATCTTGATCCAATCACTTCTCTCTCAGCTGATTTTGGGTACAAAAGGCTTGTGCCAAGAGGTCCTGATCCTATCACTTCTCCCCCGATTGATTTTGGGTACAAAAGGCTTGTGCCAAGAGGTCCCGATCCTATCACTTCTCCTCCGACTGATTTTAGGTACAAAAGACTTGTACTCAAAGGTCCCGATCCTATCACTTCTCCTCCGGCGAATTTTGGATACAAAAGGCTTGTGCCCAGAGGTCCCGATCCAATCACCTCTCCCCCTGCTGATTTTGGATACAAAAGGCTTGTGCCGAGAGGTCCCGATCCTATAACTTCTCCCCCCGCTGACTTTGGGTACAAAAGGCTTGTGCCAAGAGGTCCCGATCCAATCACTTCTCCCCCTGCTGATTTTGGGTACAAAAGACTTGTGCCGAGAGGTCCCGATCCAATCACTTTTCCCCCTGTTGATTTTGGGTACAAAAGGCTTGTGCCGAGAGGTCCCGAACCTATCACTTCTCCTCCGGCTGAATTTGAGTACAAACGACTTGTACCAAGAGGTCCTGATCCGATCACTTCTCCACCTGTCGATTTTGGTTTCTAAAGAATTATTTCATGAAGGTCCTATTCTGATCAGCCCTCCAAACGGATTTTGATTTCTAAATTTTCTTAATATTATGTCATGAATTCATCCCTTTTTTTCTTTTCCCCCAACTTTTTAATAAATTCAACTATTATTATATGATCGTATAAAAAATAAAAGTTCATGGTGTAACATATTATGTATTGCAACTCATTCAATCAATAACATATTATTACAATTTTTGGGTGTTTTTAGGTTTAACTTTATGTGTGTCGCCTAATCTATTCATCAATGTGAAACGTTATATTGAAACTATGTCTATTTTCTAGTATATCATAATCAAATTTCATATGTTAAAAATGTTAAAATTTATGTTAGGTTGAATTTCATCTAAGAAAAGAACATCTCTCAAATTCTGAAATTTATGCATTAAAGATATGATTTTTTTTTTTAATTCAAAGTGTTATATTCTAATATTTGTGATGAGTTTAGTGCTAAAATGAAAATTAGCAGGAATCAGTGGAGGTTTCAATTTAAACTTTTCTCAGTCATTTCTCAGTCAATATCACACTTTAATTTATTAATATATTGTTACTTCCATATTTTTCAGAATTATTTGTAATATTGATGTTATAGGGAAAAAAAAAAACTTCAGAATTACTAATTTATGTAATATTGATGATGTTATAGGTGAAAAAGTTAATGATATTTGAAATCTAGAGGCGGTCTAATTTTTTTTTTTTGAGTTGTGTTAAATTTGCTTTGATGGTTTATATTTTGTAGTAGTATTTTTTTATGTTATTATATATTCAATTGTATTTTGTTATTAAAATGATAGTGTACCATCTATTTTCAAAAAAAAAAAAATTGTATCGGGAATTTTTTATGTGCTAACAAATTAAGTAGAAAAGTATAATATAACAATATGGTTTTATTATAAATTCAAATTGAGCAACTTGACTCGTAAAAGCTCGAACTCAACTCGTCTATATTAATTAGTAAACAAGTTGTGGTCTATATTAAAAAAAAAAAAAAAAAAAAAAACCCTTATAATTTCATTAGATCCGAGCGTCAGGAAGACTCATTTGCGAGTCGAACGCTATTTCCATCTCATTAATATAATTGAGTAGCGTTCGAACGCTAAATCAAGTTATGGTTCGACAAGGACAATAATTTCAGAGACATGTAAATGTAGAACTCTATATTTTAAAATTTGTAAAAATGTAAAACAGTAGAGCCCAAATTAACCAAAATCAAGCTCTATTGCTAGTTAGTTGTAAAATTGTCCTAAATTTATAGATTTACGAATATGTAAATGTAAGACATCATATTTTTTTTAATTTATAAATGTAAGACAATTGTGCCACTTATAGAGAAACAATGAATTACGAAATTATAATTTCATTGAGTGATTGTAAAGTGTTTACAAGAGATGTATTTATAGATACAAAATGTATCTATATTTACAAGATATGGATAAATATTTACATTAAATATTCTAAGAGATAAGAATGAATCATAATATTAAAAGATACAAATCTTTATAATATTATATTCCTAATACGCCCCCTCAAGATGGAGTACCGTAGGAGAGTCCAATCTTGATCATAAGTGGTTGTACGCGAGAACGAGAAAATGATTTGGTAATAGCATCAACAAGTTGATCCACAGACGAAACATGTGAAACTCGAAGTTGAGGGTCGGGTACGAAAAATGGGGCAGTAGGGGGTGTATTTAGTAAGTTGGGAGTGGGTTGATCGTGTATTTACCAGAGTTGGGGGTGTATGCAGCCGTGGAGTAGGGGATCTGTCCCATCTGGGCAGCAAGCGAGTATGTAGTTGTGGAAGGAGTGTGTAGATTCGAGGGGGTGTATTTACCAGAGTGTGTAGAAGAGTGTGCATGGATTCTGGGAAGGGAGTATTTTTACTAGAACTGCGGGTGTGGTTACTTGGGGAGTTTGCATGGGCTTCCATGGATGGAGATTTTGGAGAAGAAAGCTTTTCGTGAGTGCACGGTTGTTTTAACCATAATTAGTTACCGTGAGAGGGTTGCAACCGTGAGTTTTGATCGGTGTTGAGTGCCTAGCAACGGTTAAGGGTGGTAGTCGGGAGTTTGGACGGTGCTGGACGTCGAGCAACGACTACAAGGGAGGGTTTCGGATCGAGGTGTTAGCCGTACGACTCGTTGATGTTGGGGTAATTGTGGGTTTTGTACAACAAGAACATCGAACAACAATTACGGGGAAGAAGAAACGTGTCTTCTTAAGGATAGGGTAATCGTGAACAACGATTACGGGGAAGAAGAAACTTGTTTTCTTGAGGTTGGGGTAATCGTGAGTTTTGTACGGCAAGAACGTCGAACAACGATTACGAGGGTTTGGGGTGGGATCGAGGCGTGAGCCGAGAGGCTCTTGATACCATATAGAAAAACAATGAATTACGAAATTATAATTTCATTGAGTGATTGTAAAGTGTTTACAAGAGATGTATTTATAGATACAAAATGTATCTATATTTACAAGATATGGATAAATATTTACATTAAATATTCTAAGAGATAAGAATGAATCATAATATTAAAAGATACAAATCTTTATAATATTATATTCCTAATACCACTTACATAATATTTCAACTCGATTGATTGAGAAAATCAATATTGACCGGTTTGGTCTCAATTTTTATTTAGTTTCATAGTAGCAGAAAATAGAAAAGAGTAGAAAAAGGTGGCATAAAAACACAGAATTTAGGGGTAGATTAATCATAAATTACACATGCATGTAAGGACAAATGAATGGTATTTTATGTGATTTAGTGAGATGTATTACAAATTACAAATTAAATAGGAATGTATAATATAACTATATGTTTTTATTATAAATTCAAATCGAGCAACTTGACTCGTAAAAACTCGAACTCAACTCGTTTATATTAATTAGTAAACGAGTTGTGGTCTATATTTAAAAAAAAAAAATCTTATAATTTCATTAGATTCGAGCGTCGGGGAAGACTCGCTCATTTGCGAGTCGAACGCTATTTCCATCTCATTAATATAATCGAGTAGCGTTCAAACTTCAAGTATTGGACTCGAAATTAAGTTATGGTTCGACAAGGACAATAATTTCACTGGCCTGTAAATGTAGAACATTATATATTTTAAAATTTGTAAAAATGTAAAACAATCGAGCCCAGATGAACCAAAATCAAGCTCTATTGATTGAGAAAATATAAGACAATCGTGTCACTCACGTAATATTTCAACTTGATTGATTGAGAAAATCAATACTGACCGATTCGGTTTCAATTTTTATTTAGTTTCATAGTAGCAGAAAATAGAAAAGAGTAGAAAAAAGTGGCATAAAAACACAGAATTTAGGGGTAGATTAATCATAAAAATTACACATGCATGTAATGACAAATGAAGGATATTTTATGTGATTTAGTGAGGTTTAAAGTGAATTTAGTAAGATGTAAAGTAAAATGTAAGTAAAAGTAATATTAGAAGGGTAATAATTTTGTGAGTTATTTCGACATTGATAGTGTGTAAGTAATCTTAGGACGTTCCAACAATAAAAAAATGTGAAAGTGTAGCATTGTGCAATTAGGCTTATCAAATTTTTAAAACTAATAAGAGAAATTTAAATTACAAGCATAAATATCAATTATGGAGTGTTTATAATGTTTAGAAATTTGAATCACATGACCATGATTACGCTAATATTAACAAACTTATAGTCATCACTAATATTAACAAACTCTTAATCTAACGTATGTAAAAAATCAACTATAAATTTAAATCCAAATCATATGACTTGTTATAAAAAATAAAAAAAATCAAACAATATTACCACATATAGTACTAATATAATTTACAAAATCAAACCACATTTATTCATTTTTATACCCAAGGGTACTATTTAGGCAAATTTGCAATTCAAAACAAGAACATAATTAGAGATGGAATGTTTTGATATGAACAAGTTACAAATTTTTTAGAGTAATGTAAGAAGATTTTAACATTGAATTCAAAATCATGAAAAAGTGTATATAAACATATTCATTTTATCATTTACCCATCAAACTCAATTTTGTACAAACAAAATGAAGACTCGGTTTGTTTCTCATTTGACAATTACTCTTGCAGTGTTAATTGTTACTCTTGGTTGTGGCCATGGTGCTATGCCATACGATGACATGAAAAGGCTTGTGTCAAGAGATCTTGATCCAGTCACTTCTCTCTCGGCTGGTTTTGGGTACAAAAGGCTTGTGTCAAGAGGTCCCGATCCTATCACTTCTCCCCCGATTGATTTTGGATACAAAAGACTTGTGCCAAGAGGTCCCGATCCTATCACTTCTCCTCCGGCTGATTTTGGGTACAAAAGACTTGTACCCAGAGGTCCTGATCCTATTACTTCTCCTCCGGTTGATTTTGGATACAAAAGGCTTGTGCCCAGAGGTCCCGATCCAATCACCTCTCCCCCTGCTGATTCTGGATACAAAAGGCTTGTGCCGAGAGGTCCCGATCCTATAACTTCTCCCCCCGCTGACTTTGGGTACAAAAGGCTTGTGCCAAGAGGTCCCGATCCAATAACTTCTCCCCCTGCTGATTTTGGGTACAAAAGACTTGTGCCGAGAGGTCCCGATCCAATCACTTCTCCCCCTGTTGATTTTGGGTACAAAAGACTCGTGCCGAGAGGTCTCGATCTTATCACTTCTCCTCCGGCTGATTTTGGATACAAAATACTTGTGTCAAGAGGTCCCGATCCTATCACTTCTCCTCCGGCTGATTTTGGATACAAAAGACTTGTGCCAAGAGGTCCCGATCCAATCACTTCTCCTCCTGCTGATTTTGGGTACAAAAGGCTCGTTCCAAGAGGCCCCGATCCAATCACTTCTCCCCCTGCTAATTTTGTATACAAAAGACTCGTGCCAAGAGGCCCCGATCCAATCACTTCTCCTCCAGCTGATTTCGGATACAAAAGACTCGTGCCAAGAGGTCCCGATCCTATCACTTCTCCCCCTGCTGATTTTGGGTACAAGAGGCTTGTGCCGAGAGGTCCCGATCCAATCACTTCTCCTCCTGCTGATTTTGGATACAAAAGACTTGTGCCAAGAGGTCCCGATCCTATCACTTCTCCCCCGGCTGATTTTGGGTACAAAAGACTCGTGCCAAGAGGCCCAGATCCAATCACTTCTCCCCCAGCTGATTTTGAATACAAAAGACTCGTGCCAAGAGACCTCGATCCAATCACTTCTCCCCCAACAGATTTTGGATACAAACGACTTGTACCAAAAGGTCCTGATCCGATCACATCTCCTCCGATCGATTTTGGTTTCTAAAGAATTATTTCATGAAGGTTCTATTTTGATCCGCCCTCCAACGAATTTTGATTTCTAGTTTTTTTTATAGTATGTCATGAATTCATCCCTTTTTTTCCTTTCCCAACTTTTTAATAATTTCAACTATTATCATATGATCGTATAAAAAATAAAAGTTCATGATTATATGTATTGCAACTCATTCAATCAAAATAACATATTATTACAATTTCTGGGTTTTTTTAGGTTCAACTTTATGTGTGGCCTAATTTATTCATCAATTTTTTTATTTTATTTTTTTTAAAGAAAATTTATTCATCAATGTGAAACGTTATATTGAAACTATGTCTATTTTTTGGTATATCAAAGATTTTTTCATCTCTTAGTACATCTCTCAAATTCTGATATTTTCAAAATTTTCATACGTTAAAAATGTTAAAATTTATGCTTGGTTGAATTTCATCTAAGAAAGAACACCTCTCAAATTCTGAAATTTATGCATTAAAGATATCGTTTAAATAATGAAACATAAGCATTTTTTATTTTATTTTTGTGGTGAGATGTGATTTTTCTTTTTTTTTAATTCAAAGTGTTATATTATAATATTTGTGATGAGTTTAGTGCTAAAATGAAAATTAGCAGGAATCAGTGGAGGTTTCAATTTAAACTTTTCTCAGTCAATATCGCACTTTAATTTATTAATATATTGTATTACATTTCAGAATTATTTGTAATATTGATGCCATAGGTAAAAAAAAATGCTTCAGAATTACTAATTTATGTAATATTAATGTTATAGGTGAAAAAGTTAATAATATTTGAAATGAGGTGGTCTGATTTTTTTATTTTTTTGAGTTGTGTTAAATTTGCTTTGATGGTTTATATTTTGTAGTAGTGTTTTTTTTTTATGTTATCATATTATATATTCAATTGTATTTTGTTACTAAAATGATAGTGTATCATCTATTTTCAAAAAAAAATGTATCGGGAATTTTTTATGTATTACAACAAATTAAGTAGGAATGTATAATATAACTATATATTTTTATTATAAATTCAAATCGAGCAACTTGACTCGTAAAAGCTCGAACTCGATCAACTAGTCTATATTAATTAGTAAACGAGTTGTGGTCTATATTTAAAAAAAAAAACTTATAATTTCATTAGATTCGAGCGTCAGGAAATGCGAGTCGAACGCTATTTCCATCTCATTAATATAATCGAGTAGCGTTCAAACTTTAAGTATTGGACTCAAAATCAAGTTATGGTTCGACAAGGACAATAATTTAACGGGCCTGTAAATTAATGTAGAACATTATATATTTTAAATTTTGTAAAAATGTAAAACAATGGAGCCCAAATGAACCAAAATCAAGCTCTATTGCTCGTTAGTTGCAAGATTGTCCTAAATTTATAGATTCACGAATATGTAAATGTAACCACATATTTTTTTAATTTATAAATGTAAGACAATCGTGTCACTTACGTAATATTTCAACTTGATTGATTGAGAAAATCAATATTGACCGGTTTGGTCTCAATTTTTATTTAGTTTCATAGTAGCAGAAAATAGAAAAGAGTAGAAAAAGGTGGCATAAAAACACAGAATTTAGGGGTAGATTAATCATAAATTACACATGCATGTAAGGACAAATGAATGGTATTTTATGTGATTTAGTGAGGTGTAAAGTGGATTTAGTAAGATTTAAAGTAAAATGTAGGTAAAATAAATATTAGAAGGGTATTAATATTGTGAGTTATTTTGACATTGATAATGTACAAGTAATCTTGTGACGTCTCAATAAAAAAAAAAAAAAAAAAAAGTGTACAAGTAATCACGGGACGAAAGGGGTAGCATTTAGGAATTAGGCTTATCAAAATTTTAAAACTAATAAGAGAAATTCAAGTTACAAGCATAAATATCAATTATGGGGTGTTTATAATGTTTAGAAATTGGAATCACTTTCCTGGAATTTACTTCGTCTCCTAGCGGGTAGGAGCAATCTCCCATGGCTTTGTATTGGTGATTTTAATGATTTACTGTCGCCGCAAGACAAAAAAGGAAGGGTTGATCACCCCGCATGGCTTTATCGGGGTTTCAGAGATGCAGTGGCTGATTGTGCACTCACAGATGTTGACCTTATCGGTTATCCATTTACATGGTCTAGGGGGCGTGGAACGCAGAATCTGGTGGAGGAAAGGCTTGACAGGGCTCTTGGTTCCCCAGCTTGGCATGTCAAATTTCAGAATGTTAAGCTTCACAATTTGGTGGCCCCTGTTAGCGATCATAACCCCATACTACTGGTTACAGAAGCAATCATACATGAACATCCTCGTCGGAGATTCCGATTTGAGAACAAGTGGCTTAGAGAAGAAGACCTCCCTTCGGTGGTGCATCGAGAATGGACTGGGTATGGGAACTTTGATTTGATTCGTCGCCTTGCAGCTACCTCCGAGACTTTAAATGATTGGGGAAGGCATAAACACCTTGCCATACGGGAAACTAAAAGAGATTTAGAAAGGGAAATTGAGCGGTTGCAAGGTAGAGAGGATGCAGCGTCTGTTGCACGCTATACCAAAATTCGTAAGCATTTATCCCAACTGCTTATAGATGAAGAGGTCTTCTGGAAACAACGAGCTAAAGTTTTTTGGCTCAAAGAAGGTGATTTGAATACTCGATTCTTCCACCAAACAGCCACGGCGAGAAAGAAGAAAAATAAATTGGTGGGGCTGTTTGACCAGGCGGGTACGTGGGTGGATAATCAGAATGGGCTGTGTGGTATTGTTCATGATTATTTCACGGAGATTTTCTCAGCTAACAGAAATATCGTTGATATCGAGGCTACACTGCAGGCCCTAGATCCTGTGATCACAAATACTCAGAATGCCGCGTTGACGAGGGAGTTTAATATGGAAGAATTCAAGCTCGCAATTTCACAGATGCTCCCGGACAAATCCCCGTGACCAGACGACTACAATCCAGCCTTTTTCCAAAGGTTTTGGAACGAAATAGGTACGGATGTTTTCAATACGAGTACTATATGGTTGAATCAGTTCTCTTTCCCGCCCTCTCTGAATGACACAAATGTGGTCCTTATTCCGAAATGCGAAAACCCGACTACTATAAAAGATCTTCGCCCGATATCGCCGTGTAATATTGTTTACAAAATTATTTCCAAGGTTCTTAGCAATAGATTGAAGGAGGTTCTTCCTTTTTTGGTCGACAAAGCGCAATCTGCCTTTGTTAGCGGGCGTGCAATCCAAGACAACATTTTAATTGCTTTCGAAACTATTCATGCGATGCGAAATCGAAGATCAGGATTACAGGGGGATGTTGCCCTGAAAATTGATATCAGCAAGGCGTATGATAGGGTGGATTGGCTTTATTTGGAGAAAATCTTAGGGAGATTGGGCTTTTGTGATAGATGGAAGCGATGGATGATGTTATGTGTTAGATCAGTGCGATACTCTTTTCAAGTAAACGAGAGTATGGTAGGCCCCATGATACCAGAGAGAGGCCTTCGTCAAGGGGATCCATTATCCCCATATTTATTTATTTTATGTGCGGAAGGTCTCTCCGCGATGATTAGGCGAGCCAACTCAGAAGGACGATTGCACGGGAATAAAATTTGTCGAACGGCGCCAAGAATATCACACTTATTATTTGCGGATGACAGTCTCCTTTTCTGTCGTGCAACCATTGAAGAGGCTGCCACTTTAAAGCAGATTTTAGATGAATATGAAAGGGTCTCCGGACAAGCAATCAACTACGGAAAATCGGGTACTTTCTTTAGCCGAAATGTCAGCCATATTCAGCGCACAGAAATTGACAATGTTTTTGGAGTTCATGGACAGCTGAATACAGGTCGTTACTTGGGACTCCCATCCCTTATAGGTCGTAAGAAGAGAGACATTTTCATGTATCTTAAGGAGCGTGTGTGGAATAAAGTTCAAACATGGCGCAAAAGGAAAATCTCGAAAGCTGGGAAGGAGGTTTTAATCAAGGCAGCGGCACAAGCAATCCCGGCTTATTGTATGAGCCTCTTTTTGATCCCACAAACTCTCACTGAGGAAATCCACCGAATGCTTAACTCTTACTGGTGGAATTCAGGGGGCTCTTCTTCGGGCATCAGGTGGACGAAATGGG
This sequence comes from Galeopsis tetrahit, assembly GCA_963675135.1. Classification (NCBI taxonomy): domain Eukaryota; kingdom Viridiplantae; phylum Streptophyta; class Magnoliopsida; order Lamiales; family Lamiaceae; genus Galeopsis; species Galeopsis tetrahit. Next base: position 2,554,896 of record OY776126.1, on the reverse strand, counting down.
GAGATATCTGCATCCCCAAAGATAAGGGAGGAATGGGCTTTAGGGATTTTCACATCTTTAATTTGGCTATGTTGGGTAAAATCGGATGGAGACTCCTCACTGATACAGAGTCTTTGGTCTGCAGAATTATGAAGGCACATTATTATCCAGGTACAGACTTCTTAACAGCCAAGTTGGGGTCTAAGCCAAGTTTTACTTGGAGAAGTATTATTGAATCCCAGGACCTTATACGTCGAGGTACCCGCTGGAAAATCGGATCTGGACTGCATGTACGCGTGTGGGGTCAGCCGTGGACCTATAGTGATTCAGATTTCTGGATCCGCTCTCCTCCAATCGAGGGGCTTGAGGATATTAGAGTAGCCGACCTATTTATCCCCGGTAGGCACAATTGGGACATGGAGTTTATCGAATCCATAATGTCTAACGAGGACGCAAACCGGGTAGCAGGTACTGCGATTGCACCAGCAGGTTCTGTGGACAGTCTCACCTGGAACTTCGCTAGGAATGGACAATATTCGGTAAAATCGGCGTATCACTTAGCGATGGGAATGATCCATGAAGGGGCAGAAACTATGGGAGAAGACTGGAAGGCCTTATGGAAAATTAAGGCACCGCCAAGAGTGGTGAATTTCATTTGGCGAGCATGTAAAGAGCTGCTGCCAACGAAGGTGAGGTTAGCCGGGCGAAAGATTTTAGAAAATAAATTATGTCCCTTTTGTATGATGCAAGATGAAACGGAGTGGCACGTCTTCCTAACGTGTACACAGGCACTAGAAATGTGGAGGCATACGAGATTCCGGGGGGTGATGAGTAAAACGATGCTCGCTTTAGAATCTTTTGTGGAATTAATATTCATGCTGCTTAGGGAATTGGAGTCTTAGGATGTGGCGCAGGTGGCGTTATTATTATGGAGCTGGTGGAAAAACAGAAACAAAATGGTGTGGACGGGAGTAAATACTCCAGTAGCTGTAGTGGTGAACATGAGCCTGAGGTATCTAGAAGAATGGGAGGCTGTACAAGAAACCAGAAACATGCTGCAAAGAATGCGGTTTGTAAGGTTTGGCATAAACCCCCAGCTGGTTTTTTTAAATTGAACATAGACGCTGCCTTCTTTGCCGACACTCTGCAAATGGGGTTTGCGGCTGTTATCCGCAACAGTTCTGGGGATTTTGTGTGCGGTCGGGTGATCACAGTTCCAGGCTTGCTTCGAGCGGATGAGGGGGAAGTAATGGGTCTCCATGAGGCCCTATCATGGATCAAACAAATGGGATACAACCGAGTCATAGTCGAGATGGATGCCAAAGGCGTAGTGGAGGCCTTCAAGTTGCCGTTAGTTCCGAATTCTGTTTTTGGAGACTTTATTCAAGCATGCAAGGCGTTAATATCTTCCATTCCGTTATGTTCTGTTCAATTTGTCTATCGTGAAGTCAATGAATTGGCATATAGATTCGCTAGAGTTGCTAGGACATTTCCCAGTCCTCATGTATGGTTCGACCTTCCGACTTTTGTGGATGGCGTTCCGAATGTTTACTGCAACTGCTAAATAAAGAGAGCTCTTTGACCCTCAAAAAAAAAATAAAAAAAATTGAAATCACATGACCATGATTACGCTAATATTAACAAACTCTTAATCTAACGTATATAAAAATTGAGCAACTATAAATTTAAATTTAAATCCAAATCCAAATCATATGAATTGTTATAAAAAAAAAATCAAACAATATTACCACATATAGTACTAATATAATTTACAAAATCAAACCACGTTTATTCATATTTATACCCAATGGGTACTATTTAGGCAAATCTTGCAATTCAAAACAAAAGCACAATTAGAGATGGAATGTTTTGATATGAACAAGTTACAAATTTTTTAGAGTAATGTAAGAAGATTTTAACATTGAATTCAAAATCATGAAAAATTGTATATAAACATGTTCATTTTATCATTTACCCATCAAACTCAATTTTGTACAAACAAAATGAAGACTCGGTTTGTTTCCCATTTGACAATTACTCTTGCAGTGTTAATTGTTACTCTTGGTTGTGGCCATGGTGCTATGCCATACGATGACATGAAAAGGCTTGTGTCAAGAGATCTTGATCCAATCACTTCTCTCTCAGCTGATTTTGGGTACAAAAGGCTTGTGCCAAGAGGTCCTGATCCTATCACTTCTCCCCCGATTGATTTTGGGTACAAAAGGCTTGTGCCAAGAGGTCCCGATCCTATCACTTCTCCTCCGACTGATTTTAGGTACAAAAGACTTGTACTCAAAGGTCCCGATCCTATCACTTCTCCTCCGGCGAATTTTGGATACAAAAGGCTTGTGCCCAGAGGTCCCGATCCAATCACCTCTCCCCCTGCTGATTTTGGATACAAAAGGCTTGTGCCGAGAGGTCCCGATCCTATAACTTCTCCCCCCGCTGACTTTGGGTACAAAAGGCTTGTGCCAAGAGGTCCCGATCCAATCACTTCTCCCCCTGCTGATTTTGGGTACAAAAGACTTGTGCCGAGAGGTCCCGATCCAATCACTTTTCCCCCTGTTGATTTTGGGTACAAAAGGCTTGTGCCGAGAGGTCCCGAACCTATCACTTCTCCTCCGGCTGAATTTGAGTACAAACGACTTGTACCAAGAGGTCCTGATCCGATCACTTCTCCACCTGTCGATTTTGGTTTCTAAAGAATTATTTCATGAAGGTCCTATTCTGATCAGCCCTCCAAACGGATTTTGATTTCTAAATTTTCTTAATATTATGTCATGAATTCATCCCTTTTTTTCTTTTCCCCCAACTTTTTAATAAATTCAACTATTATTATATGATCGTATAAAAAATAAAAGTTCATGGTGTAACATATTATGTATTGCAACTCATTCAATCAATAACATATTATTACAATTTTTGGGTGTTTTTAGGTTTAACTTTATGTGTGTCGCCTAATCTATTCATCAATGTGAAACGTTATATTGAAACTATGTCTATTTTCTAGTATATCATAATCAAATTTCATATGTTAAAAATGTTAAAATTTATGTTAGGTTGAATTTCATCTAAGAAAAGAACATCTCTCAAATTCTGAAATTTATGCATTAAAGATATGATTTTTTTTTTTAATTCAAAGTGTTATATTCTAATATTTGTGATGAGTTTAGTGCTAAAATGAAAATTAGCAGGAATCAGTGGAGGTTTCAATTTAAACTTTTCTCAGTCATTTCTCAGTCAATATCACACTTTAATTTATTAATATATTGTTACTTCCATATTTTTCAGAATTATTTGTAATATTGATGTTATAGGGAAAAAAAAAAACTTCAGAATTACTAATTTATGTAATATTGATGATGTTATAGGTGAAAAAGTTAATGATATTTGAAATCTAGAGGCGGTCTAATTTTTTTTTTTTGAGTTGTGTTAAATTTGCTTTGATGGTTTATATTTTGTAGTAGTATTTTTTTATGTTATTATATATTCAATTGTATTTTGTTATTAAAATGATAGTGTACCATCTATTTTCAAAAAAAAAAAAATTGTATCGGGAATTTTTTATGTGCTAACAAATTAAGTAGAAAAGTATAATATAACAATATGGTTTTATTATAAATTCAAATTGAGCAACTTGACTCGTAAAAGCTCGAACTCAACTCGTCTATATTAATTAGTAAACAAGTTGTGGTCTATATTAAAAAAAAAAAAAAAAAAAAAACCCTTATAATTTCATTAGATCCGAGCGTCAGGAAGACTCATTTGCGAGTCGAACGCTATTTCCATCTCATTAATATAATTGAGTAGCGTTCGAACGCTAAATCAAGTTATGGTTCGACAAGGACAATAATTTCAGAGACATGTAAATGTAGAACTCTATATTTTAAAATTTGTAAAAATGTAAAACAGTAGAGCCCAAATTAACCAAAATCAAGCTCTATTGCTAGTTAGTTGTAAAATTGTCCTAAATTTATAGATTTACGAATATGTAAATGTAAGACATCATATTTTTTTTAATTTATAAATGTAAGACAATTGTGCCACTTATAGAGAAACAATGAATTACGAAATTATAATTTCATTGAGTGATTGTAAAGTGTTTACAAGAGATGTATTTATAGATACAAAATGTATCTATATTTACAAGATATGGATAAATATTTACATTAAATATTCTAAGAGATAAGAATGAATCATAATATTAAAAGATACAAATCTTTATAATATTATATTCCTAATACGCCCCCTCAAGATGGAGTACCGTAGGAGAGTCCAATCTTGATCATAAGTGGTTGTACGCGAGAACGAGAAAATGATTTGGTAATAGCATCAACAAGTTGATCCACAGACGAAACATGTGAAACTCGAAGTTGAGGGTCGGGTACGAAAAATGGGGCAGTAGGGGGTGTATTTAGTAAGTTGGGAGTGGGTTGATCGTGTATTTACCAGAGTTGGGGGTGTATGCAGCCGTGGAGTAGGGGATCTGTCCCATCTGGGCAGCAAGCGAGTATGTAGTTGTGGAAGGAGTGTGTAGATTCGAGGGGGTGTATTTACCAGAGTGTGTAGAAGAGTGTGCATGGATTCTGGGAAGGGAGTATTTTTACTAGAACTGCGGGTGTGGTTACTTGGGGAGTTTGCATGGGCTTCCATGGATGGAGATTTTGGAGAAGAAAGCTTTTCGTGAGTGCACGGTTGTTTTAACCATAATTAGTTACCGTGAGAGGGTTGCAACCGTGAGTTTTGATCGGTGTTGAGTGCCTAGCAACGGTTAAGGGTGGTAGTCGGGAGTTTGGACGGTGCTGGACGTCGAGCAACGACTACAAGGGAGGGTTTCGGATCGAGGTGTTAGCCGTACGACTCGTTGATGTTGGGGTAATTGTGGGTTTTGTACAACAAGAACATCGAACAACAATTACGGGGAAGAAGAAACGTGTCTTCTTAAGGATAGGGTAATCGTGAACAACGATTACGGGGAAGAAGAAACTTGTTTTCTTGAGGTTGGGGTAATCGTGAGTTTTGTACGGCAAGAACGTCGAACAACGATTACGAGGGTTTGGGGTGGGATCGAGGCGTGAGCCGAGAGGCTCTTGATACCATATAGAAAAACAATGAATTACGAAATTATAATTTCATTGAGTGATTGTAAAGTGTTTACAAGAGATGTATTTATAGATACAAAATGTATCTATATTTACAAGATATGGATAAATATTTACATTAAATATTCTAAGAGATAAGAATGAATCATAATATTAAAAGATACAAATCTTTATAATATTATATTCCTAATACCACTTACATAATATTTCAACTCGATTGATTGAGAAAATCAATATTGACCGGTTTGGTCTCAATTTTTATTTAGTTTCATAGTAGCAGAAAATAGAAAAGAGTAGAAAAAGGTGGCATAAAAACACAGAATTTAGGGGTAGATTAATCATAAATTACACATGCATGTAAGGACAAATGAATGGTATTTTATGTGATTTAGTGAGATGTATTACAAATTACAAATTAAATAGGAATGTATAATATAACTATATGTTTTTATTATAAATTCAAATCGAGCAACTTGACTCGTAAAAACTCGAACTCAACTCGTTTATATTAATTAGTAAACGAGTTGTGGTCTATATTTAAAAAAAAAAAATCTTATAATTTCATTAGATTCGAGCGTCGGGGAAGACTCGCTCATTTGCGAGTCGAACGCTATTTCCATCTCATTAATATAATCGAGTAGCGTTCAAACTTCAAGTATTGGACTCGAAATTAAGTTATGGTTCGACAAGGACAATAATTTCACTGGCCTGTAAATGTAGAACATTATATATTTTAAAATTTGTAAAAATGTAAAACAATCGAGCCCAGATGAACCAAAATCAAGCTCTATTGATTGAGAAAATATAAGACAATCGTGTCACTCACGTAATATTTCAACTTGATTGATTGAGAAAATCAATACTGACCGATTCGGTTTCAATTTTTATTTAGTTTCATAGTAGCAGAAAATAGAAAAGAGTAGAAAAAAGTGGCATAAAAACACAGAATTTAGGGGTAGATTAATCATAAAAATTACACATGCATGTAATGACAAATGAAGGATATTTTATGTGATTTAGTGAGGTTTAAAGTGAATTTAGTAAGATGTAAAGTAAAATGTAAGTAAAAGTAATATTAGAAGGGTAATAATTTTGTGAGTTATTTCGACATTGATAGTGTGTAAGTAATCTTAGGACGTTCCAACAATAAAAAAATGTGAAAGTGTAGCATTGTGCAATTAGGCTTATCAAATTTTTAAAACTAATAAGAGAAATTTAAATTACAAGCATAAATATCAATTATGGAGTGTTTATAATGTTTAGAAATTTGAATCACATGACCATGATTACGCTAATATTAACAAACTTATAGTCATCACTAATATTAACAAACTCTTAATCTAACGTATGTAAAAAATCAACTATAAATTTAAATCCAAATCATATGACTTGTTATAAAAAATAAAAAAAATCAAACAATATTACCACATATAGTACTAATATAATTTACAAAATCAAACCACATTTATTCATATTTATACCCAAGGGGTACTATTTAGGCAAATCTTGCAATTCAAAACAAGAGCATAATTAGAGATGGAATGTTTTGATAGGAACAAGTTACAATTTTTTTAGAGTAATGTAAGAAGATTTTAACATTGAATTCAAAATCATAAAAAAGTGTATATAAACATGTTCATTTTATCATTTACCCATCAAACTCAATTTTGTACAAACAAAATGAAGACTCGGTTTGTTTCTCATTTGACAATTACTCTTGTAGTGTTAATTGTTACTCTTGGTTGTGGCCATGGTGCTATGCCATATGATGACATGAAAAGGTTCGTGTCAAAAGGTCCCGATCCAATCACTTCTCTCTCGGCTGATTTTGGGTACAAAAGGCTTGTGCCAAGAGGTCCTGATCCTATCACTTCTCCCCCGGTTGATTTTGGATACAAAAGACTTGTACCAAGAGGTCCCGATCCTATCACTTCTCCTCCGGCTGATTTTGGGTACAAAAGACTTGTACCTAGAGGTCCTGATCCTATTACTTCTCCTCCGGTTGATTTTGGATACAAAAGGCTTGTGCCCAGAGGTCCCGATCCAATCACCTCTCCCCCTGCTGATTCTGGATACAAAAGGCTTGTGCCGAGAGGTCCCGATCCTATAACTTCTCCCCCCGCTGACTTTGGGTACAAAAGGCTTGTGCCAAGAGGTCCCGATCCAATAACTTCTCCCCCTGCTGATTTTGGGTACAAAAGACTTGTGCCGAGAGGTCCCGATCCAATCACTTCTCCCCCTGCTGATTTTGGGTACAAAAGGCTTGTGCCGAGAGGTCCCGATCCTATCACTTCTCCTCCGGCTGAATTTGAATACAAAAGGCTTGTGCCGAGAGGTCCCGATCCTATCACTTCTCCTCCGGCTGAGTTTGGATACAAAAGGCTCGTGCCAAGAGGCCCGGATCCTATCACTTCTCCCCCTGCTGATTTCGGATATAAAAGACTTGTGCCCAGAGGCCCCGATCCAATCACTTCTCCCCCAACGAATTTTGGATACAAAAGACTTGTGCCAAGAGGTCCCGATCCTATCACTTCTCCCCCGACTGATTTTGGGTACAAAAGGCTTGTGCCGAGAGGTCCCGATCCAATCACTTCTCCCCTTGCTGATTTTGGATATAAAAGACTTGTACCAAGAGGTCCCGACCCTATTACTTCTCCTCCAGCTAATTTTGAGTACAAACGACTTGTACCAGGAGATCCTGATCCGATCACTTCTCCAACGGATTTTGATTTCTAAAAATTTATTCTAATAGGTCATGATCTCATCCCTTTTTTCTTTTCCCACAACTTTTTAATACTTTTAGGTTTTAACCATTATCATATGATCTTATAAAAAATAAAATTTCGTGATGTTATGTATTGCAACTCATTCAATCAATAACATATTATTACAATTTTTGGGATTTTTTAGGTTTAACTTTATGTGTGTCGCCTAATTTATTCATCAATGTGACACGTTATATTAAAACTATGTCTATTTTTTGTTATATCATATTCAAATTTCATATGTTAAAAATATTAAAATTTATGTTGGGTTGAATTTCATGTAAGAAAGAACATTTCTCAAATTCTGAAATTTATGATGAAACATAAGTACGTATTTGTTTTGTGGTGAGATATGATTTTAAAATAAAATAAAAAATCAAAGTGTTATTCTAATATTTGTGATGAGTTTAGTGTTTTCACAAAATTTACCATTTGCTAAACTAAATGTTTCATCACATTTCAGAATCATTAGTATTTGTAATATTGATGTTATAGGTTAAAAAATATATATATTCAGAATTACTAATTTATTAATGTAATATTGATGTTATAGAAAGTTAATGATATTTGAGATTCAGAGGTGGTCTAATTTTTTTGAGTTGTGTTAAATTTGCTTGGATAGTTTATACTCCGTATTTTGTATATGTTATCATATTATATATTCAATTGTATTTTGTTATTAAAATGATAGTGTATATTAATAATGTTACATCGTAACTAAATCATCTATTTTCAAAAAAAATAAAAAAAATTGTATCAGAAATTTTAATGTACTACTACAAATTAAGTAGGAAAGTATAATATAACTGCATTTCTACTATAAATTCAAATCGAGCAACTTGACTCGTCTATATTAATTAGTTAAACGTGCGGTGCTCAATTCATTAGGGTAAAGTCTAGTATGCACTCGAGTGCATGCTGTGCACCCTACTGACTTACACTTTTTGGTATATGGTGTTGCACTTTTCAATTATTACTAAAAATATTATTATACAGTTTAATAATTGAAAAGTGTAACACCATTTATCAAAAAGTGTAAGTCTGTAAACTGAAAAGTGCAACATGGACTAGGGTGCACAACATGCACTCGAGTCCATAGCAGACCAACCCATTCATTAGACACTATATTTAAAAAAAAAAAAATTATAATTTCATTAGATTCGAGCACCTAAGAAGGCTCGTTTGCAAGTCTCGCTCTATTTCGATCTCATTAATATAATCGAGTCAAGTTCAAACTTCAAATTCTAGCTCAACTTTTAAGGACAATAATTTTACTGGTATAGAACATTATATTTTAAAGTTTGTAAATGTAAGACAATTGAGCCCAAATTAGCCAAGATCATGCTCATCACACGTTAGTTGCAAGATTGTCCTACATTTATAGATTTATGGACATGTGAATGTAAGACACTATATTTTTTAAATCTATAAATGTAAGACAATTGTGCCACTGACGTAATATTTCAACTCGATTGATTGAAAAAACCAATACTGATCAATCTCAATTTTTATTTAGTTTCATAGTAGCAGAAAATAAAAAAGAGTAGAAAACAACAGCTTCGCAGTGTCATAAAAACACAGAATTTAGGGGTGGATTAATCACAAATTACACATGCATGTTAAGGACAACTCGGAGGCAAACCCCATCATGCATCAAATCAAACGCTTTATTAATCTCTGCAAGAGTCAAATTGTGGGTGATGTACTCGTCCACCTTGATCTCCTGCAAAAAACGCAACGACCAGTTTTACTTCTGTAAGAATAATTAAGGCACAAGAAAACACAAATAATAAGAGAAACGTGGGCGGATTTTACTCACTTTCTTCATGTACTTGTCTACGAGCCAAGGTACTTGTGAGCGGCTCTTGAAGCCACCAAATGCAGTGCCCTTCCACACACGCCCCGTCACCAGCTGAAATGGTCGTGTGGAGATCTCTTGACCGGAGGCAGCAACACCCACAATTACCGATGTTCCCCATCCCTACAAGTTCATTAGGACATTCAGCATTCTGGACCTTTTTTTTTCTTAATAGTAAAGGATAATTGCAAAATATACCCTAGAGATAGTTTTTGCGATTATTTTTAACAGTAATATTTATGATGTTGAAACTAATAGCATATTGAGTTACCTTGTGGCAGCACTCTAAAGCAGCCCTCATCACAGAGACATTCCCAATGCATTCAAAACTATAATCAACTCCACCATCAGTTAAATCCACAATCACTTGTTGTATCGGTTTCTCATGGTCTTTTGGGTTGATAAATTCAGTTACACCAAAGCTCTTCGCTGTACATCAGGATTTGCACAAGACAAGAAAAGAAGAATTATTACTTTATTACTCACTAGTCACTGGGTTAGCAAATAAATCATTAGAAATTAGAAAACACGCAATTCATGTTGCAATTATCTCTTTGCCTAGTACTCAGAGATGCCTATGTTGTAGCCAATAAACTCTCTCAATGTCATTTAAATAATTTTTTACAATACCTATGTTAGAAATTCTTTCCACTATTTGTTTCTTTACAATAAGAAAAATAGCCATATCACAAAAGGCATGTATGCAGATCATAAAAAAAAAGGCAAATTAAGAAATCGTGGGAGACTTGTTTCTAATCAGATCATTAAGGAGAACAACTGGATTGGGTGTGAATTGATTTGCACGAATCTAAATTCATCAGTACGGCATTGATCATAAGAAAAATCAGTGGCTGGCACAATCATGAAAATGCACATAGAGATGGTGAAGGTGGCACAATACCTGTATCGAACTTTTTGGGGTCAATGTCTATTCCAATTACTCGTGATGCCCCAGCAGCTTTTGCACCCTCTGCCACCTGAATTCAAAGCACTAATCAATCTTTTCTGTACGATCATAGAAAGAATTACACCATCCTAATATCCTATAAATAACTTACAGCAAGTCCAACAGTGCCTAGACCAAAAATAGCAACAATGGAGCCTGCTTCTACTTTTGCTGTATTCCAGACCGCTCCAAGACCTGTAAGCATCATATATCATGAGGAATGATAAGGACAAAAAACTTCATAAACAGATTAACTCACATAAAGTTCTTAGAAAAGCAGTCTATGGACTAGAATATGGTTAAGTATGGAAGAATGCCATAGTTGAGGGATTTTAAGAATTACATCCATAGAAGATGTCCAATTGACCCCAAAGCATTCGCCAATACAATAGGGAAGACGATACAAAAGCATTTCAACAAGTTTGCAAGAAAACCAATAGGCCTCGGAATGAATTTGCAAATCATAACATGCATGAGGTAGATCTTTCTAAGGATATAAAAACGAAAACAAAAAGAATAACTGAACAATTAGTGATGAAGTCTCTAGTATTTATCCATTAATAAGAACAATAATTAGCAAACAGGAAAACAAACTGCAAATGCATCCAAGGTGTTATAAGCTGCTTGCCTGTTGGAACACCACAACCAAGCAGACAGACTTTGTCCAAAGGTGCTGCAGGATCAACCTTTGCAACACTAACATCATGCACGACAGTGTACTGACTGAAGGTTGATGTTCCCATGAAATGGTAGAGAGGTTTTCCATTGATTGAGAAACGGCTTTTGCGATCGCTCAACATAACTCCAACTCCAGTAGCTAATCTTACTTTTCCACATAGATTAGTTTTTCCAGATTTGCAAAACTTGCATTCCTTGCACTCTGCCTGGTAGCAAGGAATAACGTGATCTCCAGGTTGAACTTCAGTCACACCTTCTCCAACACTTTCAACTATCCTGTTATTCCAATAGACAAATAGAGTGAATCATAAATTGGTATCCCTAAATAGATACTCCGATAGAAGTTAAAACAAAATGGTGCACATTTCTTCTAGTAATATACCCTGCAGCCTCATGACCGAGTATGCATGGGAAGAGACCTTCAGGATCCTACATTGAAGATAGAAAATGGATTAGAGAATGATGGAAAATGCTTAATCACCAAGCATCTTCAACTGATTTGGACCGTTTGGTTCTCTTTTTTTACTTCAAATTATTTACATCTTTTACTATTTCGCATTTCACAGTACATTTCTATCCTATCCGCACAACATACAAAAGATCAGTTCAAATACACAAAATGCTTCTCAAGTTAACCAGCTTAAGATACAAAAACATTAAAGCATTACTTGGAATCATCTTAAGCTTCCATCCAAATCTGCCAAAATTGAACGATCCTTCATCCTTGTATTGATTTATCTAAATTAAACCCCTTATGACTAACACTTAAAAAATCGATAGATCACCAAAAAAAATAAGCATAAGGTTTCTAAACAATCCAGATTCTCAAAAATGCCATTGTACAGCAGTTCCCAATGCACATACCTTGCCGCTCCAAGTGTAGGCATCGGTGTGGCAAAGAGCAGTGAAGAGAATCTTCACTCTCACTTCGCCGGATTGAGGCGGCGCCACCTGCACATCCTCGATCACCAGTGGCTTGTTGGGTTCCCAGGCCACCGCCGCTGGAAAAACCACACAAACAGCAAAAAATGTAAAACAAGGAAACAAAAAAATACATAAATATACAGAATCAGAAGCAGCAATTCACCTTTGCAAGTGATGACTTGACCTTGAGTTGCCATGGATCGATGAGTTCGAAGTGAAATTGAGGCACACAGAGCCGGTGAGTGAATAATCTGGAATGAGATTAGTACAGTTATACGTGTGGATTGGAGGTAGCTAGGGCTCTAATTTCAGTTTTTTTTTTTTTTTTTCTTTTTTCTTTTTTTAAGCTGAAAATAAAAATTATGTTATTTCATTCTTTTTTCATTAAAACATATGTTACATATCTAATTCAAACACGTGTTTAAAATATTACACACATTAAATATATCTAATTAAAATATTTTTAAAAAAATTTGCGAATGAAAAATCTGAATTTGAATAGTCCAAAATTTTTACTGCAACAAGCAAATAGCTAAATTTTTTAACTTGTAGTAATACCTTTTTAACCTTATCGTGACAATATTTTGAATATGTAGTAACATAATTTTAACCATGTAATAAAAGTGTAAAACAATACTTAAAAACGAAAAAATATATAGAATACTAATTAAGTTTGACCCGCATTGATTCGTGTTGATCCGGATTTAACCCATAAATTTACCTTAATCATCTAGTATATTTCATGTATGGAATATTTCATATAAATTTTTGTATATATAATATATGACATTTTTATTTGATGAAGTATTTTAAATGAAAAGATTTAAAAATAAATAAATTTTAAATGAACATTGGTATTCAATTTTAATTGAAAAAAGACGTAAAGTATTTAAAATTTATTAATTTACTTTTTAATCCAATTTAATCCAAACAAATAAAGTGAATTTAGATTGAGAATTTAAAATTCATACCTAGAAAATCGATAAAAAAAAAATTAACTCCACTACAAACAATGAAAATTGAAACTAAATTGAACAAAATATTCATGTCAATTTTGTTTAATATAGAAGCGAGCTCCAAATTTTTTATTTTAGCTTATTTGATCTATTAACCAAATCAAGCATGAATGAATGAATTTCAATCAAATCGAGTATGAGGGTGGAACTTAAATAGTTTGATACTCTTTCACACAAATTTGATATTTTTTCTACTCATGAATGAATTTATAAAACATAAATGTTCAACCTCATTTAGTACATTTAGCTAACCAAACTTATTTGCACGCTTTTCTTAACGGCGTTCCAACATTATTTGCACACTCTAAAAAATGAAATAACTCACATAATTTTTACCAATATTACCCCTCATTTGTTTTACTTGGACCCACAACTTAACTCAATTTATAACTTTAGTCAAATCTCTATCAACTTTAGTCAATAAATTACCAATAATACCCCTCCTTTATTCTACCATACACATCACTATATTTCATTTTCTTAATTTCCGTGCCGATCAAACCATGCACAAAATCATGGGACGGAGGGACGAGAGAGTAATAGAGAAAAATCAAGTAATGTTAGCCTCTTGTGTACATATCAGGATCACAGATTGAGAGATTGCCCATGTTGTCTGTCATTACAAAAAAACAAATCAATTTGCCCTGGAAATTTCAGGTGTGGCTAGGCGGGCCGCCTCTGGACTTTGCTCCAAACGTTCACTTTCCTGCTAAACAAATCGAGCATGCCATTTCGACAACAACGTATGGAAAAAAATCTGGAAATGTATCCTCTCATCCCACGTATTTAAAGGGAAATAAAAACGAGTAAATTGCAAAATTGGTCTCATATCTATTGGGTGTAGTGTAGGTGATTCTAGTCCATTTACGAATTAACTTTGCAATTAAGTCCAATAGCTTTTAAAATGATGCGATTTTAGTCTTATATTGACAAGGTTGCAGGTTTTTTGTAGCGTGCTACTTGCGTGAGCTGCCAGCATTTCACGTAGCAACCCGACTAATGACATTGCATCGCTTACGTGACACAATGAGACCCAACATTTTAATAATGGAGTACAAATTAATTATCATCCTAAAACGAAAAACTGTCAATATGGGACTACAATTGCATCATTTTTAAAAGTTATGGGACTAAATTGAATAAATTTATACATACAGGTTAAAATCGCCAACACCTAATAGATATGAGACCGATTTTGTAATTTACTCAGAAAAAAAATGGAAAGACAAAGGCCAGAAGAGCAGCCGAAAATGAGAGTGAGTGAGTGAGTGAGTGAGTGTGTGTGTGTGTGTGTGTGAGAGAGAGAGAGGGCCAATTGTGTAATTTACTCGGAAAAATGGAAAGACAACGGACAGAAAAACAGCCGAAAATGAGAGAGAGAGAGAGAGAGAGAAGTACCTGTTGAATAAGCTCAGCTCCAGAGAAAGAATTAAGCTGGGAGCTTTGCATATGAGATAGTAACTGAACTACAGTATCCAGATGAGGCAGACTGCAAAAACTCAAATCTTATGTAACATGCAATGGAAAGAATCAAAACTAGTCGAACAACAAAAAAGCATGAATGATTCCATTAGTAACATTATTGTTGTAACAATTAGAATGCATACAGTATTATATTATCACAATAAGAATACTATCCCATATTGGATTTTGCCCACTATATAGACAATATATCTTCCAGTAATCTCCAAGAATTGACAAAATAAGGGTACCTTTGTTAGCTTACTCTTATAAAGAAAACAAACAAACATATACTAGAAGTCTAGAAACAACATAGTTCATCTTCATAATAGTAGAACTAACACGAGGCAGTCACCCTAATTCAATTGATCAATATGTGATTCAATCTGACGTTTCACAAATTTCAGTATAACTACATTTCCACAGATGAAGATATACAAGATTCTTAAAGGCACACTTTCGTATAGGCTATAAACACACATTGGACTTCTGAACGTTTAACATTCGTATTTCATTTATTGACATCTCACTCCCTAGAGTCTGACAGAACTTCCACCCCAAACAGCATTCCCCCTTGCTACGTTTCCTAACTGCTGAGAGAAGGTATTTGCTTACATTAATTTTAATGTTTCTCATTTTATGTTAAAGAAATCAAAAGAAAATGAGTTAATTATCATAATTTTCACAGTTAGTAAAAAATTACACATGTTGATGAATACTGCGTAAATGACTTCATATGACAATGAGGCTTTGATCAGATATTCCAATAGATCAAGAATATATTAACTTGATTCTTCCTTTAAATAATATATTAAATACTGATATTACAAGCTATTCTAAAATAGTAAAAAGAGATTATATATGACCATTGTAGTCCTCTTTCAACATGTGTATCCAGAGCCGAAACTACAAGAGGCATCTGTTCCAAGACCTGCATCGAAAGACTTGTCTTGTTAATTGTTATCATAATCAAGACGGATGTTCTCTACAAGGATCTCAATCAAAACAGTTGAAACACACACTTACCAACTCTGTGTGTTTTATAGTGGAGGTCATAGCCATAAGGTTTCTTGGAAGCTTCATTAGTTGGGCCTGTGATGATTTAGTACTCAATCAATTGCAAAAATACTATTGCTCCTAAAGTGTGTTTCATTTAATATAAATAGAATAGTTAGTCAAATTTAACCTACGCCACAGGTCTATCATTCCAGTATTTTTAATGTTCTTAATAATTTCAGGATAGTGAAAAATTAAAACAAAAAATGAGTCCCTAAAACAACTAATGCTGAAAACAATATTGAGCCAATATATATATACTATACACACTCATATAAAAGATATTTGAAGGGGAGCCTGGTAGAGGTGTATAATTCAAAAGCTAGTCTTTGCTGAAATAAGCATATTATATATATTTAGCTCACTGACCCCAGGAAGGCACTTTGGATCCATGCATCGAAAGCAACATTATTTTACAAAAAAGTATTTTAATTATAGTAAGGGCGTCTTCCCTTAAGAAACATCACTACGGTTTAGGTAATGTATTGTATATCCCTTTAGAACACAATTCCTTTACAAGTTATTACCACTTGCTTCCAAATGCCCCCCTCTCCTGTGAATAGTTTCATTCTTAGTCACAAGTGTGGATGTCGTCCTCAAGAACCTCACCAGGTTATATTAATGAGGTAATAACATTTTCTATAGCACACAAAACATCAATACCAGTAAAATTCTCCCCCAAGTTTTTACGGAGAATGGAACAAGGACCATCATTTGAATGCACAATTCATTTCAAGTCTTCGGAGACGGTTAAGGTATTTAGCAATTCTCTTGCAAGATATAGCTACTATTTCTGATGATAGTAGCATTACAAAATCCCCAAACAAACACCTCAATGGGAATATATATCTAACAAAACTTAATCAGTAACCTCTCCATAGGCCATTTTAAATCACATCTACCAAGATCCAAGCATTCTGCTAAAGAAACAGACCAGCATACAATTACTCTATTTACAAGTCTAAGCCCTCTATTATGTTCCTGCTTTTAACTATTACCCAATTAAACAACATAATCAAAGCAAACCAAGGCATCTAATCCATCAAATTTTCAAAACAGAATCAAAATTCGTAAAATTATTTGATTTAAGTGAAGCACTGGACACAATTCGAGGTTAGGAAACATCTGAACATAACGTATTAAGCCACGCGCTAGAACATATAGAATACATGTGTGTGTGTGTGTGAGAGAGAGAGAGAGAGAGACTGACATGGGAGGGGGAGGATTGGAGCATGAGGTGAAGAAGATTGGAGGTAGACTGTACGGTTTGGGATATTTGATCGGCCACAGTTGTTTTCGCAGATCCTTCTCTTCCGTTGCCGCCTCCGCCGCTCGGCGCAGCCATCGGGTTTTTGGTCGTGGTGAAAGGAATTCCGTTCGACGGTAACAACAATCAGCAGGGTTATGTCGGTTTCGGATTCAGGTGTGTATGAGAATCGGCGTGAATATTTTGTTAATCCGGGTCAAGTGATTTTTTTAAAATTATCATCTTGTTCATACAAAATATAAATGTCGTTAATTATTATTTAAAATTTTACTATTATTTTTAAAATTATGGAGTAGTAATACTCCTTACTTGCCGACTTTCTTTTTTATTACGACATCCCTATAAAATTAATACCCTCCTAATATTATTCTATTTTTAAAATTGTCAAACTTTTTACATACATTTTACTCTACATTTTGTCGAATCACTTAAAATATCTCTCATTTATGTTACATCATCAACCACTAATTTTAAATCGTGCTAGTCAAACTATGCAAATAATAGTATAAATTTACAGATCTCCAATCATGATCATACAAAAATAAATCAACAAATCTTAAAGATCTGTTCAGAAATCACCGAGGTAGACGTCGTCGTCTCCACTGCCATATCCGTCGCCGCCGCTTGACCAGTTTTTTCCTCATCAGTCTCGTATTCAATTTATGTAGTTTCTCCTAGTGTGTAGTTAATTTATGTAGTTTCTCCTAGTGTGTAGTTGGAATCAATGGTTAGATTATCTCTAATGGAACTACTGTTATCGTTCGGGTAAGCTATCCGTTGATCCCGATTTACTATTTTTTTAGATTTTTTTTGTCTATTGTTATTCTTTTGGTGCTGTTTTTTATCTTTTATTTTGTTATGTCTTTTTGCGCCATGTGCGTCTTTTCCCTGTATTGGAATTCCTTTCCCATGGTGGGCTTTCGTCTTTTCCCTGTATTGGAATTCCTTTCCCATGGTGGACTTTCTTTTGAGATAGGGGCTTGATAGTCGTTATAGTACTTGGTGGAACTTTGTGTGGTTGTCTTGGTTTGAGAATGAAGATCAGAGTGTCGTTAACAACGGGTACACATTTTTTCTCTTCTCACGATTGTAGGTGCAACGATACTGGCACTGGTTTGAAGATCTTGTGCTTAAAGTCGTATAATTAATTTGTAGGAGTATTTATCTTGTAAACCTCTTTAAAAAAAAAAAAAGACATTTATTCTATTCGAATCCGTTAACCATAATTTCATTCAACTACCCCTCTAATTCCAATGTACAAAGAAAATAAAATTATCAACTCTATATCCCATCTCACTCTCCCAATATCTGAAATCTGAAACTAATACAGAACATCAAAAGAGAGTAGGATAAAGATGAAGTATATTTCTTTACTACAACACCTCAGATCGTTGCAATTCCAACCCATTCAATACGAACCATATCTCCTCAGTACAAGGATGCAAACAATCTCCAGAAACAAACTCATGCATAATCCCATCCAATTCAATCAAGCTACATCCAGCACTCTTCTTGATCCCCCATCTGCAGTCTCTCAATCTCCGAACGCTAACTAAATCGTCCCAACGCTGCGAATTCGCGTACATATGCGCCAAAACGGAATACACCCCGCCGTCTTCAGGTTTCACCTGCATCACTTGCTTAGCAGCCTCCTCTGCAACCTCAAGATTTCCATGGATTTTACACCCTCCAAGCAACCCTCCCCACACAAACACATCTCCTCCCATTGGCATTTTCCCTATCATTTCCATGGCTTCCTTTATCTGCCCTGCACGCGCAAGCAGATCAGCCATGCATCCGTAATGCTTTAGCTCTCGTGGAACGTTGTAAACGCTCTGCATCTCGGAAAAGATCCTCTTCGCCTCGTTGATAAGCCCCGAGTGACTGCACCCCACTAGAACGCCTAGAATCGTCACCCCGTCTGGCCTTACGCCCTCTTCCTCCACCATTCGTGAAAAGTATCGAAGCAACGACGTGCCATCACCGTGGATAGCGAATCCCATAAGCATTGCATTCCATAACGACACGTTTTTTTCGAAACAACGCTTGAAAACGTCCTTCGCCGTCTCAATGCTCCCACATTTCGAATACAGGTCGACTAACGCAGTCCCCATATACGAGTCGAGCTTAATCGCGTTTCTTTCCACGTACTCGTGTATTTCCTTCCCTTTCGCCACCTTCCCGAGCTGCGAACAAGCCGAAAGCGCGGAAACAAGAGCAACATTGTCGAACTTCACCCTCGAATCTATCATAAGATCAAACAACTCAATAGCCTCAACACACCGGTTCAATTTAGCATACCCTGCCAATAGGGTACCCCAAGAAACCGCATCTCTTTCAGGCATTTCATCGAACAGTTTCCGAGCATGATCAATCTCACCAGACTTAACAAGCCCATCAACCATAACGTTATAACTCACCACATCCCTAACAGGGGACCCTTCAAAAACCGCATTCGCGCCATCAATGTCACCAAATCTACAGTAGGCGCAGGTAAGCGCGTTGCAGACAAAAACATCATCCAAGAACCCAAACTTGAGAGCCTGCGCATGGAGAGTGTTGGGCGAGTTCTGCAACACCCCACAAGCTTTAAGAACAAAAGGGAACGTGTGAAAATCCGGCGGCACGGAGTTACGGCGCATCTGGGTTAGAAAAGTTAAGGCTGTGCGTGGGGAGCGGAGGAGGGTGTGTGCTCGGATAATGGCGTTGTAGTCGAAAGATGACGGATTCTGAATGTGATTGAAAACGTTGGTGGAGTAATGAATGAGGTTTGAAGATTGCGCGGCGGAGAAAATGGAGGAGTGGAGGATTTGGCGGAGGAGGAGGAAGAATTTACCTGTTGTGATGGATTGAGCATGGAGTTGTTGGACTTGGGCGGCGGATTTGCAGGTTTTGAGAGTGTTTATCAGGTGGTATGGTTGCATTGCGTGCTGCAAGTTTTTAAAAATTAAAATTGATTATATACCTGTAAAAATACGGAGATTTTTTACCATTTTTTAAATCATGTTTCATTGTGTACTGTAGTGTCAACATATAGATCACAAATTCAGTAAGAAAAAAGATCAATAAAATCCAACTTTATTTATTAACCAGCTATTCTCCAATTCCAGCAATCAATTTAACTATTAATGTGGAAACAGAGCTAAGCTAAAAGATGGGGTAAAAAAAAGAGAACTAATAGAGCAGTAACTGAGAATATACAATGCCAAAAAACAAAAGGTTATAAACCTCATATAGTCATATGTACAAACTTGTACTAAACAACAGACAAAAAGATGTAGTTATAAAAAAGGGAAGCTGTGTATACACATGACTTGACTCACTCCATTTTTCTCCTTGGCCCCCATATACGTATCGTATTATCATCACTCGCCGAAGCTAACATTTGGTGTCTTTTAGGGTTCCAGCTAACACAATTCACAGTCATCATGTGCCCAGAAAGGATCTCAATTGGATTACAACTTCGTAGGTTCCATATGTACACCTGTTGTGAAGCACAAAATGTTATCTCAATTCGAAAATAACTCTTTTTGGGTCGGAGGGAGTACCAATGATTAGGGCAAATGCATTTTGTCACTTAACTTACTCTCATTTTGATTTTAATCTCTAACATGGCCGTAGAGATATCAGAAAGTTGAAATTGAAAAAATTAAAGGACTAAAATCAAAACGAGAGTAAATTAGGAGATTAAAAATACATTTACTCCAATGATTATGTCAATAAAGAAAGGCTCTGTGAATGACCACATACCTTGGAATCTTCACTCCCACTAGCAATGAACATACTGTTTAGCCCCCCAAAACAGGACCGAATGACGTATTTTTGCTGCTTATGCCCATTATACTTCCTTGGTCTCATGATTTTTTCTGTAATATCCCACAAATGAATCTCTTGGCTATTAAGGTTGACAATTAGGGACTTATTATCTCCTGATAATGAGAGAGAGGTAATCGAGTGCTCCTCAGAGATAACACGCTCAGTACTGGTGCTCAAGTTCAAAATCCTTATATCTTTATCAGAGAAAATGCTGATGAGATTTTCCCCATCTGGTGTAACAGCAAGATCAAGAACCTTTGGCATACGCATTCCTTTCCATGCTTTTATCTCATTGCCTTCACAGTCCCACATGTAAATACCCTTTTTAGGGTCCGAGCTACCACAAACAAGACGTTTAGAATCGGGAAACCAAGCACAAGAACTGACTGTGAAACCATCATTGCCAAATGTGTGCTTGCATGTGCCCGTTTCAACATCCCAGAGTTTAAGAACTTCCAAGTTTCCACATGTGAGCAGCATTGTATCGTCTGGACTCCATGCCACAAATGAAACGGGATTTTTGTGGCTACGTAGTATGTGTTTCAGAGTTACTCTGTTATCATCATGCACCTGGGGAAAAGATATTACACGGGAACTGAGAAACAATGAATTTTAGATTTTAAGGGATAATATCATTTTTAGTCACTAAAGTTAACCTTTTTCCTTTGTGGTCCCCCTCTTTCACTTACCACCAAATTTGGTTGTGGAAGTACACTATTACTCCCACATATGGTCCCACCATTAGTTGACCGTCTCTTCACTGACGGAATAAACTATTTCCTCAGATTTTATTGAATTCATAACGTAAGCATCAAGGTGAATGAGCTCACAAATCGTAGGTAGAGACAACAGAAAAAAAAAACATATGTGTAATGGAGAAAGCTGATACAACTGCAAAAACTGATGATCCTAACTTGTGTGAAATATAAGAGATTAAGAGGATACGTTAAAAGCATGTTCTATCAAGTCCAGCAATATCCACTTCCTTTAAGTTTCCACGGGTTAGCATTCATCAGATTTAATTGTCATCAGAGAGGAAGGATTTTATTTTATTCAATAATTTTAGCACATATTAGAATGTATATAAGTTTGGGGAATAAAACATGACTCTCCATGCACAGAATAATAGCAATAACATTGCAAGAGATTACCCTTTAGTATCTCTAGAACTATCTAAGTAGACAAGTTTGCCTCACCTGATTTGGCAGTTGGAGTCACTCGAGATTAAGTGTCCAACTTCACCAGGAAGCATGCTTAACAAAGTTTTAACTTCCTGAACAAGTGAGTAACAGTCAGTTCCCTAAACTCTGGCCATTGGAGAACATATTAATCAAATAAGTAAAATATCCAATATCATCAGCAATCTTTTTATCTTCTTCTATTTAGGCAGTCATACACAGAGGGGGCAGGATGCCCACACATACAGTACGATAGAGGACCAAAGCTAGAGGAGGCCATTCCAATTTATGACAATGTCATTCACATAAACAATCCTTGAATTCTCCAATTTCAGAAATCCATAATGCTAATCTAATGTTCAATCTCTCCAATACATCATCTATAGAACCCTCTTTTGCAAACCCAACTCCCAGTCCCTGTGAAACTTGGGATGACCCAAGAGAGAGGCCAGTCTCCTTTAAGGCTCTACCCTTGATATGTAAAATATAGGGCTAGGGCAGGGCTTTAATGTTAGAAATTAAGAGTAATGAATGATTATGAATCTTGAGGAGAGGCAGTTTACTTTCACATAAAGTGCATAGCTTAGTGCAAGAAATTCTCACACCCGAGCAAGATTGCACCTTTGGGTCTAATGCAGCATGGGTATTTGACCAGTATGCTGATCAGCATATTAAAGCCAGTGTATTAACAGTTATCTAAGATTAGATAAATAAGGCAGGAATCCCAGATGCTTAAAAGGGTATTAGCTATCAGGATCCGTTATATTTTTTAAATTCATTCCATGATTAACCAGTACAGAATTGAATGGAACTACTAAAAGGACAAAAAGTATCTCTCTCTCTCTGTGTGTATGTGCATGTATAAATTTAGACAAAATGGAGGCTTTTCTAGTCAACATGAAACAACAAAAGGACAGCGTTTTTTGCATGCTTCCATCTGCACAAAGCAGGGAGTCAGCAGTCCCACGGTTGATTCTGTCTGCGCTGCAAGACGCGCCACTAGCAGTGGTGCTTATCCTTATGTCAGAAGAAAAGCGCCACTTAAATTGACACTTGCTCGTAAAGATTTGAAAATCCACTACACTTAGGTATCAAAATGTGGCAAATGCCACACAATTTGTTAAATTAGTCGAGTACTTACCCTAATGCTTTAATCAATGTAGTAAGCACACAGCACAAGTATATCACAAAGAAGGCAAAACTATGCCTATTTGTCAAGTTTAGACATTACTCTTCATTATTATGATTAGGGACGGCAACGGGGCTGGTCTGGCCTACCCCAAGACTTGCTCCGCCAGGAAAATACTGAAAGTGAAAATACATATAATAATAGATTGTGGCATTTGACAGAGGGAGTAACACATTTAATAATATGAATATATGAATATAAATTTATATATAAATATTAGTATATGTGGGTCTGGCCTATCTTTATTGTCCACAAATTATAACCTTGAGTTATTATCTCTGACATGAAGCAATACCACCTTTCATGAACATACTGTGGGTCTGGCCTATCTTTATTGGACAGAGGGAGTAACACATTTAATCCATATACACACAAAATGCATATAATAATATGAATATAAATTTATATATAAATATTAGTATATGTGTGTGTGACAGGTATCAGGGGCGGGTTCTATAAAACCCACGACCCGTCCCAGACCCGCTTGGTCCCCCCTGCGGGTTCAATGCGGGTCCAGGTTTCAGACCGCCCCATTGCCATCCCAATTATGATTATGGAACCAAATATTCAGATCAGAAGAAGAAATCTAACGAACTGCTTCTGTCAACAAATTATAACCTTGAGTATAATCTCTGACATGGAGCAACAATATTTTAAGATATCATGCTCTTGAAGACATGAAATTTAGTATTGATTTTAGATTGTGGCAACCATTTCGAAGAACAAAAACATGCATGTCAATATATCTACGTCGTACATAGTTCACAAAATATACGTACAGGCTAAAAAGGAGGCAAGACAAGAGTATCATGCACCTTCCATATAATGGCAGTGCAATCACTTGATGATGACGCTAAATACTCTCCATTGTTTGAAAACTGAACGAACCATACTTCATTTTGATGATTAGTCAATATCTGCATGTAGATAATGCATAAGATCAGCATGCAAGTTTAACAAATTATAGACATAAAACAAACTCAAACGACCGCAAAAGGTTGATATTTTTAACACTGAAATTTTCTACCCGTCTCAGAATACTCTAAAATGGATGTCTCATCAACCTCCAAAATTCTATATATTTAACAATAGGTGTTCCCCTGAACAATAAATTGGAAAAATCAATTAAAGCAATTAGAGGTAGAATCTATCTTTGTAACTGAAATATGTAAAGCCGATGCAATAAGAAACCTACAATAAGTTGAACCAAACAGGAAATGCGACCTCTAAACCTCATAATTTATTGGTATTTAGTACTACATGAAATATGAAGGCCATTACATCACTTGTTTAACATGTAAAAAACAGTGGGGTAATAACGTATGATCGCAGAGTCCCCCAAGTCAATATTCTCCGCATGAGAACAAATTCACATAGCATTTCATTGATAGATATTTATAAACAAAGAGCACTTGGCTTGCGATGTTGTAGAGTATTAAACAAATCAAGGGTACACAAATGTCAGTATTACTATTAAAAACTAAGATAATAAATTTGGCAAACTTTAGAATCTCAGTTTGCATCCCAAAAAAAAATCTCAGTTTGCAAAGTTTGGCAAAGTCTAGAATCAACCTGAATTGTCTCCGTTGGGAACTGATCCCGATCACAATGATGGTCCCTATACAGTGATACCGTGTCAGACGAACTGTGATAAATACAGCCATCAATCTGTGCAGAAATGGCCATTTCTACCAAATGTTCAAGTCTTCTCTCAGGCAATACAATTGGTGGTGGTAGAACCTTTTCCAGCTCTGAAACTAATTTTTTTCGCAACTCATGAACAGCATCATAATCAATGCAACCCAACTGCAGTCCCTTTAACGAAAGAAGTTCATAGGAAAGCTTGTGAACCATGCTTGTGCTAATTTTCAAAGCTGAAAACTGTTTTTGTAAAATGTCCAATGCCAGAGAGATGTCCCCACAATTCAGACATTCTAATAAGCATTGCTCAAGAACAAGGAAAATTGCTGAAGCTCTTGTCTCATCAGTCAAGCCATTAATTTTGTCAAGACTCCTTGTGCTATCATCCCAATCCGCATTTAAAATTTGTGATTCAAGTGATTCAAACTCCGGGGATTTACATTTAATGCAAGATTCTGATTCCAAACAGGCAGCAGACTTACTATAGCCCAGTGAATATAAACATTGAATGATGATTCGTACCAATTCATGCTTCTTAATCAGGCCCTTCGGACCAACCACGGTTCCCAAATTCTCCATATCTCAATAACAGCTGGAAAATCCAAGAATTTCCAGCCAGATGCAGTATGAATTTTCCATCAACTCATAATTACTGTAGTCGCAAAAGGAAAGTAAACATGTCAGCACGTGAGGTTTCCTTAAATAAGATTCAGCACATTTTCAGAAAACCCGAGCACGTAAATATACGATTCTCGATAGAATCTTCCAAAAAAACAATTGTCACATGATCAAAAAATCCAATGCAAAGGTATACTCCATTGTAAAATAGTAGTACAAGACTAAGCAGAGAAATAAAATTTCCCAGTTTTTAATAGCCAGTCAAAGGTTCTGTAGAAAGATATGATGCATCAACTCCAAATATGAAACAATATGCAATATTTCACTCTCATAATAAACGCTAAAAAATGCGCTAGCTAAAACACATCGGGGAAAAACCACTTGTAAAACCCCCGACGGTGTTTTCACTGTAACACTTTGGATTTCATACTTAGGTTTCTAATTTCTATACACCATCAGCTATAGAAATGAAAGTAAACAAAGATTTCTAGCAAAGTCCACCAAACGAGAAGGTAAAAGACAATACTTAAAATGTAATTTGAAATTATTATCGATATTCACCTTCCATGATTAAGAAAGCTCTTTACTCGAAGCGATTGACAGTGCGAGTGAAGCGATGAGGTCTGTGGATTATTTAGGGTTTGATCGAAGTTCGCGGGACAGAGAAATCAAAAGGGGAAGAGAATGAATTTGGCGTCACCAACTGAAAAGCGTGCTATCGAGAATGGATAGAAGAAGGGGCCGCTTTTTGTAGACTTTCGATTTCAACATTCGAATGAACCGTTTGTATTCCTATTTCGGTAATAACTAATAATCGGGTACATAATTTTCAAATTAAGCTAATAATTCGTCATTTTGTCAAAATTAAAATTCATATTCATTCGAAATACTTCCCTCTGATTCACCACAAAAGTGTACTCACATTTTTTTATACATTGTTTTTAAAAAAATTATATTTTATTTATAAATAATATATTTGGGATAACAAGTAAATAATATATTTGGATCGGATACCCGAGACTTCAAAAAAAAATTGTTAAATACTCAATCTTGTTATTAAAGTTAAAAAAATATTCAAAAGTGAACTATTTAAATAGAATAAACGTTATTTTTTGTGAACCTAAAAAAATAAGTGAGCACACTTTTGGTGAACGGAAAGAGTATTTAAGAATTCAACAAATATTCAAAAAATGAGACAATAAAAGGTTTTACATTAAAATGAAAAAAAAAAAAACATAAGTTCACAAGCCGAACCTCATGGTGTTATCGAAAAAAAAATCATAAGTTCACCTCTAAATACGATCTACCAATAAAAGCGATTAAAAAGTTCGAAAAAACTGATGAAGTTAAGGAATCTGAAGTCGGGTGAAGGACTATAAAAAGTTAAATGCATCGCTCAAACTGTCATTGAATTTAGAGGCACAAGTGAAATCATTGTCAAGCCCTGTCATGTCGAGAGGTTGATAGAGTAGTTCGTGCCAAAATGAGAATAAAAAGATTTTAAAATGAAAAATAAAGTGTTTTTATAATAAGAACGGTGGAGTTGCCGAAAAAAAAAATAATAGGAATGGTGGTTGAAGGATGAATATAAAGTGTGATTATAAAAGGAATTAACTTTTTTTTTTTTTTTTATAGAAAAATAGGGTAGGTGAATATAGATGAAGTATAAACTAATATTACTCCATTCAATTATATCAATTTGCATGTTTCATCTTAAAATAGTGTCATATTTCAGTTAAAATTAGTGTCATGTTTTATCAATGTGCCCAACTTCACGTTTATTTAAATTTTGCAATCCAGTATACACATTTTTTTTTTTTTGCAAGTATATCATATGACTATTTTCGACACGGACGTGGCAACCGTAAATATTGGAAATATTATAGCTACGTTAATGACATTTTGTTATTGTTTTAAATAAACTAATACTGTTCAATTATATTAATTTACGTATTTCAATTTAAGATATTGTTATATTTTAGTCAAAATTAATGTCATATTTCATTCATGGGTTCAATTTTGCGATTCCTTTAATTTTGTATACACACTTTCTTATTTTGCAAGTATATCATATGACTATTTCTCGACATTTTATATGGACGTGACAACTGTAATTTTTGAAAATATTACAACTACATTAATAACATTTTGTTATTATTTCAAATTAATCACAACATTTACATACTTACACGTCAACACAACTTGACGGAAAATAATCATATGATAGTATTGTAACAATTTGAAAGGTTTCATATGAAATTACAATTTTTTTAAATATATGTTTATAATTTTAAAAAATAAAATGAAAATAATTAAAAAATTATATTCATAAGAATCGAACTTATACTTTGTAAATTACCAATTAAAAAAATCACAATTTCACCTTTTTTTTTCGTATTTAAAATTTACATTTCGTACACAAACTTTTTAATTTTTGCAAGTATATGACTAATTTTACTCTATATTGTATTTTTTAAACAAATGGCACGATTCATCATATGAATTATGAACACTTCACAATTTATATCCATAACCTAATTAATAGAAAAAATGTAAAAGTTGCATCATACAATTAATTTGCAATTATTACTTTACAACATACCAATTTTGAATAAAACAACTAGTATTGATAAATTAATACTCCAAATATATGCACATTAAATTTGTAGATAAATTAAGAAAGTGAATTAATGAGTTAGGTTTCGAAGGGTAGTTTAGTCAAAAAAAAAATATTGGATTGAGTTTATGCACGAGTCTATCTTAATGTCAACTTATGTAAAATTGTAAATATTATAGATAAATAATTTTCCTTTTTAGAAATATTTGAATATGCCAGCTGTGCAATTAATAAAGGGATAAAATGAACATTATTAAAAATACAAATAAATAAAAGAGTAAATTGCAGATTAAACCACCATCTCTACATCTCTAGCTTAATTACAATTTAATTTAAACTCCTAAATAATTACAAATAAATCATCAACTTTAAATATTAATGCAATTTAGATTTCTAAACGGTCTCATTTATGCTCGAATTTAACGTTTCGAGATTAGATCGGAATAAAAATAAATGTCGTTTCATTAAAAAAGTATCACATCAATCATCAGCTAACCATGTTATATATTTAAGCAAAGTTGAAATTGTCTAGAATTCTAAATTGCAACAATATTTTAAATCGATGATTTATATGTAATTATTTAAAAATTTAGATAAAATTGTAATTTAGTGAAATGTGTTAACCCTAAATAAAATAATTTATAAATATTTACCAAAATATATAGTGAAAAAAAAAAAAGATTTACAATAAATAAATAAAAAAAATGATTCCACCCCAATTACAAGCTTTGTTCAACCTGCAAGTGTGAGAGTGTCCCCCATTAAAACCTCCCAACCTACAACCTTCATTCTTCTCCAATTCTTCCCTCCCATTTTCTCCACTCTCGCTCTTCTCTCCAAATCTTCACCCTTCTTCCTTTTGCTTCCCCTTAATCCACTTATCTACTTCCCTCAATCTCGCGTTTTCTCCGCTGCTGGATTTTTTTGCTTTAGATCTTCGTAACACTTCGTGGATCTACGAATTGTTCGCTGAAGCTACCTACATTGCTGTTTTTGAGCTCGGGCGTAGCTGCTGTGTGGATTAAATGAGTAATTCTGAGTTCAGTGAGTCGAATTCGACATGCCAGCTTTAATTTTATGGGAAGAAGCGAGTGCAACTTACCGGCTGGGAGAGTCTTCGGAACCCTAGTTAGCTCCGGAGAGTTCAAACTTCAAACCGTTTTTTGTGCTTTGAGAATGATGTCTGGGAGGTGCATTCTGTAGTGAGAAGATGCCCTTCTTTATTCTTATCCATCTTCTTGCTCTGCTTCCTACTAATAACGGTATATTCATTTTCTTAACTGCATTTTCTCCAAGAGTATATTCGATTAATTTTTAAGAAATAGGGAGAGGAGAAATTTTGCTTTTAACTCAACTTGAAGTTGAATTATATTTGGGCTTATGTTTGGTTACAGCATCTCTCGCTTTTCTAAATTCAGGCTATTTTTTGAAGTATGGCATGGTGAATTGCTTGCATTATTTAATTTTGTGGAATGATATATTAGTGATGTCGCTTGTAGTTGTACTAATCTCTTCATGAGTTCTTGAAACATGAAGAATCATGTGTAATGATAGTTGAAGTCTCTATCTGGTTTCTCCTGGTACACAAAATGAATTACTATATGATTTTGAAAATCTTATTCGTCGGAGTGAAAAGAATTTTAGTTGATTCATTACATTTCGGATTTTAATATACTAGAGAAGTGAACCAATTCCCTAATTTGGACTCATATAGGATAATGTGGGTGGATATAGTAAATACTTCTCTTAGCTGCATCACGACCTATATTTCTAACGTACTAAGTTGCTTTGTCGCCAAGTCAAATTTGTCGTATGTGGCATTTAATAAGCAAGCTTTTATGGAGCAAAACGAGAACATGCAACGTGGCTAGCAGCTAGCTGCTTCTGCTAGTTAAGTTATATTATCAATGTTTAATTTATTTTTTCAATTACTGATTGTTCAGGGACTCCTTTGCGGTCCATCTACTTATCACCATCTCAACCGCCAATCCTACCATCATTATCAAGGATGAATTCTCCTGAATCAGGTCAATTAATTCTTCGCTTGGTATTATAATGAAATTCACATGCAAATCGTTGTTTTCTCTAGCTCTCAAGTGTCTTTTTTTCTTTTATTTAATGTCCTGAACTTGAATGCTTATATAAAGCAGTGATCCAGTCTAAACCGAGTAAACTAGTTGATTGATGTTTAATGATGCTTTTAAGCTAATCTCATTTATCTTCTGATTTTGTTTTGTACCACCCGATAACTGTGTTTTCTAACTATATAGTTACTTTACTAATCTGGAGAATGTTGTATTACAATTTTCAGTCAGCATAACATCATTGAGTGCATCATTTAAACAAATTTTTGCTGCCCAAAGGCATCATTTGAAGCATTTACCGGCTGCAATGGTTCCATCTCCTGCATTACAAGGTAATGAAGTTGCTAATCTTATGATTTTTATTCCAGTGCTTTTAGAATTTTCTCATGCAGAATTCTACCTTAGGTCCACTTTCTAGTCCTATTGGAAGAACCCTGCCCCGGCATCATCACAATGGCCATAAAATTAGACACCATGCAATTCCTCCCTCTCCTTCTGCTACTCGAGGTAATTTTCAAACAAGTTCTCCTTTAGTCCTTCCTAGTCTGCATGCACAGTTTTTTTATCCTGAAAACTTTGAGTGTAAGGACATAAAGATAGTATTGTATCTGCAATGACAACTATTATTAACTGATGATATATGTGAATGAAGTCGTAATATTGATGAGTCAAGTAATGGAAAATGGAGATATTGATGAAGATATTAGATTTTTATATTATAATTATATTTTGGTATTCATGTTTATGTCTCTTATATTGTATTCTTTGTGAATCAACTTAGTTGAGTTTATCACTTCTCCGGGTATTCTTAGATCAACAGGGTTAGTGTGTGTTCTACGCATATATCTTCTATATTATACACTCCCACTGCGTCTGATAGGCACAAGTACTTCTGCCTATTCAGTCAATTCAATAGCCTTTTTCATTGGGGGTGAAGGGTACAAATCACCAATCCCCTCATTTGCATAGCTTAGCACATGCTACATTAACGTAGATCCTACACTCCTCTTTTTTTCTTGTGTACAAGCTTCTATCTTCCCTTCTCTTTTCTTGTCATTATTTCTACTTCCCTATTTGTACATCCAGAGATGTTTGATTAGTGTTCGATGAATAATTAATTAAATGATAATGTTGCATGCGACTGGGCTCATTTCCATGAAAGCTTTGATAATAAAAGCTAGAAAGTAATGAAACAATGGCTCCATAATTGAGCTATGAAAAGAAAGCTGTGGCTGAATATATTATCTTCATTCAGTCAATTTAAATGTACATTGTGTCATTATTTATATACAAAAGAAAATCACATAACCCTAATTGTCAGCCTTATCCAAAGGAATCAAATCTGATATGGAGATGTACTATGAATCTAACAGGTTGTGGTCAAACTTGCCTGGAGCCACTAACTTCAGCTCCAATTGGCTCACCTTGTGCTTGTGTATTCCCAATGAGAGTCAGACTTCTCCTCGGGGTATCTGTCTTTGCTATCTATTCGGAAGTCCCCGAGCTCGAGATTGAGGTTGCAGCTGGAACCTATCTAAAACAAAGTCAAGTGAGCATACTTGGTGCCAATGCTGATAATCTAGATCAAGAGAAAGCAGTTGTTGATATTAATTTAGTTCCATTGGGGGAGAAGTTTGATAACACAACTGCTACTCTTATTTATCAAAGATTTTTGCACAAGGAAGTGGCTCTGAACAGAACTACCTTTGGAGATTATGATGTAATGTACATTGGTTATCCAGGTAAAGTAAAACTTGTTACATTCACTTCTTGTTTTTGTAAATTTTTCATTTTAAATACTGAAAAACATGATAATACAGGGCTCCATTCGCCTCCATCCGGTGAAGGTCCTAGTGGAAGCATGGGAATTCATCAAAACCCTATTACTGCTGAGGTTGGCAAGAATCACAAAGTGAACCCTTTAAAGATTTCTGTCATTGTTTTGTCAGCTGTCTCGTTCTTGGTGGTATTTTTTGCTGCAATTGCTATCCTGCTCAACTGCAGGAAGGCTGGCGCACCACCCAGTGCTGTTGATACAGTATCCATACCATCTGTAAACAAAAGATTTGGTAAACCTTCATGCATTGTTGTGCTTTTATTTTCCCAAATTGTTCGTAGATTTGATATTAAAATGATATGTGGAGAATAAAATAGCAATATAAGAACATAAACATTTCAGTTTAGCAGAGCAAACTAGCTATACACTATACCTCATGTACTGAACTGAGGAAATTAACTTATTCATCATTTTCGAAGAACTAGACAGACAGAAGTTGGAATGAGAGAATCTTTTTTAACACACACACTGATATGAAAGAAGACATTTCGATCATTTTCAATGTGACTGCAATAATATAAGTTACCAGAACGATTGTTCTGAAGAAGGATATTTATATACTCAACTGGTTGTATTCATGTCTATGCTATATTAATGTGCACCATACCAAGAATGTTATTAAATACATTAGCTTAATTTGTAACTTTGCGATATATTTGTGATTAACTAACCTTAACTGGCATTGAACTTGAATCATGCGCATTCTTAGATCAAAGGTGTGCTACATTTTGTGTTGTAGAGATTTTAAATGTGCATGATTTTTTATAGTTAAATCATTTTATTTACTCAATCAATATCGCATTTTGTGTTTCAGGGATAAGGTTTAATTTATCAAGAAGCCCAGCCAGCTCAACACCAGCCTCTCTTGTTTCTTCCATGCCTGCTTCTATGCTTTCTGTTAAAACATTTTCACTTGTAGAGCTTGAGATAGCAACAGGAAAGTTCAACCCCAAAAAGTTGTTGGGTGAGGGAGGATTTGGACGTGTGTATCATGGGGTCATGCAAAATGGAACTGAGGTTGCTGTGAAATTTCTAACAAGGGACAATCAGAATGGGGATAGGGAATTTGTTGCTGAAATCGAGATGCTAAGCCGGTTACACCACCGCAACCTTATCAAATTAATCGGTATATGCATTGAAAAACAGACACGTTGCTTGGTCTACGAGTTAGTCCCAAATGGCAGTGTTGAGTCTCACTTGCACGGTACTGTACTTATATATTCATAAATTTCATGGATTATAACAAGGCTCAATTGCTGTTAAAATCACCACATTTTTTTGTAAATTACAATCTAATCTAAACTTATGAGTTTTGGCAAATAAAACCACAATTTAAAAAAAAAAAAAATTGCAATTCAAACTTCCGAACAGATCGACTCTGGCCCGTTTCTGATGTATCATCCTACGTGGCAACAATTAAATACTAAACAACGTCGTTCACCCTAATTATTACCCGAACAATGTCGTTCAGCCTAGAAACGGGAAAGAGTCAATCTGCCTAGAAGTTGTAATTGCATTTTTTTAAATTGAGGTTTTTAGATTGCAGTTTACGAAAAAGATGGTGATTTTAACATTAATTAAGTCTTATAACAATTGGTGCTTTGATCTCTTCTGCATCAGGATTAGTGGAGAACAAGCATGTGAACTTGTTTATGCTTTTAGACTCAATAATGTGGCTAATGCTGTAGGTGTTGATAAAAGTAAGGGATCTCTAAATTGGGATGCTCGATTGAAGATCGCTCTTGGTGCAGCAAGAGGATTGGCTTATCTTCATGAAGATTCTAATCCTCGAGTTATTCATCGGGACTTTAAAGCTAGTAATATTTTACTGGAAAACGACTTCACCCCCAAGGTCTCGGATTTTGGTTTAGCACGGGAAGCATTGGAAGGAAGTGAACACATATCTACTCAGGTCATGGGAACTTTCGGGTATGCTTCTTTCACAAAAATGGTTTACTTCATTCATTTTTCGTTGTGTTGAACCTGACACATCCCAATTTTTTATCATCTTTTATCAAAAAATTTAACAGGACCTTTAGGACAAATAAAAAAGTTCTATCAATTTTCGTCTCAAGGGACCATTATAAAAAAAATAGTTTAATGACCTATTATCTAAACAAAAATTGATAGTTTAGGGAACTTTTGATGCATTATGTCTTCTAGTTGTCTTCCTTCCTATCTCACTCATATCTTTTGAGAGATTACTTATAGATAACGTACATTGCAGCTACGTTGCTCCTGAATATGCAATGACGGGACATTTGCTTGTCAAGAGCGATGTCTACAGTTACGGGGTCGTGCTATTAGAGCTGCTCTCAGGTAGGAAGCCCGTAGATATGTCCCAATATTCCGGGCAAGAAAACCTCGTGATTTGGGCCCGACCATTGCTGACCAATCGAGAAGGTCTCGAGCAGCTAGTGGATCCTTCCTTAGCTGGGACCTATGATTTTGACCATGTGGCAAAGGTTGCTGCCATTGCCTCCATGTGTGTTCACCCCGAGGTAGCTCATCGCCCGTTTATGGGAGAGGTCGTTCAGGCACTCAAGATCATCTACAACGATACAGACGAGACGTGTGGAGACGCTTTTAGTCAAAAAGACTCTTCTGCCCACGATTCAGACTGGAAAGGTGATTATGCACCTTCTGATAGCAGTTGGTGGAATGCTGGTGGTTTTACCCCTCATCTAGCATACGGGCAAGCTTCGTCTTTCATAACAATGGAGTACAGTTCTGGTTCTCTTGTTGAGAGAGAAAATGGATGGGCTTTGGATGAGGGCGGGCCCGTCTTGCCAACAGGGCACGGGAATAGATCAGGGCCGTTGAGGATTATCAGGAGTGATCGAGGTTTTCATAGACTACAGAGGAGCATGAGTGAAAACGGAGGGGCTGCTCAGCCTGCTCGTGAAACGAGCTATGGGCGATAGTGGTGGGTATGAAGCTTTGTTTAGAGGTTTTGTTGTAATGTGTACAGTTCGGGACGCCGTTGCTATTGGTAGAAGTGGTTCTTCTGAAGTAGTTGTTCTGTTTTAGGTGTTTGAAATTGGGTGTTGAGATAGACGAAGAGCAGATGGCTGGGTAATTGGCTTCTGTTGTTGTTGTTAATGTTTGAACTTTAGCATTACAAACTGTAATTTTTTGTTGTTCATTTTTATTCCTGAGGGGAAGGAAATAGGAATTTTGCACAATTTTATTCTTGTGTCTCTTCATTTTTTTTATTTGTTGTTCTAACTCATTAAATTGGGATATTTTCTTTTCAAAATTTATCTATGAGTTTGTAAATAAAAATTCAAATCACATGAGTAAGTGAGTAGTATAGCATTCTTGAATTCACGTAGATTGTTTTTGTTTGCTTCGTTTTTTTACATCTTCCATTCAAGACCAGGCTTAATTGCATTTGAACTCTGAACTTTTTACTTACATTTTTTTTGCTACGTTGATTCTTAGAGGTGTGTACTTTTTCCTTGACTTTGAGTTTTGTTCTTCCCGATGTTTTTCCAGATTAAGTTTTAATGACACTCGAACCTCTAACTCGACAGATGAGTTTATGATTTTAGGTTTCTATTTCGTTTATACATCATACTTTTATTATACCAGTCGAAATTCTTACAAAAACTATCCTTCATATTCAAAAAGTAAATGAGTAGTATACATTTAAATTGAGACAAAGACAAATTTGTGTATACAATTGA
Source organism: Galeopsis tetrahit (assembly GCA_963675135.1). NCBI lineage: Eukaryota > Viridiplantae > Streptophyta > Magnoliopsida > Lamiales > Lamiaceae > Galeopsis > Galeopsis tetrahit. Next base: position 2,519,175 of record OY776126.1, on the reverse strand, counting down.
GTATAATTTTGTTTGAAGTGACCTAGATAAATTTTAAATTGTTCAATTGAATTTTTTATCATTCCCATTATAATAAATGAAAATTGTGATTCAATTTAAAAAACTGCACGAGAAAATATCAATTTTACCGAGTCCAATTCTGTAACTTTGTACTTTTTCAACTTTAATTCTGTTTGTATCACTTTTAGTCCTATAACTTTTTCATTTTTTTCAATTTTAGTCCTATAACTTTATATTTTCTCAATTTTGATCCCAACAATACCAATTTTAATAGAACATTGTCGTCAAGGGATTAACAATGAAAAACTGTAAAATTATAAGATTGAAATTAGACTCTACCAAAGATACATGATTAAAATTGATACTATCATCACTAAAATTGATAACATCAGGACTAAAAATGAAAAAAAAAATACAAAGTTAGTACATAACTCTAGTTGGACTCATCGGACTAAAATTGATATTTTCTTACCCAAGTTAAATTTATTTATTTAAATATAATCTCCATATATCTTGAATTCTTAGATTCCTGTTCATGTTCAGAGGTGATGCTAATGGCGACAACAACAATGCTGCTCTATTCAAATCCAGTTCTACCTCATACTCTAGTCAAATCCAGTTCTTTATCTTCTCAGAGGTATTTTCTCAAACACTATCTCCATTTCCCCTAATTATCGCTCAGACATCTTCGGAAGCAAATATATCTGCTGAATTTCCTCCTAATAACTTAATTTACCTTTGAATTTTGCAGGCTCAAAATGTCGGCCGCCTCGGTGCCTCCTCCCTCAGATAATCGCGTCGTTGTAATTGCTACACCATATTATGTTTCTTATATTTCTTTGGAATAATTCTGCTGTTTTACAGTTTTGATTTGTTTATGAGTATTGTGCAGTTGGGGTGCGGAGGTGCGACGGTTGATTATTTGGCGGCGGTGGCTTCTTATCCAAAGCCTGATGATAAGATTAGAAGCACCGGCTTCAAGGTAATTCAATTCCTTGCTATTATGATGTTCTGATTAGGGCTGATAAATCGGGCTATCGTGTGGTGTCGACATAAGACAGAATAAGTATATGTGTAGACACGATAACAAGTTAACGGGTTGTTAACATGTTTATGGGTTGGACACGAAATTTTAGTGTCGTAACCCGCAATTTTCGTGTCAAATTCGTGTGCTATCGTGTCGTGTCGAAAATTGTCACCCCTATCTGATCAATTAGAAACATGTTAGGAAGTCATCACTGATGAACTCTAAAGCTCCGTATAAACCAATAGTGTTCAAAAAATTAAATATGGAAATTCATAACGCTGTGTTGCTGTTAATAAAATGTTGGAATGTGAACTATGGGATATAGGTTCAAGGAGGTGGAAATGCAGGGAATGCATTGACTTGTGCAGCTCGTTTGGGATTGAAGCCCAGGCTGATCTCTAAGGTCCATTAGTTTCTATGGTTGCTTATCTGATTGGGTTTGGTGATTCATTTATTTATGGAGAATTGAAATGTGGTATATGTTGATTAGGTGGCTGCTGATTCCCAAGGTAAAGGAATACTGGAGGAGCTAGAGGCTGATGGTGTTGATTCATCATTTTTCGTGGTAATATTTAATTTTCAAGTCATGATACTTTGGTTTTTGGATTTCTACTTCCAAGCTGATTTTTGTTGTCATTATCTGTTACTTTAATTGCGTATGGAGATTTTCTCAAACTCTGTTTAGTTAGGAATATCATTGTAGTTCTTGATCCATTCATTTTGCCTCAGGTGTCTGAAGAGGGCAACTCACCATTCACCTATATCATTGTTGATGATGAAACGTGAGTGTTTATGCATTGTTGCCCTATTTTAACTTTTTTATCCCATAATGATCTCATTTTTTATGTTTCACATAAAACTAGATGCTACCCTCCTTCTCAGCTCCTGAAATCATATGAGAAACTTGGATTTCTGAATCAAGTTTGTTGTGCTAGAGAACTTGGTAAATTATGCCCAAATTGTTTGTTGGACTTAAGCTTTGGCACAATATTTTAGGTTGCTATCATTTAAATCCAAAGGCCTTTGATTAATAAAAGCTTCAAGCTTAATGTTATAGAAAGTCTCCCCCTTCTTTGGCTTAAGGAATATGTTCCGTTATCCAAGAAAAAGTATTTCTAGTTTGCATGGTCTAATCATTCATCAGAAAATTTCTACGATAAATTTGGCAGGTTGCTAGTATAGTTCCCTGTCCACGATTCTGCTATTTATTGAATCATTTAACTCAAACACTATAGTATATTAGTATAAGTATACTGTGAAAATAATATGAAAATCCCCTGTTTTTAATACTTATGTAGAACTACAAAGTAAGAATTATTCTAATTGGATTTATATCGGTGGATCGTTTTTTACCATTCATTGAATTGAGTATTAACTGCAAGTGTCTGAGATAAACCATCTATCTAAACCTCTGTCAGTCTCTTGCAATCTGTACAGAATAACCCTCCTTTAGTTGCTATGAGCTGAAGTATCATAATGTCTTTGTTGTGCTTTCTATTAACATGGATCATGACAAGCAAAATAAATATTGATTTTACTTTAAAGATCACAGCCACATGCATAAATATGCTGTATCAGTTTTTTCATTATGTGTTCTTTCAGGAAAACAAGAACTTGTATTCACACTCCTGGATATCCTCCCTTGATACCCGATGAGCTAACAGAATCGAAATTATTAGAAGCATTGGATGAAGCAAGGCTAGTGTATTTGGATGGAAGACTGCATGAGACTGCTTTAGTTGTGGCTCAGGAGGTTACTGCATTTGTTCTGCCCATATCTTCTTTAATTTTCTGTATGTTTCTAATTCGATGTTCACGCTCTCTTGAAGTAAACCACTCTTGTCTTGATTTTCCAGAGCAGGCAGCTCACCGAGGCATTCCTATTCTAATCGATGCAGAAAAGAAGAGAGATGGTTTAGATGACCTTTTGAGTTTGTCAAGCTATATTGTCTGCTCTGCAAAATTTCCACAGGCACGTTCTACCTCTTTTATGAATTCATTTATATTAGGATTAAATTATTTTTCTTTTAGGAGATTTAAATTATTTTTTATTATATTTTGAAAGTGTTCGAATTTTTAATTAAAAACACGTGTTAGAAATATGTTGATGATATATATGTGTGTAATAGTTACACTCCCTATGTCCCCCACCGAAAGAGAAAATAAGTGGAATCGTAATTCTACTGAATCACAAATTTTAGTTTTATGTTTGATCAAGGTAACAATTTTCATTTATTTATTGATTAAATTTATCCAAACATATTAAAAACACTTGTGACACTCCCTCCATCCCACCCACCCAAAAACAAAAAAGAGACATATAACTTTTGATGTTTTCTATGTCAGTTGAATGTAGCTATCTACCCCTCAAAAAAAGAAGAAAAAGAACAACATATTCAAAGCAAAAAATTATTGCTTGCTTCCATTAAGTGATTGCCTGCTTCCACTAAGTCAATTTATAGTTGATTGACTCAAGATTTTCAGTATTTTAGTGAAAGAAGAAAAAAATAGAAATAAAAAAATTATGCATGATGTCATGTTTGGGACTTGGACATAGTAAAATGTATAATGAGGGTTAGAGGGTGTAAAATAAACCAATAGGTGATATTATCATTCCTGATAGCTGATTATGGAACCATAGTTTCAGTTTTCAATAATTGCAGATGCTATATTATAGTAGTACGTAAGTAATATAATTTTGTTCCTCGTGTCACAGGAATGGGCGGGTGGTTCATCTGTCCCAAGTGCTCTTGTTTCCATGCTGCTAAAGTTGCCAAGTATCAAATTTGTTATAGTCACATTGGGTGAAGATGGTTGCATAATGATGGAGAGGTCAAGTGGTATGTAGATATGTTCCTTTATGCTATTAACTTTTTTTAAAAATGCGTAAGAGTGGATTGGATGCCTTCTCCTATTCATTTTTGCATCTTGTTTCACATTTTATTGTTTTGCAGGAAGTAGTCTCACTGAAGAAGTAAATGTGGATGAATTATTGGTGACACTGAAGCATAAAAAGGATGGCACTACAACCCTGCCTACAAGTGTATCATCGGTAATTCCCCTTTGCAGAAAATTCTTTGTTTGGTCACTTTTTCTTGTTTAATTTTGGCTACGTGAGAAAGGACTCAAATCAAATGATGGTTTTTTTATCAATTTCCCATAATTACTTTCTGACCATACAGCTAATGGCATATATTTGGAGCAGATTCCAAATAATAGTTCAGTTCTGAAATGGACTTGTTAGAAAGTGGGGATAAGTATTGTTTAATTGTTTAGTAAAGTGATATATAATTTCGTGAAAACTAAATATGTTTGTGCAACAATTTTGGTTGATTCAATATCATATTTTAGAGTGAGGTGAAATTGCAAGCAAAGGGGATTGGGACTGTGAGCGGCAGAATGCTTTTAGGAACAGCTGAGAAGATTCCCCCATCTGCACTTGTTGACACTACTGGTGCTGGCGATTCATTTATCGGAGCAGTACTTTACGGTTAGTAAACCAATTGTTTCCACGCTCTTTATCGAAATTGTGATAACCTAGCTAGTGCATTATTAGCTCGATCAGACGATCAGTAATTCAATTTTCATTGAACACTGCTCCAGTAATTCAATCTTTCCACACACACACACTCCTATTAAGGGAAAATAGATTTATTTTAATTTTTTTCAAGTCTTGCATGTAATTTTGTAATCCATATTTTTGTTTTAGTCCTATCGATATTCACGAATTAAAAAGTCCAGTAACTTCCAATTTGTTACATTTTGGTCTGGTACCGGTTGTAGGAGGTGTTACATTACTTACATCCGATTGATGATGACGTGATAGACACTGATTTGTTTGGTCAACTAGATGTTTCACCTCTCATTTATTTATTCTTTTTTCTGAGCAACAGGAATTCATCTCATTTTTGGCTTTGTTGATTCTATATTTACATTATTGTTGGTTTCAACTTGGTAGCTCTCTGTGCGAACATGCCCCCGGAAAAGATGTTGCCTTTTGCTGCTCAAGTGGTCAGTTTTACAGTAGAATTTGAGACATTTAACTATGAATGCAAAAAAGCTATATCTATAATGTTCTTGTTGAATTGCAGGCTGGCATTGGCTGCAGAAGCTTGGGAGCACGGACAGGTCTTCCATGGCGTACAGACCCTCGTTTGACTTCTTTTTTAGTGTAAATCTTCCAGGTGATGGTCAAGGTACTCGTGTGGAGGAAAGTGCAACGGGCCGTCGACTTGGTGTGTTTCTTGTAATGTTATTTACTGTGTTTTTCTGGACTGATATCCTGATATATCTGTTGCAATTCTTGCCTTAGATGGCATGCGTTGCATTATCATCAGAGGTATGCTAATATGTAAAGTTTTCTTGCAGATATCACTTATTAAATGTCAACATTCCAAAATTTTAAAAAACTTATTAAGAGAAATATATGACAAAAACTTATGTGGATTAGGTTCATGTAAGAGTTACGGTTAATTCACTAATCACTAGTACCTTTTAGATCTACCAAATAATACTCCACCTTTTTTTTTTGAGACTAAAATAATTCTCCACCTTTATGCATATAAAAAATATGCTATCTGATTTTGAGAAAAAATAATTCATGTAATCAAATATTTTTAACATGCGATATTTGGGGGTGAAATTGGACAATTTTTCAATTTATGCGTGTCATCCTTGCGTAGGGGCTATGTTAATCTTTTCTATATCGTTTCAATTTTATCGGATGTCACCGAAGGAACAAAAGAATTTAGACCTTTTCTCGATTTATACGTTGTCATCCTTGCGCAGGATCCAATTTTATCGGATGTCCAGTATTTTTTTGGCAAATTACTTATTTCATTTTTCTCTCTTTCAATCACCTCATCTTTAATACATTTACTTATTTTATCATATTTATCTACGCGTACCTAAAGTTCGGTAATTTTAGCGGGACGAAGAACCCGATTTTGTTAATGGGCCTTTTTTAAGAACCAACATAAATGGGCTTTTCTCAAGTGTTGAGTATAACTGGGCTTTAATATAAGAGAAGCCCAGTGGAAGATATGGGCCTGGGCTCACCGACGCGTGGGCATTGGGATTCCGCCAATTATTATGGCGGTGGTGTATTCAAATGGGAAAAAACACGTATTCTGCACGAACAGATTCCGACAAATCTAGACCGTTGGTTCTGATGCCAGTTTTTGGCAAAGACAAGCAACGACGTGCGACTACGATATGATCCTCACCCCCAACACCGCTTATTTCATCCACGCGCCCACGTCCTCTCACTGTATCACGCGCCATTTGATTTTATTTTTCTTTCAAATTCTGGTGCACGATTTCTATCCTAAATTTTTAACACGTGTTAATGTCGCTCAATATTATAGGACGTTGATTGTTTTTTAATATAACACATGTCAATCATCCATATAGTGGAATAAAATGTGAAACACTAAAATTAAAAAAAAAAAAGTGGTCTCATTAGGAGAACAGGACGGTGAAATATAAGTTGTTCGATTTTTTTATTCTACTTTTATTCCATTTTATTGAATTATTAACACATGTCGTCCATTATTTAAAATTAATTTTCAGTCATCCACGTGTCTTTATATTTTATATTTTATTCAATAGTGTCAATATAGGGTGAGAAAGCTAAAAATGAAACAAGTGATTTTATTTAAAAATAGGAGAAGTGGTGCAGGACAAGTTTTAATTTCTAAAATTTCAAATTTTAGTAGGGGCTCATTTCTAGTAATTATTGGTCCATTCTTGTATGTCAATCACCCAGGTTTTAGAATAAAGAATATGGAGTAATATTTTTATTTAAACGTTAATATAATATGTGCACGTATCTATATTATTTAGGATTTAAATTTTAAAGCACATCAACATAACTAAGATACAGATTCTTAAACGGGCTGAGATGTTGTGGTTGGTGGCAAAATAAAACAAAATCCTCCTTTTTTCATATTTTAATAAGATTTCAATTGAATGTATGATTGATTACGAAATATTTTCTCATTTTTAAAAAAACAAAATCTTCCCTTTTTTAATTTTTTAATAAAATTTCAATTGAATATTTGGTTGCTTTTGCTTACGAAAGAATTTCTGGTTTTATTTGAATTACATAATTGACTTTGTCTAATTGACAATGTTTTTTTACCTTTTTTCACTTTTTATTTAACATCACTATTTTAATAGTTACTAGTGTAAAACCCACGAATTTCGTGGGAATTATAAAAAAATTATAAAAAAAATCGAGAAAAAAAAAAAGAGAAAGAAAGAAATTTGTATAAAGAAAATTTAGGAGATCGAGAGAAAAATAAGAGAGGAGAGAGAGAGAGAGAGAGAAAAATTGAAAAAAAAAAGAAAGAAAATATTGATAAGACTTATAAAAAAAAAGAGGAGAGAGGAGATATGAGAGAGAAATTGAAAAAAATTGTAAAATAAAATAATTGTAAATTGTGAGAAAATTAGAATTTGAAAAAAGTGAGATGCACGTGGAGAGAATAAGATTCAAAAATAGTATATAAGGTTATATATATATATATATATATATTTTTTATTTTTTTTTCACGCCAAAGTAAGTTGGAGTAGTTATTATTGATGCAATGACAGTTTATTACAAAGAGTCTATCCATAAAGATAGAAAAGTCGTCTTCAAAAGGAGTTCTCATGAAAACGGGAAGCTCAAGTAAATTCGTGTGTCATTGAGTTGACATTCCTTTTAACGAAACAAGCATAAACATTATTGAATAATGACAAATAATTTTTGCAAACTTTAACATAATCTCTAAACACTGAAATTAATTATAACTTAAAAAAATTTGAATTTAAATTCCTTTGTTAAATAGTAAAAGCAAGGGTGGATCATAATGCATGGTTAATTTATAAGGGGCTGATAAAAATGAGAGAGAAATTAAAGAGAATATCAAGTTCAATTAAAATTGTAAAATTAACAACAACTTATGTAAAATTATAAAGATGGATTTATTAAAAGTCTATATTATTTTATGTGCAAGTTATTGTGCAACGTCTAAATAAAAAGAAAATTACAAATTCTTAATTTCTTATAGAGATGATGAAATATTACCCCTTTTTAGTTTTTTTTTTTTTTTTTCAATCAATTTCCCAACAAATTAAAGTGTACCGGTGTTGGTTTATTTAATATGGTAATGGTAATGGTAATTAAATGAGAGAGAGTGACATTTGATATTAATTAAATAAAGGCATTATTATAATAAGGACGTACCCAATATAATTAATTAGAAAAAATCAACCCAAATTGTGGCTGGCATTCTATAAAAAGGGCCCCACTTCAACCGCGTTTATGTAGTTTGAAATTAACTAATGATTATGTGTTTTTATTTTGTTGCTTTCAAAAAACAAATGATTATGTAAATTTGGGTTATATATTTTCGTTTCATACAGACAATTTTTTTTTTTTGGTTCGGTAGAAAATTTATTTTAGGTCAATTAGATATCTATTTTGAGTTTAATTAACTATTTATTTTGAGTTAATCTATTCTAAAAATATTTATTTTTTTAGGTTAGTAGAAATTTTATTTTAGGTACAAATTGGATCTAAAAATATATTTTTTCTATTCAACAATAATTTACATACCCTTAAAATGTTTTTTTTTTTTTTATAAACTTCTTTATTACAATATGCATAATTTTACACAAAATGATATTACTACGTGATTTACATATACATAGAAGTCGACTTTTTCTTTATTTTATACATAAAAGTTTACAAAATTATTATTAAAAACTTTACTTATTATTACAATTTCTTAATATACGTGTTCACCTAAATGTGTAAGTTATTGTGTGGCGAAGTGAGTACTTTTTAGTCATTTATATAAAAGTGTTAGATTTTTTTAATTAACAAACACATGTTAGGAATATATTCTTGATACGCATGTGTGTGTAGTATTAATACTCCTTTATTGTTAAAATTTATCTAATTATTTTACTATGGTAATATGGTTTCTAAATGACACACGTTTGGTAGATTTATCGAATTTCGTAATCGAGCTACCTATTATCTTTTGTTAATGTAATTATAAAATATGATTGAATTTTCCATTAATCATATTCCTTATATAATGGATTAATTTGCACTCAAAATTGGACGAGCAAAATAACATATAGGGGAATATTGACTGGGATGTGATGGGTAAATGGTAATTTCATTTTATGTGTAAAGTAAAAAAATGTTGAATTATGTACATGTAAATCTGAAATTAATAACATTTTGTATAAATTTGTAAATATTATAAAAATGAAATTTATGTAATTTTTTTTTTGAAGAAAAAAAAAATACACCATGTTCCACTGAGTAGTTTTTTTTTTGTTTTTTTTAGTATAATATTAAAAGTTAAATTTAACGATGATTAAAAAACAAAAAACATGTAAAATCATCCCAACTTGTAATATTCACCTTAATATTGTTAATCATTGATAAAAAAAATTCAAGAGACATTTATAATATAGCTTTCGAAAATAAAAAGTTGATTTTATAAGGAACTTTTTTCAAAACACATAAAATCATTGTAACTTCGTTATTAATCTTCAATTTTGATAATCATTGACAAATTTAATTTACTAAATACTCCCAAAATCTCAAATTTGTTTACATATCATTTGGCTCAGTGGTACTTATAATGCAATTTTGACACCTAGTTTTTATAGGGTAAAGTCTAGTATGCACTCGAGTGAATGTTGTGCACCCTAGTTCATGTTGCACTTTTCAGTTTATTGACTCACTTTTTGGTAAATTGTGTTGCACTTTTCAATTATTACTAAAAATATTATTATACAGTTTAATAATTGAAAAGTGCAACACCATTTACCAAAAAGTGTAAGTCAGTAAAACTGAAAAGTGCAACATGAACTCGAATCCATAGCAGACCAACCCTTTTTATAGAGTTTTTTTTTTTTTTTTTTGTTAAATTGATCCCACATGCACCAAGGATATCGTGAATGATCATATGTTATGTTTATAGACCTATTTAGTATGTTTGCTTTTACAACATGTTTTGAGTTTGGATGTGGTTGCGAGTCACTTCTTGGCTATGTTAGGAGGTGCTTACAAATTCAACGAAGCGCTTATCGATCACTTTTTATTTAAAAGACGTGAGAGATAACTTAAAAAATAAGTGATTCTACAAACTGTTAGTTATGATTAAAACACAACCTTAGTCACTAAGTCACTTTTTTTTGCTCATAATTTTTTAGGGAATTAACTTTATTGGATAAAAATAGAAAAGTACAACGAAAGCTAACACTTTTAGTCAAAATTATATATCTCAACCTAAATATACGGATAAGAATAGAAAAAGAAAACACTTAGTCCAAATCCATCTTATCTAGTGACTGTTTACACAATCAACATCAAATAAGACTAGACTCAAATTTCACACAGATTAACAACCGAACACCAATTTACCCAATAACAAAGGAACAAAGAATCCTGTCAAAAAAAAAAAAAAAAGCAACAAAGAAAATCTAAAACGAGAAAGAAAATGCACGAGAGATACTCATCTAGAAATCTAAAGGAGAGAAAAAAAAAACACAATCACAAAACTAAAACACTATACAAAAAAACTACACAAACAGAAAAATTAAAGAATCAACCTCTCCAACGAGGACCCTGAGAAAGGTCGACTCGTTGAACCCGACGAGCTACCACAAATAAAGCTTTTTGAAATGGTTGTTGACGACGGTCAATGGCGAAAACTTAGTGACGATGTTAGATGTGGTGCAAGTCGATTATCAACGGACTTTAGTGAATTGGACCCGTCCCGTTGACCCGTTTCAACAACTCTATAAAATAGTGCCAACATAGTACAACAAATGGTTGCGTAACTTGCGTTAGGTATCAACATAAATAATCCAGATATATGCAATAATGAGCTATGTGAAGGGCAATTAAGGAATTCAGTTTAATAAACTTTTAACTGTTGGTAATTAATTGATTATTATTGTAATTGTTATTATAATATCTAAAAATGAAAAAAGACCAAATCCCGAACAACGTGGGACAGAAGGTAATAGACTTTCCTATGAAAATAAAAAGAAAAAAAATGAAAAAAAAAATTCCGTTTACTTAGCCAGTGCAAAAGAGGGGTTTTATTAATATTTCTCTTTCATTCTTCTTCTTCATTCAAAGCTAAAACGCCTCTCCGATTTTTCCACTTTTCATTGAAAAATCGGAACGGTGGATATATAATCACCATTCTGCTGTCAGATCTTCGTCCTTTTCTAGTTGATTTTTTATTTTTTTATTTGTAGTTCATGTGGAGGAATTCAAAAACTTGTGCATAAGAGGGATTTTTTTTTTGGTTGGAGAAATTTGTAGGTTGGAAGTGTTGTTTCGGATAATTTTGTTCATTTGTTACAAGTAGGAGAATAGTGGTGGATTGATCTGCTCTTTTGTGAACTGTTATTTTGAATTTTTGGTTGAGGATTGGTTGTGGTAAGGGCAGATTTGATCGAGGGAGCTGGAGTTTCTGATCTCGGTGAAGTTGTTGCGAAATGGTAACGGATTTTTGTTGTGTTTTTATTGAAGTGTTGGTTTTGTGGAATGGAATGATTCTTTTGTTGTTTTGAAATCTTGAGTTGATCTGATGTTCGTTTAATCTGGAATTTCTGTGCTTGATTTTGTTATTAATATAGACTCTGCTGTTTAATTGAATGTAAACGCTGATCTATTGTTGCTTCTAACAATGCCAGCGTGTTTGTGTGTGAGATTGGTGTTCTAATGGCTGCATTTGTGGTTTGACTTCTTCAATTTGTGAAATTGACTTTGGGAATTCCGTTTCTTATTTGGGAAATTTAAATTTTGGGGAGTGCCAAAGGTTATTGAAAATGTGTTTTATCCTCTGTTTTCATTATATTGACTTGTTGATTGTTCAACAATGGACACCCATTTTAGACCGATGGAGATTCATTCAGACAATATGAAGTTAGCTCATAACCTGGAGTTAGGCTGTGTTATCCATTTTGATACCAAAATGTATATGCTGCATGCAACTTGTAAACCATTATTTAATCAGCTGGAAAACAGGCCTTTTAAAGTCAATTGTGGGGGTTCCGTGGGTTAGTTTTGCGATTTTCAACCATATAAAAACACATTAAATGAGTAGGGCTTCTCTCTGGGATTATGGTATAAGTCTCGTTGGGCTCATTTTGAATAGTTCCATTGTTAAACTTTTGTAGGTTGCGTCAGTTGCTCTAGGAGTTGGCTCAATTGTCTGGGCTGAGGATCCTGATGTAGCATGGATAGACGGAGAAGTTGTTGCAGTCAACGGTCAAGACATCAAGGTCTTATGTACATCAGGAAAGACGGTAAGCTTCATTTCATCATCACAAGTTGAAAAAATACCTTTTGATTTTTATCTGCTCCAAATGTGTTTCTTGGAAAAAAAACCAAGAATCGATACCATCATTGCATTTCCATCTGCTCACATTACTTTAAATCTCTATTTACGTTTTTCACGATAAGACTAAAAACTAGTATGTCTTCTTTGGATGCCCCACCATTCTGCTTCTAAAGGCTTTTCCCTTCCCCACATAATAATGGATTTAGCCGATGTTTGTTTTGGGTTTTAAGTGATTTTTCAAAACTGGTTTTTGAAATCTAGGGTATTTTGAAATCCTAATATATAGTAAGGTGTGTGTTTATTTTAGGATTTTGACTAGGTGGGATTTAACTTTATGTGAAATAAATGTGTAAGAGTAATTGATGTTGTATTATAATATTATTGTTGTGTGTGACTGTAATGATTGATTAATTGTGTAATGGTTAAATTTTATACGTTATTTGTACGGGTGAAATATTGGGTTTTTGAAAACCATAATTTAAAATCCTGAAGTAGAACTGGCTTTAAATTTCAAAATCCAAAAAATCATAGTTTTATAACTCAAAACAAACATGACCTTAAGGTTTTGAATTGACTCGCTTTGTATGCTGTTTGTGCAGATTGTGGCTAAGGCTTCCAATGTATATCCGAAGGATGCAGATTTCCCACCTTGCGGAGTGGATGATATGACAAAGTTAGCGTATTTGCATGAACCAGGAGTTCTATATAATTTAAATTGCAGATATGATATCAATGAGATATATGTAAGTTCAGTGTTTCTTACTCATCATATCATAGTTTTTTCTCTTCAATTCTACATGCCTATGAAGCTTGTCAAATATCACTGAAGCCATTTTTCTCACCCTTTTGTTCAGACTTACACTGGAAACATATTGATTGCTGTGAATCCTTTTCAAAGATTGCCTCATCTCTACAGTAGTCATATGATGGCGCAATATAAAGGAGCAGCCTTTGGTGAGCTGAGCCCACACCCATTTGCTGTTGCAGATGCTGCATACAGGCATGCACTGCCTTTGGTTGATGACTCAATTCTCAAGTGAATTGCAAAATTGGTCCCATATATATTGGGTGATTGTGATCATAGTATCATACAAAACTTTTTTCTCAATTAGGTCCCATAATTTTTAAAATGCTCCAATTTTAGTCCTGTATTAACATTTTTTGTTTTAGGATGATAATTAAATTAAATTGTGTTTCTTTAAAAGTTTGGGTCCCATTATGCCACATAAGCGATGCTAGTCTAGTTTCTACATTGAATTCCGACAGCTCCCGTGAGAGGCACGTGCAAAAAACCTGTAACCTTAGCAACACAGGACTAAAATTGCTTCATTTAAAAAGACTTAATTGAAAAAAGGATTTGTATGGGACTAAAATTGCCAACACCCAATAGATGCGGACCAATTTTGCAATTTACTCTTCTTTTCTCGTGCATATATGTCATTACTAAGAAGACCATTTCGTGCTCACAGGCTTATGATAAATGAAGGAGTAAGTCAGTCTATTTTAGTCAGTGGTGAGAGTGGGGCAGGTAAAACAGAAAGCACTAAATTGCTGATGCAATATCTTGCTTATATGGGAGGAAGAGCTGCATCAGGGGGGAGAACAGTCGAGCAACAGGTTCTTGAGGTAATACATTGAATGACAGGATAGTAGTGGTAAGATTCTAACTGATATGTTGCTTATTTAATGTATTATGGTGATCCTTGTTGCAGTCAAATCCTGTTCTTGAGGCATTTGGCAATGCAAAGACTGTCAGAAATAACAATTCAAGGTAAGATTTTATTCATAGACTATTTTGTGCATTATATCTGTGCCTTATACTCTGGAACTTTTCTTTTATGTATCTATGCAACTGATTTACAAATGATGATTGTAGTCGTTTCGGTAAGTTTGTCGAGATTCAGTTTGATGAAGGGGGTAGGATCTCTGGGGCGGCCATCAGAACGTACTTGCTCGAAAGATCTCGTGTTTGTCAATTGTCTGATCCTGAGAGGAACTATCATTGTTTCTATATGCTTTGTGCTGCACCTCCAGAGGTATAACTGGAGTTTTGGCTGTTTTGCTTTATTTCTCATCTTTTATTAATCTGTTTGGGAAGTCCACATACCTATGGAAGTTAAATCGTTCCCCTTTTGATATTTTATAGTGTCGCAAGAACCACAATTTTTTTTTTTTTGATATTTGAATCCTATTTGCTTCCCTTTCATTCTCAGGATATCAAAAAATACAAGTTGGGAAACCCGAGGACATTTCATTATTTGAACCAGACGAATTGCTACGAGCTTGAAGGGATTAATGATGCCAAAGATTATGTAGCGACAAGAAAAGCAATGGATACTGTGGGAATCAGCGTTGAGGAGCAGGTATTAACTTGAGCTGTTTAACAGAACAAACTGTCGCCTACTCTTGTTAACTCCCTCTTTTTTCAGGATGCAATATTTCAAGTTATTGCTGCAATCCTTCATCTTGGAAACATTGAATTTGGGAAGGGGGAAGAAATGGATTCATCCATGCCTAAAGATGAACAATCTCGGATTCATTTAAGAACAGCAGCCGAGCTTTTCATGTAATTCGTTTTACTAGGGCATACTTTAAATTAATGAAGTGTTGTAACACTGCTCTATATTGCTGAATGAATCAGGATTTTTCTTCTTTAAAAAACTTCAGCATTTTGTAGGTGTGATGAGAAGGCTCTGGAGGATGCACTCTGCAAACGTATAATTGTGACCCGTGATGAAATGATCACCAAAGAGTTGGATCCAGAGGCTGCTGCTGCAACTAGGGATGCTTTGGCCAGAACTGTCTACTCAAGGCTGTTTGACTGGTAAGCCTCACCTTTGTACTTTATAGAGATGTTTCACTTACTCAAATTTTGTTAAAAATGATGCTTACTGTATCTTTACCACAATCTGCAGGCTTGTGGATAAGATAAATAATTCAATTGGTCAAGATCCTAATTCAAAATGTTTAATCGGGGTCCTGGATATCTATGGATTTGAGAGTTTCAAGACTAACAGGTGCTTAACCGGTATGCTGTGTCTTCATTGAATCATTGTTGACATGATCTGCTTTGTTTTTCTCGGTTAAACTGTTATTTCTCACTAGCCGAACAGAATGTGCTTTGTTTGCCTCTGTAAGGTTGTTATGGTATATGTTCTTACAAACGTTGGCCGACTTTTTTCGCCTGCTGGCCTCCTCTCTCATGTTTGGAGGTAGTTTGGGGGAAGTGACAAACTTGTCCCTTCTCGTCTATATTTACTTAGGCTGCTTTCCCATTTTGATTGCATTTATGATTCACTACATTTCTATTTTCTAAAATAAAAATACGGATTAACCTGGATCAGATTTTTGCATATAACACAAATCAAATCTCATCTGTCTTTTAATTTCTGTATTAATTATTAGTTGTGCAAGCACTGCAGTGGCTCCCAGCACTACATATAGTTGTAGTGTCTTATTTCAAACACCTATTTATCCTATCGGCATCACTGAACATGCTGGAAGAAATTAGAAATATTGTTTACAACCTCTCCAAATCATGGAACAAAACACTATAAGTTCAGTTATTTTTGTATATTCAACATCTTGTCTTCGTTTCTTGTTTTCAAAATGTACAGTGTTCCTGATAATATGTTACTGCACACCAGCTCTTCTCTGTATGATGCTATTAATCATTTTATACTGTAACATATTTTGGGGGTGGGGTGGGGGTTTGAGATTTAAGATGTTAAATAAAATTGTGATTCTTGATTGCATTTCATCATTTTACACGTATGTTTGGGTTCTTTGTTTGAAGTGTGTTTTTGTTCCTCGCATGAAAGAGTTCTTGATGCTTTATTGATTGCTCGTAATGTGTATTGTGTAATCTGTTCAGTTTACTTGTTCCAACAAAATTCTTATCGCTACTACCATCACTCTATGTGCTAATGATGATTGATGAATACCTCAATGATGTCAGTGCATGTTGCTTTGTTTTATTCAGTTGCTTGACCTTAGTATTTCCTTGAAAATTGATGTGAATTAGTGCAGCTATTTTCTCACTTCTCAAATCTTAATTTGGAATGTCTGCATCTCTACAGTTTTGAACAATTTTGCATAAACTTGACTAATGAGAAGCTTCAGCAGCACTTCAATCAGGTATCAAACTTTCCGATTGTCCATTCCTTTTTTTTTAATGAATATGTCCCTTTTGAAAATTTATGATTCTCTTTATCTTCTTATCTCCAGCATGTTTTCAAAATGGAGCAAGAGGAGTATACTAGAGAAGAAATCAATTGGAGCTACATAGAGTTCATTGACAATCAAGATGTTCTAGATCTAATTGAAAAGGTTGCATTGATTATGCTGTAACTATGCTCTGTTTTATTTTTCAATTTTTCAATATATGGTGCTTGCATATGGTTCTTAATTGTGTTTTTTAGGTATTTTTTTTTTCAATCTAGATGTTCTAGATCTAATTGAAAAAGGTTGTATTGCTTATGCTGCAGCTACGCTCTGTTTTAGTTTTCAACTATTATATATATGGTGCTTGCTTATGGTTCTTAATGGTGTTTTTTAGGTATTTTTTTTCTTTGCTGATTAACTTGTTGGGCTGTATGATGTATTAGCATCATACTACCAGTCTTCACTCAGAAATGGGTTTATATCTAAAACTAACCACAATATTTCTTAATGGCTGATTTTTTTTTTATCAATTTTTATTTAGTTATGAAGGTGCTGTTTTATTTTAGCCTGGCAACTCTGATACTGGTGATTTATCTCTGCACTATGCTCATCTAATATTTTCTTTCTAATATTACATATTTTTTTAAACTTCTCAGAAGCCAGGTGGCATTATTGCTCTTCTCGATGAAGCTTGGTAAGTTTTTCATCCTTCAAGGGACACTGTTAACTAATATCTTGCTTCTTTACTTCAAGTGATAATAATAAATTGATGGTTCTGGCTATGTTATCGCTGTGACTCTGTCTTGTAGCATGTTTCCTCGTTCAACTCACGAAACATTTGCCCAAAAGCTATACCAGACTTTTAAGAACCACAAACGCTTCAGCAAGCCCAAATTAGCTCGTTCTGATTTCACCATTTGCCATTATGCTGGTGATGTGAGTTTCAATTTTGCGATTCTTTGTATCATTTCATTCACTAAAAGACTATAGTGATGAGACTTTGCCTCTATTCTGGATTACAAATGAGTTCCATTTGTCAGGTAACTTATCAAACTGAGTTGTTTCTGGACAAAAACAAGGATTATGTTATTGCTGAGCATGTGGCTCTCTTGAATGCTTCCAAATGTTTCTTTGTTTCGGGCCTGTTTCCAATATCAAATGAGGAGTCCTCAAAACAGTCAAAATTTTCTTCTATTGGTGCAAGATTTAAGGTATGAAATTTCTTGTTTCATCAACTACGTGCTGATCCTTTCCATTTCTGACATGAAGATATGAACTTTTCATGCGATGCATCTTGCAGCAACAATTACAAGCTTTGCTTGAAACTCTGAGTACCACCGAACCTCATTATATTCGCTGTGTGAAGCCGAACAATCTTCTGAAGCCAGCTATATTTGAGAATCAAAATGTCTTGCAACAATTACGTTGTGGGGTAATACTTATTTATGTTCTCTTTGCTGGTTTTTCTGTACTTGTTTTATATTTTTACACATTTATGTGTGTTAATCCAGGGTGTTATGGAAGCAATTAGGATTAGCTGTGCTGGTTATCCTACTAAAAGACAGTTCTATGAATTTGTAGATCGTTTTGGCATCCTAGCTCCCGAAGTTCTAGATGGAAGGTATCATGAGTGTTCCCATGTTTATTTTTTCTCCTCTGTAAGAAGGATATATTAACTTGTAATCTTTGATTGAATTTATGATAGTACGGATGAGGTTGCTGTTTGCAAGAAGCTTCTGGAGAAAGTCGGACTTGAAGGATATCAGGTGATGAGCCATTTTAATAATGAAAAAAGATATAGTCAACTTGTGGACGTGGTCATCTCTATTTCTTCCTTCCTGATATCATATAAGTTTGCTCTCTAGATCTTTATAAAGACTCATGGTGGTTTCGTCTTTATGCCCCCGGTTTACAACTTAAATACTCCATATAATCATATATGATACTAGAAGTCATGAAATCTCTGGTTGCTTTCTGTGCTGTAGTGTTGAATTAACTTGAATAGGATTCTGTCATAATTGTTTTAAGTTGTCACTTTCATTTTGTTGGTTATAAACTACTCTTAAGTTTTGATAAATATCTTATGATATGCTTGTAATGCCCTCAATCTTCGTTGATTGTGCTTGTTTAAAATTTATATTATGAACTTCCATTCTCTTGAAGAATGATGCTAAAATATTCTCTTGCTTATAGAAAGCAAGAGAATGGCCAATTTTTTAGCTAAATCTTGTTGTTCCTGTGTCAGAGATTTTCGGATAGATGTGCAAGCACATGAATTATTTGGGCTTTATAGCCCTTCCTCATAATTACTTTTCATTTGCTTGTTCATGATGTCAGCTTATACACTCAGGATTTAAACTTCTTGTATCAGCATCACATTATTTTAACTCTTTGGAGCTTATGATTGCTTTCCCTGTCTTATTCTTTTATGAGCATTGAGTATGGGCCTTCGCCCAGTGAATGTCTTTTTATATACACTTTAGTGAATACATTATATCTTTTTTTGCGTGCATTCTGGTGTCTAATATGCTTCTCAATTTTTTAAAAATAGCTTCATCTACCACTGTTGATCTTTTTATCTTGTATACGTGCCAATAGACTTCATTCAGAACACTTCTCAGTACAGAATACAACCATTCCTAATACAATATTGCTTTGTAGATCGGTAAAACAAAAGTGTTCCTAAGGGCTGGTCAGATGGCTGAGCTGGATGCTCGGAGGAGTGAGGTGTTAGGAAGATCGGCTAGCATTATCCAGAGGAAATACCGTTCTTATAGAGCTCAGAGAAGTTTCACATTGCTTCGTCGCTCCACAATATTTATCCAGTCTGTTTGCAGAGGTAATTGCATTTGTTGGATATTTTTCTATGTGGCAGAATTATTTTGAACCCAATTTAACAATATTTTGGTTGCGGATATTTATTTTCTTATCTCAGGAGAACTTATTAGGCATGTTTATGAAAGCATGCGTAGAGAAGCTTCTTGTCTCAGAATTCAGCGAGATTTGCGGATGTATCTTGCTCGAAAGACGTACAAAGAACTCTGCTCATCTGCTGTTTCTGTTCAGACTGGAATGCGTGGAATGGCTGCCCGCAATGAGCTTCGCTTTAGAAGGCAGACAAAAGCAGCAATTATGATCCAGGTATTCTTCGTTTTTGGTTCTTTAAAAAAGCACAAATTTTCTCATACAAGAAGAGATTTTGATGGACTACTTGAATGAATTCAGAGTCATCTCCGCAAATTCCTAGCTCGTTCAGAATATGTGAATTTGAAAAAAGCTGCACTCACCACACAATGTGCATGGAGGGGAAAAGTTGCTCGTAAGGAACTGCGCTCATTGAAGATGGTAATTTCTCTCTCTCCCTCCCGATTTGATTTTTTGGAATGTTTCAATAGATCCTTACCTCTTTTGTTTGCAAATTCTATGACTTTAACAACGTTGAGGATGATTTGAAATCAGAATCCCTTTATCACTTTATGTTGTTCTTATTTAGAATTATAAACTTGTAACATCTGTAGTTCCTCGGTTAAAGGGTTGAAGTTGGTTAAAGGGATGACATCTAAAAGTATGCATTGGTTTTCGTAAGCTGACTTTATGCTTGTCCTTTGTGTAACTCAGGCTGCAAGAGAAACTGGTGCTCTGCAAGCTGCCAAGAATAAATTAGAGAAGCAAGTTGAAGAATTGACTTGGAGATTACAGCTGGAGAAACGAATGAGAGTAAGTTGTATATTCAAACACCTTTTCTTTTGTAACTCTCCAAGCACCTTTGTTTAAGGCACATATTTTTATGAATGTTATGTGAAGAAGATTCCCCCCCTAATACTCTTATACTTGCATATATCTGTAACCGGAATAAACTCCTCTTTTCCTTTTCTATTTTCCTGATCCATCCATGTGCATTCTATATGTCTGTAGACTGACCTAGAAGAAGCAAAAACACAAGAGAACACAAAATTAAAAACAGCTTTGCAAGAGCTTCAGCTTCAGATCCAAGAAACTAAAGACATGTTATTGAAGGAAAGAGAAGCTGCAAAAATTGCCGCTGAGCAAGTCCCTGTAATACAGGAGATTCCAGTCGTTGACCATGAAATGATGGATAAGCTCAATGCTGAAAATGAAAAACTCAAGGTAAGCTGGACTACTTTAGGATTTATGTTAAATCGTAACAATGAAAACTTATTTTTCTGTTGCATTTCTTATGCAGGACCTCGTAAGCTCTCTCGAAACAAAGATAGTTGAAACAGAGAAGAAATTTGAAGAGACCAGCAAGCTTAGTGAGGAGCGGTTGAAGCAAGCAGTGGAGGCAGAGTCAATGGTTGTTAAGTTGAAGCTCTCCATGCATAGGTTAATTTCTTAATCTCTTTTTGACAATTTAAATTGAACGTGCTTTGCACGTTACTTGTGAATATTACTTAGAGATATCAAATTTTTAACGGTCTCTGCTTAAGTGTCTTGGTTAATCAATTCGGATATACCCAATAATCCATAATTAGAAAATAACTCCCTATCTCTGACTTAAATTATTTGTAACTCTGTATTTTCTCTAACTTTAAGGTATACAGTAAAGAATGCCACATTTTAGATTAGTTTTGTATGTTGAAATTAGATACTCTTCCGGGCTTATGTTCTTTCGCAACAAATATGTCCATACTCGCTTCTGTACTTAAGTTTGTCACAAATTTGTCTTATTTGTAGTCTCGAAGAGAAAATTTCTGACATGGAAGTTGAGAACAAAATTCTTCGGCAACAAACCTTGTTAACTACTTCAAAAGGAGTTTCACAACATACATCAGACTCACTTAGCAAGGTTTATTTCTTTTTTTGAAGTTTTCACTTTCTCTTTTCTGCTTTCTCGATCTCAGACTAATTCTGTACAACCTATGTGCAGATATTGGAAAATGGGCACCATGCTAATGAAGCAGTCAGATCCAATGTACTGTTCTTATCTGGGCAATATAGTTGAATGTTAAATATTGACATTCTTCCATATAATATCTGTTTCTTTTTCTTTCTTCTGTGAGTGTAAACATTAAAGTTTGAATAAATATTTGCAGGATTTACCACCTACTCCAACAAAAGGCTATGAAACTCCTGATAGCGGCAAACCAAGGCGACCCCCAACTGATCGTCAGCATGTATGTGTTTCTAAAAATAGAGTTCATCTTCATTTCAACTTTCTAATGCTGGTTTGCTTGATGATCACGATTGTTAATTATTTCTGCTACAGGAGGATGTTGATGCTCTCATGGAATGTGTAATGAAGGATGTGGGCTTCAGTCAAGGAAAACCTGTTGCAGCTTTCACAATATACAAATGCCTTTTGCACTGGAAATCTTTTGAAGCAGAGCGAACTAGTGTGTTTGATCGTCTGATCCAGATGATTGGTTCAGCTATTGAGGTAATTGGGTGTATCCGCGTTATGCAATTATATTTAGATGTGAGGTCAATGTTGTCTACATTCTTGACAATGAATATGGACTATATCCTCGAGTAAATTGCAAAAGTGATCCATATCTATTAGGTCTCGGCAATTTCAGTCCCATACAAATTAATTTTTGCAATTAAATCTTTTTAACTTTTAAAATTTGGCTACTTTAGTGCTATATTGATAATGTTGTTGGTTTCTTACACGTATTGCTCATGGAGTGTCTGGAGTTCCATGTGTCAGTCAATCTAATGACTTAGGTCGCTTATGTGGCATAATAGGTTCCAAGAAATTAATTAAAAATCAAACAAGTTCCCAAATTAATCACTTATCCCAAAATTATACTACCTCTGTCCTGTTCAATGGTTTACATAAACTTTTGGCCCAGAGATTAAGAAATATAATATTAAATGTGTAGTGGTTAGTTGAGGTGGAGAGAGTTAAGAGGTTTATGTCCAAATGTTTCAGTATTAATTTGGGACTTTTTTTTTATAAATATATAAAAATTACATTTTCACTTAAACGATGCCAAGTCATTAGATCGGTTGCCACATGGAATTCTAGCGTGCGAAAATCCAATAATATTGTCAATAAGGTCTAAAAGTGCATCATTTTAAATGTTAGTAGGACTTAATTTCAAAAAATATGGGACTGAAATCTCAAAGACCCAATACATATGTGACCAATTTTGCTATTTACTCTCCTACTATCAAAGAATTGTATAGTAATTGAGCAAGAACTAATTTGCAGGATCAAGATAGCAATGACCATATGGGTTATTGGCTTTCAAACACTTCTACGCTGCTCTTCTTACTTCAGAAAAGTCTAAAACCTGCTGGTGCAGCTGCTGCAACACCAGTGAAACCAACCTCCCTTTTTGGCAGAATGACCATGGTATTTTATTTTTATCATTCTTGCATGGTTTACCTCTTTTAGGTGATGTTTGCTTTGATTTTTAACTTTGGTTTTTAAAAATCAGGGTTTCTGAAACCTAGTGGATTTTGAAATCCTGGTAAAAAGTATGTGCAAGTGTGAATGATGTTGTATTATTATATTGTCGTTGCGTTTGATTGTAATGATTGGATAATGTGGGTTATGATTTAAATATATTAAAGTGTAAGGAGAGAGAATTGATTGAATTCGAAAGTGTGATAGTAGGTTTATAGATGTTGTAGTGGTGGTTTTATAAAACTGGGTTTCAAAATCCCGAAGTAGAACTGGATTTAGATTTGTAAATCCAATACCTGGTTTTTAAAATCCAAAACAAACATCACTAAGATGTTACCATAAGATGACATAAGTTATATTAATTGAATTCATTTACAGGGATTTCGCTCTTCTCCATCAACTGTCAACCTTGCTGCTGCTGCTGCAGCACTGGAAACAGTGCGCCAAGTTGAAGCAAAATATCCTGCTCTGCTTTTTAAGCAGCAGCTCACTGCATATGTTGAGAAGATATATGGTATTATTCGAGACAACCTGAAGAAGGAGTTAGGCTCACTCCTTGCTTTATGTATCCAGGTACTTCTTGCTGTTAATTTGTTGAATTATTGGTAGATTTCTTTTCGGTAGTGGAACAATGTGTCTGTTTTGTGTGAAATTCCGTGTAGTCTTCTTTGAACAGGTAATTCAGCTATCAGAAACTGATGCTTAAGCATCAGTATTTTCTAAATTCATTTTGAATTTTATTTTGGTAAAATCAGGCCCCAAGAGCCTCTAAGGGTGCGTTAAGATCCGGACGGTCCTTTGGCAAAGACGCTCCAACAAATCACTGGCAAGGGATTATTGATTGCCTCAACTCCCTTCTCAACACATTAAAGGAAAATTTTGTAAGTCGTGAATCTTGCTACATTTATACATGATTTGTTAAGGTTCATTATCTAACAATCATTGGTTTTTTAGGTTCCCCCTGTTCTCATACAGAAGATATTTACTCAAACATTTTCATATATTAATGTGCAACTCTTCAACAGGTGAATACATATTTTTTTTTATTGTCTTTGAATACTTTTATACTTCTTATACAACAAAGAGTAACTGATGCAAACATACGACTTTTAGCCTTCTTCTACGCCGTGAGTGTTGTACATTCAGCAACGGGGAGTTTGTTAAATCTGGACTAGCTGAGCTAGAATTGTGGTGCTGCCAAGCAAAAGAAGAGGTAATTCATGTCTACATCTGATTATCATCCTATATTGTAAATAAAGGTAATTTTATAAAAGAGAAAATGAAAAGGTAGGCGATAGCTACAACCCAACTTTCAAGGGGTTATAATGATTTGATGAAAATAGGCCTCGTAAAACCTTAATCCGTAAACCCAATGGGAAAAACCAGGAAAAGGAAAAAGAGTACCTATTATTGTCATGCGAAATACTGATGCATTGTTTTCTTGCCTTGTTTTTCCTGGATTGCAGTATGCTGGCTCAGCATGGGATGAACTTAAACACATAAGGCAAGCCGTTGGGTTCTTGGTAAGTTCATTTCTAGTGAATCGTGTTTATTTATTACAGTGTTTCACCCTTGAATTTGGTAATCAAGCTATTCGACTTGACTATACTTGCAGGTTATTCATCAGAAATACAGAATATCATACGATGAGATCACCAATGACTTGTGTCCAGTAAGTCAACTAGCCTTATCATCCCCAGTTCACCCTCCAAGAATAGGAAAACGAAATGGATTAATTGCATTAAAATCAAGATATTTTCACGTTTTTTCAGTTACAACAAATGTTTTTTAAATTCAATACACATACCTTTTAAATTATACTCCATCATATGACTATTTCCGGGCAACTTATGCTGACGTGACATCTAGAAAATCTTTGAAAAAATAGTGTATAAATTCTCACGACCTTTGTTGGCTTTTGCATTTTTCGGGCAACTTATTGTTTCAATTTAATCACAACTTTTTTTTTTTTTTGCAATTTCATGCACTTTCACGTCAGCTTGATTGTAATTAAAAAAACGTGAAAAGGCCGTGATATATTTTGCAATTAACCCAAATGAAATACATACAGAAATTGTGAATATTATCTGACATTTTTTATTTGGTGTCCTCAGATTCTGAGTGTCCAGCAGCTCTACAGAATATGCACCTTATACTGGGATGATAACTATAATACTCGAAGCGTGTCTCCTGAAGTAAGTAATCTTGTACCTAAAATATTAATCTCTCTGTAAAAATAAATGTTTGGACTAATCTCGTTATTTAACTTTAACCACAGGTTATATCCAGTATGAGAGTGATAATGACCGAGGACTCGAATAATGCTGTCAGCAACTCGTTTCTGTTGGATGATAATTCCAGGTAATTTTTTATTTATGGTTGCCATCCATTTGCATGACTTAAGGACTATTAGAGGGTTATTTAACTAAGTATACGAAAATAGTAAATATTCCCTCCGTCCTGCCATAAACTTCCCTTTGTTTTTTTTGCACGGAAATTAAGGAATATAATATAAAATGTGTAGTAGGTATTTTGATGGAATCCCTATTCCTTAGTAACAGATTCTATAGTCTATTTTGGTTTAAAACACATTAAGTCAAATGTTGTCATTCTTGTGGCAATTTTTTGTTTCTGAAAAAATAAAGACTTATCTCTATTGTATGCAGCATTCCATTCTCAATCGATGAATTTTCGGGTTCAATTGAAGTGAAGGAATTCTTAGATGTCAAACCTGCAATTGAACTTGTCGAGCATCCCGGCTTCCATTTTTTACATAGCTGAGGCGCAACGGGACCAACATAGTTCAAGTTTCCAACACGCGGAATTGCATACATACACTGTAAATTTGTCAAGGTTTTAGATTTCATTCTACGAATCACTATAAAACTATTCTTTATCTGTTTATTTAAATTTCTCAGCATTAGGGGCCAGGGAAATTCTTCCAATGTGCAAATTGCCTTTCTGTTTTTTGTATTGTTTTTATCCATGCCAAATTGGCAGCATATTTATTTTAGGGAAGTAGGATTTTTTACACTTTTATTTCTCTTTTCTTTTTTGGTGGTTGAGGATACCACCTACATTTCCATGTAATGTAAGCTTTTAAGGAAATCATGTGTTAGAAATATACGTGTTTGTATGAAAGATAAGATGATGAAGAATGTTGTGCTTCCAATTATGTTTTTCGGTTTATTGGAAGTGATGCACATCGTTTTTTAGTTCAAATTTTACTCAATTACAAACTTGATGTATTTTTTATTTTTTTTTTGTAGTAAGAAGTCTTGTAATTCAATTTTTCATCAACTTGTGTAATAGTTAGAAGGACGACGCTAAATTAAAAAAAAAATTCAATTATGACTATCTAGAGGTCTGATAAAATACCTAATATATGGTTAGACTCAGTTATTGATATTGGCATATGAATATGCATAAATGATTAAATATGTCGAGATGTAAAATATTTAGTTGAGTATTTTTGAGTTTAATTGTAAATTGATTAATTGAGACAGCTCTAGTGGTTAGAGTTCTGACAATAGTTGTCTATTTTGTACAAGAATATCTTTGTAATCGAATCACAGTTAGTTATTTTGCACATATCTTTTAACTGGTGGCAAATTGTGCTATCGTGTCGTGTTTCGTGTCGACACGATAGTGACACGACACGATAAGGTCAAACACGAACACGACACGATAAGGATATGTGTCGACACGACACGAACACGATAATTTTTGTGTCGACACAATAACGACACGATAATTTTCGTGTCGACGTGACACGACATGATAACGACACTTAACACGATAACAACACGATAACGATACGATAAGAAAATAAATCAATTTAAAATTGTATTAAATATATAAAAAATAATATATTTATATAAATATAAAAAATTATCGTGTTATTATCAGATACGTGTCATTATCGTATCGTGTCATATCAGGTTAACGGGTTGTTAACAGGTTAATGGGTTACCTGTTAATTTTATCGTGTTTAACGGGTTGACACGAACCCGACACGAAATTTTCGTGTCGTTATCAGGTCGACTCGATAACGACACGAACCCGATAAGACCAAACACTAACCCGCAATTTTCGTGTCGGATTCGTATCGTGCTATCGTGTCGTGTCGAAAATTGTCACCCTACTTTTAACTGCACATCACAATGATGTGTTGTTGTACTAAACTCAAATACAAAATAAAACGGTATGATTCTATCACAAAAGACGTTTTTGTACATAAGAGATCCAAACTTGTGTCGCACTCTCACGTGCTATATGTAATTGGTTTGAATACTCGAATGGATGTTTGAACGCACTAAATGAGCACCCAACATGTAAGAAAGGACAAGTTTTGAATACAAGTATTATGTCATTTGTATTAAACTCTTTTTTCTCGTGTGAATGTATATTAGTTATTGTCGAAATGGATAATTTTGCAAGTTGGTCGAAAAAACGAGGAAATTAATTAATATTTGACTTTGGAAATAAGATGGGAGTTTGTTGATAATATATGAATGAAGAAATAGGACCACTTGTATGAGGGACTTCACATGATTTCTTGAGCATTTACACACACGACTCTGCTGTTTTTTTTCCACTTTGGACCCCCCAATGGACCAATTTCATCTTCTACCCACACACACATTTGATTTACGGAGTATATCGCATATGTCAGAGTAAAACTCGTGCGTATCCCTTAAAAAAACACCCGTGTGTATCAGTTGCTCGAAACAACTACATACAACTATCATTTTTTCGTAAAATAACCAATACTTAGAAGTTTAAGTAATATAACATTTTGCGTTGGTCACAAAATTAGTGCATTGTACAACGTACATAGCATAAAATCAGGTCCGACCTTTGACATAATGACAATCTTGGGACCCTTGGAGAGGGGGTTGAGGGGAAGGGTGAAATGAAATATTACAATAATTTTGATTGAAACGTGACACTAACTTTAATTGAAATGTGACGAGTGAATGAATCTAGATTCGTATACCAGATGCATATGAGACTATGTGTTCATTTAAAAACACAATAAATAATTATAAATGAATTAAATTGTGAAGTCACACTTTTAAGAAAAAATAGCGCAAAGGACAATTATTATCTAAACTTTATTCATTAAATTAAAGGACAATTATTATCTAAACTTTATTCATTAAATTAACTTTCATCGAAAAAATATCAGTAGTTCATATGCTACTGTTGTTGTTGTTGTTTTTTTTTTAATTAAGCCTAAGATTTGCATATTAATAATTGAGACAATCCCTTTAATTAACCTACTAATGAGCTATCTTATTGGATAATAGAAATCCAACGTGGGCTTAAATGAGCCATTAAGTTTTTTGGGCCTTGGATATCAACATCGTTTATGTGGTCTTTCAATTTAATCCATCAACATAATAAACTCCATGAATTATTACTAGTACTTCCAATTTAATCCATCAACATAAAAAATATTCAGAGTCCTATCATATTGAGGGCGATACATGTTAAAAATTCAGTAGGGTGAAATATCAGTAGAACACAAAAAGTGAAATAGGAAAATCGAACTGAGAACACTTTCATTGTGCAAATCATTTCTAAGGGGTCAGTCCGTACAAAGTTTTACTCTCGCTCTCGTGAACCCCGCGAGTGGAAAAATAGAATTTATGAGATTTTTTTTTACAATGCATGTTGAAAGAATTTTGTCTCATTTAAAAGTTCGAACTTGTAGAGAAGTGGAGAATTAATTTTTGTATATTAATTCATAATACTTCTCCTCACTCGTGGATCGAAGTATCACCTCCCTTGGGGTAATGTCGGCAGATATAGAGCTGAATACAACAGAGTGAGTATACACAAAAATTCAATAATATCAACCAAGTGATATCATAATTTAATTTTATTAAAGATTAAGACATGAAAAATGATAGTGATATAATTTAAAATCAATAGTTTTATTTTTAAAAAAATGCAGAAAGTGGTACCTATATATTATTTGGGCAGCATGCATGGGATGGTGTTGCATGAATCAATTTGTGGTCATAATTTTGCAATTTGATCCTATGGACCATAAAACTTACAATCAACATGATATTCATAATCTTTATCCATGCCCAACCATTGGGATTGGATAGTGTTATATATATAAATATTGACTTAGACTTAAATTAACATGTATGACAATGAGTTTTGTATAAATCGTTATCATGTAAATTAGTTTTATCGTAAAATTATGTCTCAATGTTATTAACAAAGATTTGTGGAGGACGATTTCACTTAAGACATTTACAAACTACCATATATATTAGTAGTATTCATCCCTTTAATTAAAAGGTTAAAACATCATATCCAAATTATGTTTTGTCTCACACCGAATCTTTTCTAGTTGAATTGCATCATAAAATTCGCATTTGAAAACGGTGTAATTGCAAACTCGAAACTAATTTTTGCACAAAATCAGTCGAACATTGCCTTTTTTTATTTTTTTAATTTAAGCGTTTAGTCACGATTCCTGTTGAACATTTTTAGGAGTTTACAGATCTGCATGAGACGATTTCATAGTAAAATATTTCACAAATTAACACTATTATTTTTTAAATGTTAAAACGTCGTACACAAATTATGCTCCGAGGGTCCCACAAAAGCACTTTTGGTTGTTAATTTATTATGAATACATACCTCCAAATTGGGTGCAAATCCGTGTGGCCATAATTATTGAATCTGCTTATCAGAAATTGCCAAAACAGTAGGAGCCGTCAACCCAAAATTAATGTAAATAAAATAATTATATTCTTGTATTAGTTGAGGTTTACGCGTTGCTAATAATTACTTTACGTAGGTTTTATTATTTTGTCTTCTTTCTCAACTCTAATTTTGTTTCAGTTTTTCTAATTAATTTCTACTTTGGTCGGTACATTGATTTTCTTTTTTTATATATATAGTTACATTTATGGCGAATTTAAATATACATATATAGTTCTTATTTTTTCAATATTTTTTATTTGAATTATTTTAATAAATATATTGTCCACATCAAATGAAATATATCTCCAAATTTTTGTAATTAATTTGTTATGTCACAAAAATTGCCATGAAATTAAAACAGCATTTTTTTAGATTTAATAATTGGAAAAACTTAAATTCTTAGGAGCTCGATCGACTCACTAAATCAAGTTTAATAACAAATTTAAATCAAGTTTGAATATTATAACCTTATGAATTAATGTATACTATAATCTCTTTTTTATTTTTAAGAAAATATCTAAGGCATTAACTCTCTACGCGCAAAAATATTAATTGTGTTAATTAATTACTAAAATTAATTAAGGTTCTGATTTGGTTCAATTATTGGTCGTATTTTGACGACGTTTTTATAATTAAGGATATGCCATGTGGCATTATCTCATCATTGGGTAGATATATATGGTCAAAATGATCAGGTAATTAGCAACTGAGAATTTAAATCACAATTAATTAATCATAACAATAGAAATAATGGCATTATTCTTTGAATCCATTTATTAAATTAAGCAATCAATGCTGTTTGGTGAAGTCCATAATTTTTAATTTTTTAATATCTCAAGATCATTTCTCAGCACATGACGTCGGTTCACTTATGTAAAATTAAAGTAATTAAATTTGATTGAAAATATCTGTTTTTAGTTATTACAATATATATATATAATTAATTAGTTATATTTAAAAGTTAAAAGTAAAAAATAATATTGCAAATTAAACCTAGCTACCTTGATAAGAACATTATTTTGTATTTTGAAAATTAAGGGAGGAGTACTTCTTTTAAAATAAATTAAGTTTATTAATTGACATGCATAATGATAATGATGTGGATAGATTTATAGATAAATATTGGTTTAATTAAGTAATTGAAATTATAAGTTTGACTAAATTCTTACTAAGGACTAAAAACGGCTAATGCCATGTGGTCTCATGTGTTTATGACCTTAAAAATCTATATATATAATTATTTGATTTTGGTCAGACCTAATTCATCACTTAAGTAAACTCTAGTCATGTTCCAATTAGACTTATTTTAATTATTTAATTAAGCTAATTATTTTAAAAAAATAAAACTTTATAGGTCTAGTTGGCTCTAGCTAGCTGAGCTCATAGGTATAGGTATGTGCAACTTGGAATTAATTTCATGAATTTGAAATTTATTGCATAATATATTAATTTACATGATACATTAATATATATTTAAAAAAAAATGATATTGTACCCTTTTTTTCTCGATGAAAGCTACCAAACTTTTCTTTTTCAATTCGTCTGTCTCAATGAAAGCTACTCATTTAAATTTTTGTCAAACTAGTTCCTTTCACGTTTCATTATATTATATATTCTCTCTCTCAACCATATATATTACTTCTAATACATCTATTTAATTATTATATCATATTTTTTAACCTCCGTACCCAAAATTCATGGATAGCTTTTACCAAACGGAGGGAGTATCTACATTTTTTTTTATTAAATATTTCTCTGCATTTCATACCCACTATATATAAATTTTATAATATAGTACGTACTACTATTCGTTAATTGATATTGTCCTAAGTTTATTAAAGCAAAATAAATTAATGCAATAAAATGCAGCAAAATCGACCTCAACAAAATTAAGTATATATACAACTAACATTTTTTTTGTTTCACTTTCTGAATCATTGGAATGAAACTCAAAGTGGAATAAAAAAGTTAACACAAATGATTACATTGCAAAGTAGGGACTTTGGGCAGTCGCTTTCCACTTAAAAGAATGCATATTTTTAATTCTATGCTTAATTTAAAATTTAGCATTTTAGATATGCCTCTATATTTTGTTAATAGTATATGTATAGATTCATGTACTTTGCAAAAACCTAATTTTAACTCCTGGCCTTATAATTCACTAATTATTTTTACCTCGGCAAATACTTGTATATATATTAATTTCACCATGAAAAGGATCCGTCAGACGGTCTCACACAAGTTTTTGCCATTTTTTAATAAGTACTAATTCGCATTAGTTACACTAGTAATTCACACGTGCATTGCAACTACGTATCAAAGTGTTACTCTTTTATTTTATCTTTTTATGCACTTTCGGAAATACATTTTCAATTAATGTACTTTTTTGTTGCTATTAATATTCTTAATTCCTTCACCATACTCTAGAGCATGGAGAGTAGGGATCCTCGGGGTGGATTTCACACTAGCTTTTGAGGATAATTAAGAAAAATAAAAGTGCAAAAAATCAACTAAAAAGATTTGAAAAGAGGAAACTAGGGCAAAAAGGAAAAAAAACCAAGGTACAAGGAAAGTGCATCAACAAAAATAATTAGAAAAAAAAAATACGTGGAATAAAAAGTACAATGAATATATATATACAAAAAATTATACCTTGAGTGTGAGTGGAGAATGATTATTATCTATTTTGGGTGGAGGAGTTAGCACTATTGATACTTAAATTAATTAAATACATTTCGTTTGGGTAAAAAAAGTAGTCAATAAATATAAATATATTATAAATTAATTTGTAAAAGAGTAGAACCAACCCCCACACCAAATTAAAATTCTCTCATTTCCCCACATTTTCCTCCTCTCCTAAAAATAGAACAATTTGATTCTTTCTTATTCTTCTTTTTGACCGAAAATCGAAAAAAGAATAATTGTAGAAATTAAATAAAATCTCAAAAATATTTTAAAAAATTAATTAAATATTACTATAAAAAATTGATTTACAAAATAAAAACATGAATACATAAATAAAATATGGTGCTTTAAAATATAAACTAAAATTTATATATAGAATATTTAAATTAAAAAAAACATTTTAAGAAAAAATCTGTTAAATAATAAGAAAATCAATTAAATCTTAAAATTAATTTAAGTAAAAAATATTTTTAAAAAAATCTAAATAATATTAAATAAAATTTAATTTTAATATATTTTTAAAATAAACTTATTTAGCTTCAATTGATTTTTGAATTTCTTAAAATTTTAAATTTATTTTTTTCAAGTATTTTTTAATATAATTATTTTTAAATATCTAGTTATTTTTAAAAAATAATTTTCACATCTTAATTAGTTTTTTTTAATTAGTTTAATTTTCATGTGTAAAATAAAATTAACAAATTTGCTACATCACCAAAACATGATGAATGAATCCAAACTAATCATTGATAACTCGATCGACGTATATGTAATAAAATGCGATATAAAACAACTGTAAATGAAACGGAGGGACATATATACTTTGAAATTCATGGAGTCGGCTGGAACATGTGTTACAAGGTTGAACTTCGAGCTAATTTAATTTAATTATAGCTAGGGGCGGTTGAAATAAGTCTAATTATTAAGTAACTAATTAACAAGAAATATATATGGGTTAATTAACTAAATTCACTTTTAAGCAAAATTAAATTAACCAAAGTAATTTCTTCGTGGGGGACCTTATTGCATGTGCCACGCAAAACAGTCTCTTAGACTCAATTAAATTAAGCATTTTCATTTCATTTAATAAAAACGAGTGGATTATCGAGGGAAAATTAGTGAAATGTATATAGGAGGTGGGCTAGATTGCGTGTTTTAGCCTCTCGAATTAAAGATAAATTAATTTTGGAATTCGTGTTAATTGGGTGGTTTTTGATTGACGTAAAATTAATGCATGCACACCTTAGCCCTTGGACCAACATTACTACGTGGTTTTTGATAGACGTGAAGAGGTGTTCTGTTTAGTAGGGATGACAATTTATATCGAATCGTGAAGGAGGCATAAACGGGCTCCGCCCCGTTGCTACTCCTGGTTTATGAGCTCGAATTGCAAACAAATTGTTATAGTGAAATTTTATTATTAAAATTTAAAAGTTGAGATTAGATTGTGATTCAAGAAAATGGGGTGATTTTATCTGTAATTAAA
The DNA here is from genome assembly GCA_963675135.1 of Galeopsis tetrahit. Taxonomy (NCBI): domain Eukaryota; kingdom Viridiplantae; phylum Streptophyta; class Magnoliopsida; order Lamiales; family Lamiaceae; genus Galeopsis; species Galeopsis tetrahit. The sequence continues at coordinate 2,485,339 of OY776126.1, read as the reverse complement.
TTATTTTATAAATTATATGATGTGTTATACTTTTCCGTCCGGTTCATTTTACCATTTTGGTCCGTCCGTCTATAAGTTTTCTATACCTTTTTTGGTAAATATTTTTTTCTAAAGGGTAAATATTTTTTCTTACACATCATTTTATATCTTACTTTTTCTCTATATATCTCTTTCCTTCTTCCAATCACATCACTTGTACTATGGCAGTGTTTTCAAACTCTACAAACTGCTTCCAAAATCACTTTTTTTTAAAGATGTTTTCTCACAACTTTTACTTTTGAGAAGTGCTTTTAAGCTGTTTATAGAGTTTGCAAACACCCCGTATATCTATTATTTAATCACTTTTCTTAATCTATTTGTCAAAAAGTAACGTGAAACTTATAGACGGACGGAGGGAGTATAAATTTTAAATTAATAAAATGAGTAACTTTCGAATAAATAGATGTTAAATTTGTTTCACGACATATTTCACACTATCCACAAAGAATTATCAATATAGTATTGCAGTAGCCAGTAGACACCTGGTGTAACAAATTAGAGAACAAGCAAGGGAGTTAGTTATTACTCAATTTGGAATACTAAAATCATTTTGTGTAATTAAATCATTTGTGTAATTAAGAGCTAAAAACCATGTAAGAGGGCGGCCCCTAGGGTTTCTAAACCCCCATTCCCAAAATAAAATAAAATAAATTACAATGTACATATTTATATTATATAATTAAATTATGAAAAAAAAATGTGGAATGTGGCAGATGCAATGGTTGAAACATGCATGTAATTTGGGTCAAACAAACGGTTTTACCGACCTCATCAACTGAACATCGTTACTGGAAAGCGTGACATTTGGTTAATTTATTTATTTAATGTGAGTATTTATCTAATTAATTAATTAATTAGCTCAATTATTCAACTACCTTTCGACTAATTAAGATTTATTTAAACAATTTCCATGTTCTCTGCCATGTGGCTTAACAAGAATTTAGGATCCTCTGTGTATGTTATTTATTTTGTTTTAATTTAATTCAATTTGGAGTCATTTTAGCTACTCATTTAAAGATTATTTCGTTAATATGTTGTTGATTTCAAACTACTAATGCGTGATCATTTTTAATGGCGTTGCAAAGATTGTGATTTATTTGGTCGGTTTGTAAGAATATTGTTTAATTATGGCAAAAATGTATTTGAGAGAGAGAAGGAATATTAGAGACTTTTGCATTTCCAAAACCCATGTTGCTAACTTAATTTAACTTTGGAATCATGTTTTTTTAATTTGTAGAAAGACCAAATTATCTATTTTATTCTTTTGGTAAAAACATATACACTATTAATTTCAATTTTCAACGCTCTTTAAATAAATGTAAGCAACTAATCACTATTTTCATCATTTCATTTTCAATTATTGATCACTATTATAAGTTAATTATATATAGTAATACAATTTTATCCAAAATAAATATTCTCTCAGTCAAATTTTATAATTTTAAGGAATATTAATAATTCATCTATAATATTAGTAGATAAAATAGAGTCAATATAAAGGGGTGTGTAAGAGTATTATTTAAAAAAAAAAAAGAGAATACACAACAACTTTATATAATAAAGTTGAACATCCTAAAATAAAAGTAGATTAATTAATACGAGTAATAAATTTGTATAACACCATTTCACACAAATTTCTTATTTCAAAAAACAATCATATTCGAAATTTTAAATTGAATATTCTCATTTTGGATTTACATGAAATCTCATCAACAAGACTTCAACTACCACAATTATCCAGAGTTTGAGTCACCTGGATAATCGGGAGTGAAATAAATTTAATTTAATAGAAATTTGTTAGCATTATTGATGTATTTTAAAATTTTAATTAATATCAAAAGATTTAGTGAGCAATTTAAATAATGTGATCTAATCATACTAAATTTATTCGAATGTGACCGGTTAGATACTCTAAGATTTATTCCATTTTCTATATATATATAAATATTCTTTCAAAAGATTCACTTATTACCATGTGCCACAATTATATATGCTCCACTAATAATCACTAATGTAGCCGTCAAATAATCTTTCACGTTCTGGTCAAACCAATAGTATGTTTTTTTTTACTTAATTAGGGAATAAAGATTAGCTAGAAAAAGAAAAAAAAAGTATGAAAAAGATTAATATCGAGTCATACATATTAGATGGAACTTGTATATATTTTCCCTGTCCATAAAAAGTGTGTTCGTGTGTTCATATTTTTTTGACATACATTTCAAGAAGAAGAAGATAAAATAAGTTGGTGTAGAGTAAGTATAAAATGAATATATTTTTGATGGACAAACAAAGAAGGTAAGTGAACATAACTTTGATGGACAAATGAAGTATATATTTTTAACAAATAAATCACTAAATCAATTTTCAAGTCTAATTTCTTCCGATTTGTTTACATGTGTGTTACACGTGATTATTAAAAACGTATATCCGTCAAATTTTATGCATAGTGAGAGTACAATGTTTTCTCTAACTAATTCACAAACTACTTTTTCACAATTCACAATTTTTTGAGTTTAAAAAAAGATAAAAATACTCAATTTTAATTTATAAGCCCTGATATTGCGAATCGATCAATTGTAAATTAGACAGGGAAGAAAGTGAATGAGATCGATTATTTGTTTCAATTTTGATGTTTCACATTTTATTTTACTATATAAATGATTAAGATGTATAATATTAACAAATAATCAATATTCTACAATATTGAGGGCGACGCGCGTTAAAAATTCAGTAAAATGGAATATCAGTGGAATAGAGAAATCGTATCGGAAGAAAGTTGTGCAAAAGTTGTTGTTTAGGTGAATTTTTTTTAGGTGGAACCAACGTCCATTGACAAAAGTTGTATATATTAAATTAGAAATAAGTGTAAAAGTGCATAATTAAAAGAATCCAAAACAAGTCTAGAGGTTAGGGTGTTCGAGTTAGTGAGGCACGCACGTTAAGTACCGTAAATTTAAATATTCTCTAATTCACAATAATTTGGATAAAGTCATAAAACGAGTCCATTTTAACTCGCATTCTAAATTTTGTTGATTATACAATTCATTTAAGATTTTTCAGATTTAAGTTCACCGAAATGATTTGCTAAAAAAAAAAAAAAACCAAAATGCTGCTTTTTTTTAGTCATTGTGATTTCTGTAAAATCCAAATTTTATATATATATATGTGTCATAGACAAAATCCAAAACAAAAAAATAAATAAAACAGTGTACTAGATATAAATAAAGTTAGCGTTATTCTTCTCTTCATGGGATTTGATAATTTATTAGTAGTGGGATAATCAAATGCTTCGGGTGTACATGACGATTCTTATTATCATTTTAATTAATTCAGCTTTCTTATAGTATATAAATTAATTAAGATAATTATTTATGATGAAGAATGATTGATCTTCTTTCTTTAAAGAGAAAGTCAAGTATCAACTTTACTAATAAGGCTAGCTACATGCCCAAATCATATTGGTTGCTACAAATCACAAATTAAAATGCATCACACAAATTAATATATATATACGCACCCAATTTATATATGAATCATATATAATTTTCTCTAAAATTACATAATAGATTGGTAGGAGCCTCTAGTAAACTCATGTGTAGTATAATAAGTAGATGGCACCCGTTTCATACAACTTTTGTTAATTTCAATTTAATAATACCTTTTTGTGTTGTCACTCCATGGTTTTAAAGTTAATTAGAATCAAATGTGAAAGACTTTCATCTTAATTATCTATTAATTTGAATTCTGAATATGGCTATAACTTTGATACCATGAAAATATTAGAATATCTTAATTTAAAACCGTGAATTTATAAAGAAGTCTAAAAGTAATGCATTATATTATACTAATTTTCCTAATAAAATGTTCATCATAATTTTAGAAATATAGTTCGATTAAAAAAATATATATACACACACTAGGCCAACGTACGTGAGTACGTACGTCACTTGAACATGTTGTATTTTTATTACGAGAAAATTAAATCATGAAAACTTTCTAGCTATACATCACAATAATACTCCTATGCTATGATTAATGTATCATCCTCATCGATCACATTATTTTTTGAAATTATACCTTGTATATTAAATTCGTTGAGGGAATGCCAACATCGTTGTTGATGCAATTAGTTCTACGAATTACTTTGACACTATACTTGGAATTATTATTTTTTAGTTTATCGGGAATTACTCTCTCAATTCGTGAATGTTCAGATAATCTTTGTTAAACGGTATGCTAATACTTCGACACATAAGATAGCTATAGATCGATGCTCGAATTTGCTATAATGAAAATTAAGTTATTAATATTTTTTAAAATATTAAAAAAAATGAAATGAGTAGGTATTTGAATTGTAAGATGCATTAATTGTGTATACTTTTATTAAATAATTTTCAAATGAAACATCAAGTAATGAGTCAAAGCTGATATCACCGCCACCGGCAGCCTCCAACCACCGTGTGCACCGCCGGCGTTCCTACGTAGAATTTTCCTTCCAACCTTCATTCATGGTACCTGATATACATATTTACACACACTGCACACATACGTTTCACACACACATACACATATATAAAAATAAATAAATATAAATAACACCGCCGAAAAGGCAGAAATTCTTTCATTGATGATATTATTACCAAACTTTATGGTACTTTATGAGTAGAACTACACAAGCTTCCACGAACTAGCTACACTCATCTTAATTAATAATAATAATATTAATCACATTAATTCTTTAATTAATTTCTTAGGGAACTTTTTCTTTCACGCGTAGTTGGTTGCAGCTCATCATTATTATTAATTAACTTTTCCAAGCCTATTTAATTATTTACCAAAAATACACACACATATAAAATTGATTTCTAGTAACAGAAATCATGTCATTATAACTTTTAGCTAGAGAAACAGTAATGAGAGGATTTTGCTACTAAAAAACGGTTTTCTTGTAGTGTTGTACGGTTTGACCGACACAATTTTTAAGAATTTTTTTTTAATGGTTTGTGATGTAAAATAAAGAATTAGTATTTTTAGGTGATTTGGTGAGGCGTAAAATAGTTTCGAAGAGTTGTAAAGTAAAATGTATATACTCCCTCCGTCCGCCTATAAGTTTCCCATTTTACCATTTTGGTCAGTCCGCCTATAATCTTCTCATACCTTTTTTGGTAAGTATTTTTTCTTAAACTTCACTTTATATCTTACTTTTTTTCTCTATCTCTCTCCTCTCTCCTCTCTCAATCACATCACTTGTATTATATCTATTATTTAATCACTTTTCTTAATTTTTGTGCCAAAAAGTAACGTGAAACTTATAGGCGGACGGAGGAAGTAAAAAATAGTGTTAAGAGGCTTGACAAAGAGTGACAATTTAAAAAATAAAATGATGTTGGGAGGGTATTTTCATATTAAGAATGTGCAAATAATATTGAAACGTCCTAATAAGAAAAATGTGCAAGTAATTACGGAACAAATGAATAATTATGAATAAATATAGGTAGTGTGTGTATTCTTACAAGAGACGCGGTTGCTTAATTGAGAGAGCCGGCCACACACAAAGCATGGGTGGGGGGTGGACTACTTGAGACTTTACAGATTGATTGCTGTAAGAGAAAGAAATTAATTAAGAAATTATATACTATAAATTAAAATATGTAAAGTAAAAAATTTAAAAATTTAAAAATAAAAATGGAGTCTTCGAAAAGGGAATTACTGAACACAACCTGGCAGTGGAGCATACAATAAACAATATATGTGGGAACGTACGCACATCTCTATCAAATCATATCATGCATGGGACTTCAATATCAAATACATTAAAATAAATATAAATATGCGCCAAATTTAAAATGTTTTCTTTAATTCTTTCTTAAAATATTACTCCTCTTCTAATTTTATAATTCTCATTTGAGTTGAACACTGTTCAAAAAAAAAATTGATTGTAAAAATTAAAGTGAAAGTTTGAGAGTGTGTGAAGAGTTTTTTCTTTTCAGAAATGAGAATTATAAAAATAGACAGATAAAAAAATGAGAGTGAGAATTAAAAAAATGAACAAAAAAGTATATGCATGTATACACCTTACTTACTTTTGGATTAATAAATGTGTTTTTATACTCTAAATTTTGGATTAATTACCATCTCACCTAAAAACACCTTTATTAAAACTTGGTATTATCAATGAAACAACTAATACTGATAAACAAACTAGTTTTACAGTAAAATGACTAATATTATAAATGAAACAAATAAACAACATTCAAATAGTTGCATTCTAAAATTGATTTACATAAAACTCTTTAATTAAGGAAAGATTGTTCCTTTTTTTTTTTTTTTTTGTAGATTGCTAAAAAGGCACTTAATATGAAACTTACATAGAGATATATATATATACATACATGCATATTCATGCCAACTCATAATATTTGTAAAGTGCTGTGTATTGGTAATATTAAGTAATTAGTAACATGGAATAATTAATTAAATAAAACTTCATTTAGATTTGAGAATTTGAATCAAAATAAAAGATCGTGCAGATTTTGGCACACATATTATTGATGAACAAAATCTCAAAATGCTTACCTTTTTATTCTTGTATGTATATAAAAATACTACAATGGATAGGAATGGCCAGAGCAAAAGTTGCAAGGATGAAAAATACTAATCCCAAAGCCCCTTTTTCCAATAAATTGCATAAATAAATAAACAAGTTGCATAATAGATGAATATATCGATCGCATTATTACTTGTACTTTAGTATTTCTTATCATGATAGCATCAATACAATTTATGTGGGTCTTGCATATGTTACGTAGGTGAAATGCATCGATCAATGCACTGTATACCATGAATTTACACAAATCTATGTCACTATGTGTGTGTTATTTCTATATTTATAATACTATATTAAGTTTCAGTTTATACAGAGTTGTGTTCTAACTTTAATTGAGGATCTTCGTTAGTGGACGTACAGTGAGATTGATCTCTCGACACTGATTTTTAGTAATAACAGAAAATTTAGAATTAATGATATGATCTGTCACTAAAAGTTAATTTATCTCGTTAGAGACTTTTAACTAAAAAAACTATAATGACATGATTTATGTCATTAAAATTATTATACATGTATCATTTTAAAATCAAATATTAAATATAATTGGTTATGGTGGTTTTACCTAGCTAGGGTTAATGGACTCCTAGCAACAATTCAACCAAAATATATATATATATATATGAGAGTTAATATCAATTTTATTTTATTTTTGGAATGTAAAAGTGAGATAAATAAATCTCTTGTACTTAAATTTCATCGTATCAAGAATATTACATCAGATCATCTATAATTTACTAGAAAAACAGACTAAATGATTCAAATCTAAACATGAAAAGAGTGACAATGAGTATTCGAAAAGTGAGATTTCAACCATTTCCAAGAACTAAATTCGATACCTTTTGAGACCTGCTCCCTTGAATTCTTAGTATCGGTGAAAATCAACTCGTTTTGTGCTTTCCATAGTTTCCATATCGTGCATTGTCAAATCAGTCCGAAAATTTTTCTATCCGAACATGTTTTGCCAATCTAGAGTAGTTGAGTATAGAAGAGGAGTTCCCAACCAAGCATGTTATTACTTTTGTAGTTTTGTTGGTGTCAATTTTAATCCTACATGTTATTACTTTTTCAATTTTGAAAATTTTTATGTCATTTTTTGTAATGTTAAAAGTTTTAATACTTCTAATTCTCATATAATCAACTATATTCAAAATAAAATGTGTAGGTATAAGTTGTAAAATTTACATGAAAACCAATGTTTGATAATCCACATGAATTTACATTTCGAGAACATTCTCAACCCACCATCGGTCAATAATTTTTATGAGTCACAAGAATATTCTAATAAGCTAAACTAGCCAAATCATCATCATTAGCATAATTATAATTATACAATCTTAATTAGGATTTTCTTTTTTCTCCAAGGACGCGTGTCCAGTTTAGAAACCACATATGGTAAGAAACTATCTTTTCAGTTGAATGAAAAACGTGCTGATGATGTTTTGGATATAATACATTGTGATTTATGGGGCCCTGCACCTATTTCTACGTCTGATGGCTATCGTTATTATGTTGTCTTTGTGGACGATTACTCTAGATTTTCGTGGATTTATCCCTTGCGCACTAAGTCTGAATTTTTTGATATCTTAGTTCGTTTTCATACCTTTGTGTGCACTCAATTCTCTCGTAAAATCAAGATTTTTCAGAGTGATGGGGGAACTGAATTTGTGAACTCTAAAGTCCGAAACTTTATGCATTTGAATGGTATTCTACATCGCTTATCATGCCCTTACACTCCTCAGCAGAATGGTCGGGCCGAACGTAAGCATCGCCATATTACTGAAACTGGTCTATCTATGTTATTTCATGCTCATGCTCCTGCCTCTCTTTGGTTCGATGCCTTTGCTACAGCTGTCTTTGTGATTAATCGGCTTCCTTCATCGATTCTGCATGATACATCTCCGTTTGAGTTATTATTTGGCCATGCTCCGACTTATTCCACCTTCAAACCTTTTGGTTGTCGTGTTTATCCGTATCTTCGCGATTATACGGCACACAAACTGGAACCACGTAGTCGTCCTTGCATATTTATGGGATATAACAGCATCTACAAGGGGTTTCGTTGTCTTGATCCAAGTACCTCTAGAATCTTCACTACTCGTCACGCACAATTTGATGAGGCGTGTTTTCCTTTTTCTCAAGCTTCGTCACTCTCCCGAGCTTCGGAATTGGACTTCTCCACTTTTCTGGATTCTGTGGGCTCAGTTCAGCCTTCTTTGCCACCTTCATCAGTTCCCGAGCTTCCGCCTGTGCGCCCTCTGTCCACACCAGTGCCAGCTCATGAGGACCCTGCTGAGTCCAACATACAACTGCCCATCCATGTTGATCCGACTCCAGCCCCTGTGCTGCCTAATACAGCCCCTGTCGAGCCTGTTGTTCCAGCTCAATCTCCTGTTCCGGCTCCATATGTCGAACCAGCGCCAACCCCGGTTGTTCCTCCATCTCACCCCATGATTACGAGGTCTCGGGCTGGTGTATTCAAGCCAAGGTATCCTGTTGACTTGGCTTCCACTGCTCTTCTTTCCGCTCTTGTTGCCACTTCTGAGCCTCGTGGCTTCAAGTCCGCTGCTAAGCATCCTGAGTGGCTTGCTGCTATGCAAGAAGAGATTAATGCTCTTCGTTCGAATGATACGTGGGACTTGGTACCTCGTTCTCCTGGCACTAACATTGTTAGCTCAAAGTGGGTCTTTCGTACGAAGTTTCATGCTGATGGTTCCATTGAGCGTTATAAAGCCCGATTGGTTGCCCGAGGCTTTACTCAGATTCCGGGTACCGATTTTCATCATACATTTAGTCCTGTTGTCAAGGCTGCCACAGTTCGAATTATTCTGGCTCTTTCTGTTCAACATGATTGGCCTCTTCATCAGCTTGATGTCAAAAATGCCTTTCTTAATGGTGTTCTTGACAAACCAGTATTCATGGCTCAACCTCCTGGTTTTGTGGATCCCCGTTTCCCTGATCATGTCTGTCGGTTAAAGAAAGCCTTATACGGTCTTCGTCAAGCTCCCCTCGCTTGGTTTCAGCGTTTCAGCACTTATCTCTCCAGTTTGGGCTTTCTTCAGAGTCGTTGTGATTCGTCTCTGTTTCATTTCCATCGAGGTACCTCTATCATCTACTTGTTACTCTACGTTGATGATATTATTGTCACCGGAAATGATTCGTCTATGTTACGGGATTTCATTTCTCGTACTCATCGGGAGTTTGCTATCAAGGATCTTGGGCGTCTTAACTACTTTCTTGGGCTTGAAGTTTCTTCCACGACGAACGGTCTATTTGTTGGACAAGCTAAGTATGCCCATGATATTCTTAAACGGGCTGAGCTTCTTGATTCTAAGCCCGTTTCCACCCCTCTTGCTGCTGGAGAATCTCTCATTAGTGATGGTGTCCTTTTTCATGATCCTACTTTATACAGATCTCTTGTTGGAGCTCTTCAGTATCTAACCATCACTCGTCCTGATCTCTCTTATGCAGTTAGCTCGGTCAGTCAATTTCTTCACTCGCCTACTGATGCTCATTTTTTGGCAGTAAAGCGTATACTTCGTTATGTCAAGGGTACAGTTCACTTTGGCCTTTCCTTTACACGACATTCTGATTCCTCCATTTTGGGTTACTCTGATGCCGATTGGGCCCGTTGCCCTGAGACTCGTCGCTCAACTTATGGTTATTCCATTTTTATTGGAGGCAACCTCGTCTCTTGGAGTGCCAAGAAACAACCGACTGTTGCCAGATCCAGTTGTGAATCGGAGTATCGGGCTATGGCTAATGCTTCGGCCGAGATTGTTTGGGTAGCGAATCTTCTTCGGGAGCTTCGTGCTTTGCCCACTTCCCGTCCCATTCTTCTGTGTGATAACAAGAGTGCTATATTTCTAAGTCAGAATCCGGTCGCCCACAAACGGGCTAAACACATTGATATTGATTATCACTTTGTCCGTGAACTTGTGTCATCCGGGAGATTACTCACACGTTTCGTCCCTTCAGATTTGCAGCTAGCGGATATCTTTACGAAGAGCCTCCCTCGTCCTGCCTTTGAGTTTCTACGATCCAAGCTTTGCGTGTGTCTTCATCCCACGCAGCACTTGACGGGGGGTAATAGGATATATCAGTGAGATATTAATGCCTAATTTCTAGTTTGACCATATCTTTGTATTTATTATTCTTTCCATGTATTTCTCCCACTAATTGTGGGGTTTGTTGTATCTCACAATTATTAATAGTAAAATCACTCCATCACCAATTCACGGTGATTGACTAATTCTCATCATAAGTATTTTATTAGGGTTTCGTAAAGCGTGTAATAATTTAATTAGGGCTTGGTAGTTATAATTTTGGTGGATTTCCAATTAAACAATATTTTATTTGTTCATGAGCTATATGTGGTAGTCCTAAACATTTTCCACGATTGTTCTGCACTCTATCACATGGGAGGAGCTACGTTACATGGAAAAAAAATATATATATATATTGCAAAAGTCCCCGCCTAGGTCGACCTAGTCGCCTAGTCGCCGGTCCATCGTCCGTCTAACGATTTTTGACTAGACACTCTCTTCTTTGTTGAACTTCCCGACGTTGAAATCCATTTCGAGCTACTGAACACCATTTTACAAGTGAAATCAACGCTTTGAGCAAAATTATTGATGATATGCAAATTGGTGATTTTTTGAGTATTATCTGCGTCTGATTTCATATTTTCATTATGAGATCACTATAATTTTTAGGTATAAAAAAAGAAAAAATTGAACCAACTAGGCAGACGGTTAGGCAGCGCCTAGACAGTCTAGCAGTTCAAAACTGTTCAACTAGTGATTTCTACCTTCTACACTCCTAATAATATTTATATATATAAATTTACTTTAGTGCGATGTAATCCACTTCACTATTGTGGTCACATGTATATATAAAAAGATTCATGATATGGAAGATAATTGAAAAATCCAAATTATGAGATGAAGAATGAAATATACTTCTAACCAACAAAAATCTAAATACACCAGACGAATGCATGTGTTTATTATAATTTGTAAAATTTCAAAATTAGCAATATATGTAATAAAATATTAATATTTTGTGGCATGTAATGTATAAGTACAGAATTTGGGACAAAAGGAATTATAAATATATGTATCTACCAGATTTGCTTGACATCAATTCCTTTAGAAATATTGGAATCTGTCACTGGCAATACTTGATTTGTCACTTTCATTAATTGAATTCACTTACAGCTTATATATTATTCTAATGAATGCAATTCAATGTGAAAGTGATGTATAATTGCTACATTTCGCTTATCAATTAGTTAAATACGAGTAAGACACATTGAATTTAGTTACTTCACAACAATTCCCTCAAACCCTAATATCAAAAACTCAAACAAAATTGTTTTTCATCATATCCAACAATTTTACTAGTTGGAATAATATCAATTCAGAACTTTAAAAGTTTTTTCATGTCGATTCAGGATCTGAAAAATAAGAAACGATCAAATTTTGAGATCTGAAAGATTGAAACAACTAAATCAGAACTAAATAAAAAGATAACATTTTGTGTGAGACCGTCTCACGAATTCCTTTTGATCCATAATTCAGATTTTGGGTTGGACAACCTATTTTTTTCTCCAAATTTTATGTTTGTAAAAAAAAAATGTTTTTAACAAAAGTGACTGTCACTTTTCACTTTTTACTTAAACATTGTCACTTTTTATATCACAGATGATATTCGTGAGACAGTCTCACTTAAGACTAGCTCAAAAAATATTAAGACCACCCATGAAATTAATATATCAGTTTTCATCTTGCACGTAACGAATGGATAGTTTCTATTCTTCAATTCTAGGATCGATAGAACAAATCTTTCAAAATTTAAACTATAATTGTATCGACTTTCGATCAACACTCGATAAAATTTCATTAGTTCGTTTCCAAAATGTTCCTACTCTTTTTCCGAAGTCCCATTACACGATTCAGAAATCGATTGATTCAATAAAAGCCCGTTTAAAGTTAGAACTGAGCTCTGTATGAACAGATCTCGTGACCCGATACTGAAAATGACTTAGATTGCTAATTAATTCCCAATTGAAGTGACCAAATTCTAATGATTTGAATCGCGGTCCCAAGAAATATCACACTAGGTCAAAATGGATAGGAGTAGATTTTCCAATTTTTGCAATAATTATTCATGAAAATTTGAAAATTGGGTGGGTGGGTCCCACAAATGTGTGAAGAATGGGTTGGCAGGAATGGGCTTTGTGGGCCGAAACAGGCTTAGCAGTCGCAATCCACAAGTGAGGGTCCAAACAGTGGGTGGTCTGAGTCGACTCCTCCACGTGGGAATCCCTTCCACGTCAGCAATCTCCTTGCCACGTCAGCTTCACTTAATTATTTATTCATTATTAGATTTTTCTACTGTTTTTAAGTGGGCCCATCAGAATCAGATGACACATCACTTTCACTACCACACTATTCTATTTCTCCTCTTAATTCTTTCTTTCTTGGCTAATCTCGTTTAGGATTTTGGTTACATCTTAATTAAGTTAAAACTAACTCATTCTACTTTCTTTTTAGTTCTAATCATTGAATTTGAATCTTTGATAGGTATATTAGGATTATGAACTACATGTCTCTGTCACTTCAGAATCAGAATCGGATATTAGAAATAAATGACTTTCTTAATGTGTGTGAGAAAATCTGCAGTTAAATTGAAACAAATGGAAGAAAAGGGAAGGAAGTAAAATATTACTCCAATCACACTACACATTTTTTTTAAAGAAAAAACTTTCTTTTATTGGCAAGATAAATCAACTATCGGAAGACCTTACACAACACTTGGATGCTAGAAAGACTTGGACGTGAGAATTTGCACGCACAATCTGATATAGTTTCCAAACACCGAATCATTCACCCTTCTTGCTACGATCGCATCATGGACAATCTTTGCCTCCACTTCCACGACCACCTTCTCAAATCTGAGATCTCTTATCCATGATAGTGTCTCTTGAAGACCTATTACCTCGTCCACATCTACGTTAACTCTCTCAGAAATAAAATTGAAAGACTAAAATCTTTGACATGCCATTTAATACCATATAATCATAGGCATATTATCAAGTTGCTTGATAAGGAAAAGCTATTCACAAAGAAAACCTTATAAAATTAGGGAAGTTTCTTTAATCAAACTTAGTATAATCCAAATATTAAAAAATGAAATCATAATTCCAAAGTGGCCTTAAAAAAGTACTAGGGCCAACCCCCACTTTGATATTTATAACTCACACAACAATCAATCAAGTAGTAACACTTAAGACTCAATTTTAAAATTAATAAATCCACCCCAACAATTAGAATAATATTAGGAAAAATATTTGGCTTATGATTTGAAAATGGGCCCACCAAAAAAGGCCATTAACTCCCACATGCACCTCCCTTCACCCATGGCCTCCCCCCTCTATTTAAACCCCCCTCCCCCCCTTTTCATTCATCATTCAATCTTCACATTTTCCATACAACAAACTACAAATTCTCCAATCTTTGTGATACAATTTGTAATCAATTACATTTGCATTTTCATCATTTTCATCATGTTTAGTTTTACATCAGAAGATTCCGATACGTTTTCACGGCGATGCGTTTGGGTGAACGGCCCAGTCATCGTCGGCGCCGGTCCGTCGGGGCTCGCCGTCGCCGCCGGGCTTCGAGAGCAAGGAGTTCCGTTCGTGATCGTTGAACGAGCCGATTGCATCGCTTCTCTGTGGCAAAAACGCACTTACGATCGATTGAAGCTGCATCTTCCGAAGAAATTCTGTCAATTCCCTAATTTCCCCTTCCCGGATCACTACCCTGAGTACCCTAACAAGAAGGAGTTCATCGAGTATTTGGAATCGTACGCCGGCCGTTTCGAAATTAACCCTCGGTTTAATGAGTGTGTTGAATCGGCTAAATACGACGACGGTTGCGGTTTGTGGAGAGTGAAAACCGTTTCTGGTGTTGATGGCTCTGAGGTTGAGTACATTTGTCAGATGCTGGTGGTGGCCTCCGGCGAAAATGCCGAGCGCGTTGTGCCGGATATTGAGGGTTTGAAGGGTTTCGGCGGCGAGGTTTTGCACGCTTGTGATTATAAATCCGGTGAGAGTTTCAGGGGAAAGAAGGTTCTAGTGGTAGGGTGTGGGAATTCGGGAATGGAGGTTTCTCTCGATCTATGCAATCACGATGCTAAACCTTCCATGGTTGTTCGTAGCTCGGTAAGAATTCAATTTCTTATTTCGTGTTTGTTTAATTTTTTTGAATTTTTTTTTAAATTTGATTGAGTAATTGCTGAGACTGATTTGAATTTTTGTGAATTTTTCCAGGTTCATGTGTTACCTAGAGAAATATTCGGAAAATCGAGCTTTGAACTTGCAATGTTGATGCTCAAATGGCTGCCATTATGGCTAGTTGATAAGCTTATGCTTCTATTCGCATGGATGGTTCTCGGAAACACTGCGGATTACGGGCTTAAAAGGCCCTCTATGGGCCCGTTGCAGCTGAAGAACACTCAAGGAAAAACCCCTGTTCTAGACATTGGTGCCCTTGAGAAGATCCGATCCGGAGACATCAAAGTTGTCCCCGGGATTAAGCGATTCTCGTGCGGTATGGTGGAGCTCGAAAACGGGCAA
Source organism: Galeopsis tetrahit (assembly GCA_963675135.1). Lineage (NCBI taxonomy): Eukaryota > Viridiplantae > Streptophyta > Magnoliopsida > Lamiales > Lamiaceae > Galeopsis > Galeopsis tetrahit. The sequence continues at coordinate 2,470,052 of OY776126.1, read as the reverse complement.
AAACTCGAGCTCGACTCAGTTATCTTGGCTACAGGATACTGCAGCAATGTACCTTTTTGGCTCAAGGTGAGAACTGAGAACACATTTTAAAGATGAAAAACATGTTTATAGAATTATAGCTTTGGTGAGTGTGATTGAACAAAGGGCTAATGAGTTCTTGAATTTATGTTTGCAGGAAAGTGATTTCTTTGACAAAAATGGCTTCCCAAAGTCTCCATTTCCCAATGGCTGGAAAGGAAAGGGTGGATTGTATGCAGCTGGGTTCACAAGGAGAGGTCTCTCTGGTGCAACTGCTGATGCCATGAAAATATCTCAAGATATTGCAATGATTTGGAAAGATGATATGAAGCAAAAGAAGCAAAAAGTGCCTAATCATAGGAGATGCATTTCCACTTTTTGATTAGCTTCTTCGACTCCTCTCGGTTTGATTCGATTCACAGACGATGTTACATCATTGTGGAACTGAAAATCGAGACGACGGGGTTCGTTCTTTCCTAATTTATTGACAACAAACAATATTGTAAAGATATACAACATATACACAAACAAACTTCAGGCAGTAGCATAGAGACCAGCCCTCTTCAAGAAACCCAAAGAGTTTTTTCAAGTTTGGGCATTTTGTGTGATGAGGAAGATGAGGCTCCCTTTTCCTTTTCAATTTTCACCATATGTTTATTTTTTTATAGAACGAGTTGTACATTTGTAATTTTGTCAAGTTTAATCAATGAAAAGTTTATTTTTCCCCTTCATAAATTCTTGTTCATTTTTTGAATCTAAAATTCATAATTTTATCATGAATATAACTAAAACTCATTTTTAATAATTTCACTCCCCAACTAAAATCATTCTATTCAAAAGCAAAGGGTGTGTGTTGGATGAAATCACTCCTTGAAACTTGGAAACCACTTAAGAGCAAGTTAATGTTCAATAATATTGAGATCGACACGTGTTAAAATTCTAGTACAGTAAAATACAGTGGAACAGAAAAATCGAACCGTGAAAACGAGAGTTTAAAACATTTATTATCAAATGTGGCATAATTCATCTAGCCGACTAAACACCCACATATTCTCCTATATATATGGTAATAAATGAAGTGTATTTTTTTATTATTTGTTTGGGTTTGACTAATATTCCATGTGTATAAATAGGATAAACCTCTCTCTGTCTCTCTCTTCTGACTAGCTTAGCTAGCACATGGAATATAGTATACATACACAAGTAAGAGAATCCACTTTAAAAAAAGTATGGAAGTTTTTCTTTATCTCGATACATTTTAGACTTTAGAGTGTATTATGAAAGTTTATTAAAGGTGAAATATTATGTAAATGTATAAAAAAAATGTTGTTTAATTCTATAAGATTGAAATTTAGTTCATGTGTTATTTTGATCATTGAGCATCTCCTATTTATACTAAGACATGTCAACAACTTAGAACAACAATGAACTCCTGTGTGAAGACCCAATAGCCAAAATAAAAATTGAACTAAATCTAACATTTTAAAATGTAAGATAAAATTAAAAGAAGTGAGAATTGAAGCCAAAATTTATGAAATTTAGCAAGCCAATATGCATGAGGATATGCAAGTAAAACCCCTCCGAAATAATTGGACCCAATTTTCACCCACACCATAATCATGTACTATTATAAATATGATTCTTAAATAAATAAAATCGAGTACTATTTTCATGACACCTTTCACACCCACATTATTTTATGAGTATAAGAAGCAAAACAGGTAATACTTCATTTGTTCTATAAAAATTTGCACACTTGTCATATTTAAATGTCTTATACTAATTCGTACATTTTATTAAACAAAATATATTTATAACTTTATTCTTAAAATATACACATATTTATCTATATGACATTACTTTTTTCATACTCAATTTATTTTTTTCTTTACTTTATTCATAAAATTTACAAAACTACCCCTCAAAACATCACTCATTAGTCGTTACAGATTTTTTTAAATGTGTGTCATCCCTAATGTGAACGGAGGGAGTATTATTTTTCGAGCAAATGTATCTAGAATTGGGAGAATCATGAATCTAAAAAGCTACATAAAATTTGTTTTTTCTTGCTTTAAATATTATTATTACAATTCATGGAAGAAAATGTATGGTCCAGAAAAAATGTTGTTGTTAGTGAATGTAGCTGTTAAGACAAAAGTGATTCTCATTTCTAATTAGCGGTCCATCACTAGTAGCCAAGGACAGCTCTCTGCTAATGCCATGAAAATATATCAACTAATATTTGGAAATTAAGATGATTTGAAGCAACTTGTCTAGCCGTCGCGTTATTCGAACTAAGTCGAGTACTTAAAGTATGGACTCGATTCAAGCATTTGAGGCGAGCTAGAGCGCCAATTACACAAGAAAATTTTAGTTTAAGATATCGAGGCTAGCGAGCTTGAGTTAGCTCAACTCGTTTAACGATTTAAACAAGCCGAGTTCGAGCCTTAATGAGTCGAGCAAGTTGCTCGTTTCTTTTGACAAATCTTCACCTATAGAGCTTTAAGCAAAAAATATTTATGCACATTAAATTAAGCATGCCGCACTAGTTTTATATTTTAGTCCTTTCATTTCAAATTAAATCGAATTTTAAAGTATTAATTTAGCATTTTGGAGTGCATGCAACTCACACGATCGAATTTATAGCTAAATATTATCCGTTTTACCTCTTTTATTATTTCAATTAATATTTATTAATTGTTTAAAATATATATATATATTAATTATGTCCAAATTAATTAATATTATCAAACCACACACATATATTTGAAAACTAGAATTTAGCAACCCAATTATATGCATGAGTAGTACTATGAAACTTAGTTTTAACCCGTTTTGAGCAATGAATTTGGAGAAAAGGAATTTAATTAAAATTAGGTTCAACGTCATCACGAAAACCCCATATTATTACAACTGAAAAAATGTATTAATAGACAAAAGTGATAATCCACGTCTGTGCACCATAGTCCATGTTGCGCATGCACTTTTCAATTTTACTGACTTACACTTTTTGGTAAATGGTGTTGCACTTTTCAATTATTAAACTGTATAATAATAATTTTAGTAATAATTGAAAAGTGCAACACCATTTACCAAAAAGTGTAAGTCAGAAAAACTGAAAAATGCAACATGGACTAGGGTGCACAACATGCACTCGAGTGCATACTAGACTTTACCTTCCTAAAAAATATTTATTTTTTCATAAATTTCATCTTCACAATATTCACATATATATTTACACAAAATGTCCTCAATATTTTACTCATTACATATTTTTCTTAATTTGAGTGAGGTAAAACTTCACTTTATTGGCAACTGCAATAACTTGGTGATACCCCAACTACGTTAATTGGAGGGTTATAACACTCATGAGAATTCGAGAAGTTCCTAGCAGCTCTAACAAGTCAATGTGCCCTAGCATTGGCCTCGTGACGGACATGAATAATTAAACAAAAAGAAAAGGACGACATAATAAGCTTACAATTATTCACGAAATTGGAAGAAAGCCCTAGAGGCTTCATGGAAATTGGAAAACGAGTGCAATAATATATACTCGATCATGACTTTTAATTATATGATTATTACAAGTCATGATAAACGTACGGTCCATAAAAATTGTTGTTGTAATCATGAATCCATATATCATATATGGTAGACAAAGTGAAATGCAATTGTGATTTTCATAAACAAGTTTCTTATAAGAAAGGGCTAGAGTTTTTCATAGAAAACGATATATCACAAAAAAAGAAAGCTAGCAAGCAATCGAGGTGTTAATTATTATGTCAAAAAAGATTATGATATGTCAATATATTGTCATAATTGTGTGAGTGATAGTAACGTTGTTAATGACACGCGTCCTAGCCTAGCATAGCCTAGCTACCTCTTTTTTCCTTTTCAAACTCACGCTAGACGAAGATAGCCCAATCATAAATTTCGACGGGTCTACTCAAATATGAGTACCATTAAAACAACGAGATTTCCTTACCAAAGTGTGTGCTACAATATTTGCACAACGCCTTGCAAAGGTTAATTATCATCACATTATCGAACTGGGCCAAAACTGCTCGACAAGCAAAAATATAATTGCATCCACTATTAGCTTTGCGTTCCCTTTGGCAATACAATTGTCAAAGGCTCGAGGTTTAAGTCATGAGAGAGCCTCGTAGAACCCCATCGCTTCACCTATTTCCACCTCGAAACTCCCCACACCACAGCTGATGACTTACATAATTCAATTACTCCATCAACCAGCTACCTCTTTTTAACTTAAGAAAGGGCATTGTGCTTTCAAATCATAGGGTTTGAAGAGAGAATTTTAAAGCATAAAATCTTGAAATTAAGATATATATTTGAGTTTGGGGTAATACTTAATTAGACAAAAAACCTAGTTGCATGTTACGTTGGATTTCCCTATTTCACTTTTTGTTCTCCACTGATATTTCACTCTACTAAATTTTTAACATGTGTCGTTTTTAATATTATAGGACGTTGATTATTTTTTAATATGTCACATGTCAATCATTCTCATGTAGAGAAATTATGTGTGAAACAACAAAATTAAAACTGGTGATTTCATTTTTATGAAGGCAGGGCTCATCCGAATTTCTAGATCACGCGTAGTGATTATAAACATCACATATTTTAGCCTGGAGTATTAATTATATATATGTTATAAAATGACTTACTATTTTTAATTGGATATTAGTATTATTATTATTTGTGTTGAGGGAAAATATCACTTTTGGTCACTGAATTTTACCACTTTTCACATTTGGTCACCCACATTTCATCACTATCAAAATTGGTCACTCACTTATTCATTAGTATCAAAATTGGTCACTCACTTATTCTTTCTCTATCAATTTTGATGTGCTGTTAGAGAATCCGTCATTTACTAACGGAGAAAAGGTTTTGAGCTCCAACTTTTATTTTCCCTCTTTTAATTCCTTAACCCTAAACCCCCAAACTTTTTTTTTTTTTTTTAATTTTACTGAATTTATTTTCAATTAATTCTCAGTCATTGTACAAATTCAATATGAAAATTAATAATTGAAATATTATTCAAAAAAGTCTGAAAAACAGAGTACAAAAGCAAGTCTGAACAATTTTCAACACAGTGAATACAATAATTATAAACCATCAAACTACACACCATAATTATAAGTTTTTTTTTTTTTTTTTTAATTTTACTGAATTTACCTTCAATTAATTCTCAGTCATTATACAAATTCAATATGAAAATCAGTAATTGAAATATTATTAAAAAAAGTCTGAAAAACAGAGTACAAAAGCAAGTCTGAATAATTTTCAACCAGAATACAATAATTATAAATCATCAAACTACACATCATAATTATAAGCCAAATTAGTCAAATTGTGGTGGTCATGTACTAGTTATGTACTCTGTTTTTATAATTATGGTGTGTAGTTCGATGATTTATAATTATTGTATTCACTGTGGTTGAAAATTATTCAAACTTGCTTTTGTACTCTATTTTCAAACTTTTTTTAATAATATTTCAATTACTGATTTTCATATTGAATTTGTATAATGATTGAGAATAGAAACTTATTTCAAAATAGTTAATTATTAGAATTCATTTCTCCATTTATACTTATTCGGGTCTATTCTTAACCATACACCAGTAATTTAACAACACAACAGTAATATTAATTGAAGTAAAATTTTTTAAAAAAATGGGTTTGGGGGTTTAGAGTTAAGGAATTAAAAGAGGGAAAATAAAAGTTGGAGCTCAAAACCTTTTCTCCGTTAGTAAATGACGAATTCTCTAACAGCACATTAAAATTGATAGAGAAAGAATAAGTGAGTGACCAATTTTGATAGTGATGAATAAGTGAGTGACCAATTTTGATAGTGATGAAATGTGGGTGACCAAATGTGAAAAGTGGTAAAGTTCAGTGATCAAAAGTGATATTTTCCTCTTGTGTTGATGAACAAAAGAGCACAAAGGGCTGCAAGCAGCAAGGAAAAAGGAGTAGCCCAATAGAAGCCCAATTTTGAGCCCATTCTTTCAGCCCATTATATACACAAAGAAAAGGGCCATAAGGGAGAAACAAAGCGCACTTCACCTTTTAGAAAGGTTTCGGCTATTAACACCTCCATCTTTTTTAACCGCACTCCCCCTCATTTTTATTAATTTAATAATATTGTTAAAAACCTAAAATACCATTTAGACAAAAGTATCACGGCTAGATGCACTACTATTCTAAAATACACTTTTCCTAAATATTAAAAACAAATCTTTTAAAAATTGAATTTTTTTTCCCGATAAATCAGTGTTAAAAGTATACATTATTATTTGTCTATAATCTGGTGTAGACAAACCAGTGTCATAAAACAACTTTATCATAATAAATATCATTAAAAATAGAACAAAATAATTAAATCGTATAATCATAATATTAAATTTGAAATTTACAATGAAATTGCATTAAAATACTTAAAAAGACTTTAAACGGGCTTTCAAATCCAACTCATTTTTTTAAAAGCCCAATTACTGTATATAAGAGCCAAACTTTTCACGAGAATTTACTAATTACTAATAATAATTAAAAAAAACAATAAATTATTCATTCGAACAAAAATGCACAACAATTACTGTAAATATATGTGAAAAGGCCAAAAAGGCGACCTTTGCAGTAGCTGAATTTCTTGATAATGGCGTCAATTGCAACTTGCGCATCCAGCCTATCAAACACAGGCTTCAAATCTCTTTCACTTTCCCCTCCTTTATTCCCCACACGAATCTTCTCCGTTTCTCTCTTCCCCAATCACGTATCAGCTCGTAATGCCAACAGAGGAGCTTTATCTTGCAGAAATTTGAAGGTTCGGGCCATGTCCAGTTCATTTGGGGCCCGAATGGAAGAGACTGTCAAGACTACTGTTGCTGAAAACCCCGTTGTAGTTTATTCCAAATCCTGGTGTTCGTAAGTTCCCATTCCTGTTAATTTTTTATGTTGCCCTATTTTGCTGCAATCTGTTGGAGTTAATTTTGTTTCCTGAATGTGTAAGGTATTCTTCGGAGGTGAAATCTTTGTTCAAGAAGCTTGGCGTGGAGCCACATGTTATTGAGTTGGATGAATTAGGTAATTTGATGTGATTTTCCCTTTATCCTTGTTAATTATTGGAATGGGAGTTTGATGAATTAGGTATGATCTTACATTTTTCATAGGATTTAGCACGAGTAATGCAATTGAGTAACTTGCTTGATGTTTATTGACATGATGAAATGCAGAAATAGTAAAGATGCAAAGAACTGATGGATAATTTGATGTGATTTTCCCTTTATCCTTGTTAATTATTGGAATGGGAGATTGATGAGTTTGATGAATTAGGTATGATCATACATTTTTCGTAGGATTTTAACACGAGTAATGCAATTGAGTAACTTGCTTGATGTTTATTGACATGATGAAATGCAGAAATAGTAGAGATACTAAGAACTGATGGATAATTTGATGTGATTTTCCCTTTATCCTTGTTAATTGCTGGAATGGGAGATTGATGAGTTTGATGATGTATTGGTATTTTACAATTTTGATATCCTTGTGATATTTAGCAATTTGTGTTGTAGCTGTAACTCCTCTTTGTTTGATAATTGTTAGCAAATGATGTATATGATCGGTTTTAGAATGATTGTTGAACATGTTAAATGCATAAGAATCGTATCTGGAGATAATTTCCACTTTCTAGAGATTATTCTTATATCCCATATCAAAGAGATGACATTTCTTATAGTGCCCGCCCGGTTCTACCACTTAAGTTTAGATCCTTTGCTCCATTTTTTTCTCTACAGGTTAGACTTTCAAATACACAGATACCCAGTAAGATCTTAGGCTGACACAGTTATTTATTTTGAGCTAACCCATGAATGTTTACTATAATTCTAAATTATGTTCTCCCTGTAGGCTTGTAACTTTCGCAAGGTCGGAAGATGACTAATTCCTTGTACACAATAGCATTCCCTTTGAGAGGACACATTGTAAATATAGATTCAGTGAGGCAGGGTTTGTTTGGAAATATGTTATGTCAGCTGTATCTTTGCTACTAAATTTGAAATCTATATTCCTCAAAACAGTTAATCTGAGGTTGCATTTTGATTAAGGGTTTGGCTTTGGCAGAGGATTTGAAGTAAGGATTTTAAATAGCTTTATACAAGAATTTTATTAATGAATAGAAAGATATAAGGGATGAGAGATCCCTTATACAGATGACTTTATATTAAAATCACCTTAAATATAGTTTGGAATGAAGGTGATAGATTCAAATGTTATAAACAGGAGTGTATTATTAATTTATTATAGATATCAAATTCTTTTCTTTCCGAACACAACTGAAAAGTAGTTTTATCCGAGGATTATGAGTGATTCAATTGTTTGTATTTGCATTTTGCGTGTGTTGGATGTTCATTTGAAATACATTATAATTGATTGAAAACACACATTCAAGCAAGTGAAGTGATATCAAAATCGATTGCCAACTCATTGTGTATTTTATGACAAAATATAAGCCAAGGCCATTGTTCGACTGCTCAAATTCAATGTAGTTTGTTGATTGAAGACTTGAAGTAGAGCCTTAAACCTGCACTAAATTACTGGAGCTTTTGATGTACTATTATGTTGAGTTTAGAAAGGAATGATGTTCCAATGTATCGTCCTTTTAAGTTAATTATCACTCAACTTAAAATTTGGTATCGGCCCTATACATATAGTTTTACATATTACGTCTATTATTTTCAGGTGCTCAAGGGCCACAACTGCAGAAGACTCTGGAAAGGATTACTGGACAGCATACCGTTCCTAATGTATTCATAGGTAAGAAGCATATATTCTGCGCGGTTCACTTCCAATATGTTCAAACACTTGTGATTTTGTGCACAAATTATAACTGGTCATGTTCGAAAAAAGAACTAAATTAAAGCTACATCCTAGACAATAACATTTCATGCTTTTCATCAAGGACAAGTTAAACATTGTGCATCATTAATGAAGGTTATTAAAGCACTGATATTGAGCTCAGTGTTTGGTTTTAATGGTGCCCGACTTCACACAAATTACTTGTACTCTTTTATAAAGTACATGTAATTTATGCTGAGTTGGGCTCCATATCAAAACCACAGGTTATTATGGGTGTGTTTTCAAACTTTGCAAAACAGCTTTGAGAATCACTTTTTTTTAAAAGCTGTGAGAGAGTTCTGAAAAAAAATTGATTCTGAAAACTGTTTGTAGTGATTGAAAACAGGCCCTATATCTGATTCGAAATATTAGAGTGGCATTGTTCTGCTTCCCAATTTCATTTTCCTAAATTTTAAAATAATTTTCGGCAACTGATGTTGACGTCTGGTGGCAGGGGGCAAGCACATCGGGGGTTGTTCAGGTACGTGTTGTTAACCACTTGGTCTGATAGTAGAGTTATTGTGGCAAATAGTTCTTGTTTCTCTTTCTCAGAAAATTATGAATGTAAAATTCGAAGTAGTTATGAATAGACACGTTTTCTTGGCAAAAGAAAAAGGGAAGATTTTTCATATTTAGGATGAAAAATGACCAGAGAAATTGTATAGGATTTTCATTGATATAGGGTTCCATGAATTACATTGAAGCACGAAAATATCAAGTTATCAACAGATTATTGATATAGGTTCCATTATCGCACTGGGGCATCGAAATGTCCAATTACCAATAGATGAAATGCTAGTTATCTTCTTATTTTTTATCTTGTTTGATGGTGCAGATACTATCAAGCTGCACAGAAGTGGGGAACTCAATCCTTTGCTAACAGAAGCTGGTGCAAAGAAGCCCGAGAGTTAGTCGTTATTTCTATTATTTCGGCTGTCTAATTTAGCAATTGACAAATGCATTGGTTCTTAAACTTTGGCGTTCATCGCTAATCAGTCATTCATATATTGTTTCCCCTTAAATTATCCTTAATCGTTGTGTAGTCTCCCTCCAATTCTTCTCGCAAACAGAACAGTTCCAAGATATACATGTATTCATCATCTCATGCAATAATTTTAAGCAGATATGTTACTGGTTTGTTGTTGGATTGGCTTGTTTATGTAAGTTTGAAGTTTTTGCCCTCCAAAGCCATATTTATTTGGGTACGGTCCGATTATCCAACTCAAGAATAAGATCGAAATGAGCGTCCCATTTCGTGGGCAAACAGCCCAACATATATGTTAGCCATGTTTGAACAGAGACACTATTTTTAAGCATGAGGTTGTATATAGTGTAATTGTGAGTTTATTTTATAAGTTGAGTTGACTTGAGACAATCTTTGCTCGATTCTACTCGTTGGGGCAGACGAGCATCCATATTCGACGCCTCTACTTAGGAGTTTGAGTGAATGTAGCAGAATACAAGAAAATATGAATTTGATGATAGCTAGAAAAGTATGGTACAAACATTCACACATACATTAAGATTGAAAAACATGGTTGATGGTCTCATGAGACCAACTCCACCTCGTCGAGAGCGTAGTTGTTTGTCGATACATTGGCGTAGTTCACCTTGTTAAATCTCACGACCACTGGGTACCGAGTCTTGGGGTCCTGAACGTGCAAAAAAATTGAATGAGACGGTTTCATGTATGAGATGCGATACTCGATTTTCAAAAGTAAGACAAAACAAGTAAAGTAACCTGATCAACAGCTACAACTGAACCGGTACCCTTGTACCAGTATGATTCTTTCCTTAGAATTTTCACCTGCAATGTTAAGAGCTTAAATTAAACCATTTTTCTTTTAACTTTAAACAAAGTGATTCTACCTTCTTTTAATTGATTAAACACTCCTCATAAGTAAATTACTAATATTTGATGAGCAATTAATTGTTCTTAAAATTTAGTTTTTTTTTTTTTTCTAAGCATCTAAATCAAATTATGTAATCATGTCCTAAAGAGAGTATTATGTACAATTTGTTCATCATAATACAATAAATCAGATGAAAAATTCAACATTAAAAAACACACTCATATATGTGCATAAATGAAGGGTGTATATTTAACAAGACATAATATCGACAATTTAAATGGATAGAGTTGCTTTCAACATAAATCGAATTGATAAAACAAGTCATCACCTTAGAGCCTCTAGGCGGGCCAACTGGTGGCGGCTTGGCGGCTTTAGGAGCTTCCTTCGGAGGTGCATCCGTGGCGGGGGCGGCAGCAGCCGCCTCCGCCTTCGGCTCTTCCGCTGCCGCCGCCCTGACGACCAGCCTTGAGTGGGCGGTTTTCTTGGTGGGGAAGAAAGCCACGGCGGTCTTGGCGGCGGCGGCGGAAGAGGCCACATTTGGTGCCACCACAAATCCACATGCAGCGGAAGCCATGCTGCAACTTGCCATTTCTTAAAAAATTAATCAGATTTTGATATAATTCTTGATTGATTCTCAGATGTAAAATTGGAAATTTCAAAGACTTGGGATTTTTTTTAATGGACTATGATCATTCTAAGAGGAGCTGTGTTGTTGATTCAGCCACTAGGGTACTGCCACCTGGATGAATATCCATCCTTGTGGATAATGTAATCTTTTCTATTTTGTCTTGATTATTTACATATCTCAGCTATTTTAAAGGCTTAAAGTCATCGATTAACAATTATTTAAAAAAAAAAAGTAATACTCCCACCTTTCTAATGATTACGCAACCGTTCTACATAAGTGTTGTTTTTATAAAATTTATTGGAATTAAAAAATGATATGTATTGATAAGTATATCTTACATAATAAAGAAATATTTTAATTACATTAATTCCTTTTAAATCTTTTCAAATTCTTTTAACCAATCTTTTTTTCAATTATTTTTAAGTTTATGTCTCAAATAAAAGGACGTTAGAAATTAGGAGATTTTCGAAAGTTAAAAGAAAGGCATAATGGAAATAAACGGTGTAAAAATTCTAAAACATCACTTATTTGTGTACAAGAGAAAATGAATAAAACAATACTTATTGTAAAAAGGAAAGAGTATATTTTTAGTAAAAATTATTGTTACTCAATTAATATCTATTTTATAAAATATTTTTGGTGTGAGATATAGTGATATTTTTGTGAAGTGTATATATTTAAGATATTTATATTTTGAAGCTTGGATGAGGCTACGGGCCTAAAGCAACTTAGATGTTGGGCCTCTATTCTCGATTTGGATCCATCATTAAACTTAGCTCCTCATTATTATGGGCTCTGACTATTTACACCTCTATTTAGGTTTAGAGCACACCCCATAAAATTTATTTAAGATAGATGCACTCCTCCCTCGAATTGTCATAAATACTCTTCATCTCTAAAAATACGTTTACTAGACAAACTCCGCCCCAAAAACCCTCATTTTTCTTCTTACTTCCTTCATCCTTCCCCTGCAACATATTTTAAGTTGGGTTCCATGTGATCCGAATGAAATCATTTTTTCCAATTTTGTCAATGCGTGTTAAAGACTCAATAGAATGGAACACCAAGTAAAACACGAAAAGTGGAATAAAGGAACCAAACTGTTTGATATCAACACATATATATTTTTTGTTTTGTTTTCATTTTTTATAAAATTTTATTTTGTTAGTATTGTCAATGTTAATTTATTACCTCAATTTTGATATATACTTTATCTATCGAAGAATCTTGATTGTAATCTAAGCTAACCTTATATTTTAAATGTTTGTGTTTTGACTATTTTTTTCACATTTCTTTCATAAATTATCCCTACGTGCAATTAGTGTATCTCTACAATTTCTCCTTTTTAATTATATATGTACACCTTAATTTCATGGTAATTGAGAAAAATTATTTCTCATTTTCCCTTTTCCTTTCATAATAATAAAGAGTAAATTTATTAAACAAAATATGTTCCTTTATTTTATACTTAAAAACAACAAAAAATGACTAATATGAAATGGACGAAGTATTTTTTTTTTTTTTAGTTTAATGTTTGAAAAATATAATTATTGAGTAGATACATTGGCATAGTTGACTTTGTTAAATCTCACTACCACTGGTCTTCAGATCCTGCATTTTAATATGCTCATTTTTGTTACATGTCTCTAAAAAGTAAATAGTGGTCAACAGCTACAACGCCACTAGGCTAGTAGGATTCCTTTCTAAAAAAATTCACCTGCCCCCACAATCACATCTAACCATTCATAAACAACTAAAATGCATGATTATAAAGCAATGGAGAGATGTTACCGGTGGTGGTTATATGTCCCCATCCCTTTAACACAATTTATATGTAAAAAAATTGTATCGTTAAATTTTATAATTTTCATTTTGAATTGAACCCGAATTTTAAAAAAATAAAAAAAATTGATTGTATATGTACAAAGTGAAAATTTGAGTGAAAAGATAAAATAGAAATAAAGTAGTAAATTATAAAATTGGATAGAAATATATTTTAATTTTTAAAATGTATGCATGTAAGAAGTATTTCCGTAAAAAACAGTTGAGTCAATAAACGGTTACCAATTGCATAAAGTTGGGCTTATTTTGATGCACAAAATCATTTATGTAGTATACTCCTATTTAAGTCATTATTTAACATTTATAGTGTCATTGTTTAGTAGAGATTAAATCAAGCATTTTAAAAAAACAATAAAGAAGATCACAAGATCCCTACACAATAGAGCTTGTAGCTAGGGTTTATTCATACATGAAACGGGATATATGCAGTATCTAAATTAAAAGAGCATTTACTTATTTATTATTATCCACTGTCCATGTTTTACAACTCAGATTTTACAAGGAAGGGCGTATTTATTAATGGTGGAGGTGGGGGAATCTTCATCATCCTGCATCAAAGAAAGTACCACACATAATAAGGCTATTATTGTAAACACAAAACAAAACAAAACACTAAAAAGACATTTCTCAAATTTGGTAATCCTAATTCCTAAGTAGCTAGCTAATTGTTTCCAGTTTGGCAGAAACTCCAACATGAAAACACAACACAATTTTGGCCAATTATATATACGTCAATTTTTCTTGTACACAACTACTACTGTATATAACTTATCTGAGAGTGCCTCATACCAAATGGGTTTGGCAGCCTTAAATTTTTTTTAATTTTTTTTTTATTCTTCATTTTTTCCCCTACAAGTCTTTTAAAAAAACTATTTAAAAAAAAAATCAATGCAGAAATTTGAAAACGCAATTCAATATTTTAAAATTGCAAATAAATTTATGATCAAAATATGTGCACTAGAATGATAAATTTAAATAAAAACAAATAAATTATATCTCAAGTACAAAAATAAATTTAATTTACTTTAATATACCATTAATGTTAGTATTATTTTATTATAAATATATATACATAATTTTAAATTGACCTGCTTATATGGCCTTATACAAAATCTAAACACGGCGTATTTAAGTAAACAGACTTTTTAAAAAGACTTAGTCCGGCTTGTGTTATAAATAGGCTAAGACCAAACATCTTGCCCAACTTATTTCCACCCCTAATTATTAGGCAACTTGAGATTTGAGGTGAAATTGCCTTTAAAATGAATTTTTAATAAGCTTTCAAATATGGCTTGTTTTTTTAAATTGCCAATTTTGAACCTACAACCACCCCTACTCGGATAATAATTTATTGGAGAAAAAAGTGTGAACGTAAATAAAGTGAGTCAACTAGTGTCTTGACCAATCCTAATAAAGACAATGGCCAGGCCAAACATGTCACGTGACTACCTATTAAACAAGTACTACCATTCTGATTTCACAAAAATACAAATAATATACAAACATAAATATATGAGATATATGCATATTTTGGTTTTGCATCACTCAACAATTGTAGATGGGTTGGTTGATTGGTGTCGTCTATAACATTAATTAATACAAAATTAATAATAATATTTGCAGTTTAAGTATAGTATAGGATACATACCGCAGAAAAGAATATAAAGGCCATCTCACTCTCTACCTGTCAATTCAACCACTGCCTCTTCCACCAGCTCTTCCAGCAGCCTCCCTTCGATTTCCAAGGCTAAACTATCCGCCTCTCGTCTCGAATTATCCACCCACCCCTTCCCCACCACCTCCTTCCTCACCATCCCCTCCACCACCACACTGTTGTCGTCCCCACCAATGAACCACCTCCTCTCACCGCAAAACCATTCACTCATCCGCCCCCACACCTCCTCCGATACACTGTTCTTGGCTCGTTGCTCTGAAATCTCCACTAACACTGCGTTTACACAATCGAAAACGAGCTTCTGCATTGATCTCTTCTGCCTTCGCTTCGCCTCGTGCAGCATGTCCTTGCTGTTTAAGTCGATGTACTTATCTCTCAATGATGGGTTAATTGGGCTTTCGGGTGAGTGCCACCTGGCCGAAAACGAGTCAGGTTGAACCTCACCTTGGAGACCAGCCACGGATAGTAATGTCTCGACAAAGATACACCATTCTTGTTCGCCTTCGTCTGTTGCTTGGGTGGTCAAGCACTCCTTAACGGGATATGATGAGGCAGTATCCATGCATGAATCATCCCATGATAGAGTGCGAGCAATAGAGCCTATGGGTGGTGACTTGTCGATCAAGTTTGAACTAATTGGATTGAGTGGCAACTCAGATCCTGAAATGGATATAATTAACAACCCGCTTAAGTAGTGCATGAGAAATAATTAAAGAACTGAGGCAACACAAAATGTACCATTTCGGTCAGGCTTAACATATTGGGGTAGCACTTTTGGTGCGTGCTGGTACTCTTCAAAGGGTAGATCTAAGACAGACACTGGACTTGGCTGCTCCTGATTCTCGCTCGGATTTCCAGATGCAATAGGTTCTGACACGAATAACCCTGTCTGCAAAGGCCAAAATATACATTACGTCATTACAGTTGATTAGAAAATCACAAAAGGAAGTATCAAACATTAACATCCTACAAATGACAAGTACTCAGTATGATGTCAAAAGAAATTTAGTTCGGCGTTAGAAGTATAATTATTATCCTCCTGTCAATTTTCAAGAATATTTTCTTCTTAATTAATGCCACAATAACTACTCTTGAAATATGTATAAGAGAGAATCTGAAAGAGTGAGCATAGGAAGCCCAAAAACCCACTTGGATAACAGTGCTAGATGGATCACCTTGGCATAAGAAGAAAACAACATTATAGGCATTTCATATTACTAATCTTGCACCCCAACAAGTATGAATCAAGTGAAATAAGAGTTGAATCAATCACTAAATGTACGATAAAGTTACCTCAGGTGAGATCGTGTCCTGCTTGAAAATTAGATTTGAGGGAGATGCTTTATTTGATGACTCCACCAGCCCAGCTGATGAACAGTCGGGCCCTTTGTCAATTGGACTTTGAGTTTTATCATCGACAAAATCTCCAAAACAAGACCAAGGTTCATCTTTGGTTTCAGATGCAGGAGATTTGTCTTTACTATTCTTTTTGTTCCTTGAGAAAAACAAGCTCGACACTTTCCCTCTGAACGAAGATTTAACACCTTTTACCTTGGTGTCCTCCTTAGCAACTTCTTGTTTGTCCTTTTCCGAAATGGAAATGTCTGCATTGAGCCCAGTTCCTAACTGAGTAGAAGATACAGGAACAGATTTTGACCTTGTGAGATTCCATGTTGAGTTATCTACATTTCTATCCACCCTATTTTCACTAGATAAGAGATGATTTGACTTCTTAGCTTCTTGATTGGAACTGCCTTCTTCCCCAGGCAGTGCTACCTTCTTCGCCTCAGAAAGAGCAAGCATTTCACCCAATGTGCTGGAGCTTCTCCTAACATGTCTTTGTTCTGGAACACTCCCACTAGATGCCATCATGGCCCATCTTTCAGAGAGACGTTTCTTGGCTTCTCTGCAGACTGATGATTCTGGAGAATAAGATGCTCTACTAAAAGAGGAGGTTGAATATGGACTACCAAGCCTATTAGCACAATCCCAAGAGTGCCTAGAAACAGGCGACATCAGTTCTGAATCACTGAGATTGCCAGCTGGATACTCACTCTCGGATTTATTGAACGAACTTTCATCAGCTACATAGCCATTAGAAAACACTGAAGAAATTATAGTTTCATCTCGCTTGTGCCTCCCAAGTTTTTCGCGCATTTGCTGTGTGATAGCTTTTGCAACTTCCCTGGATTCCTGATTCTCATCATCTTCTACGTCCCCGAAAAACTCTCCACCGTTTATCCTTGCTGACTGGGACTGTGGAGATGCTACAGCTCTATCATCAAGTATTTTGCCCAGGCTTGGTTTGAGAACAACTATTCGAGTTGGTTGAGTGGGACTTTCATAATTTTTCCAACTTGCAGGAGGGGAACCTTTTTCCAAATCATTCAGCTGAATAAAGGCACCTTTTTCAATTTGTTTGTCTTCCCCATTTTCAGCTTCAGCAAAGTTATAAGTGTCTGCCATCTTTGAAGGTCTAAGGACAGTGATACGCTTTGTCTCTGGAGGGGGAGGAATTGTCTGAAGATTGTGAAGTTGCTGAGACAAAGCTGAATTTGGTTCCTGCAGACATTTAAGAAAGAGGTCTTTGTTGGAGTTCAACACTTCTAATGCATCTTGGTATTGCTTAGATTGGCGAAGTTTTTCGTCCATGGATAGGCGTTTTACTTCAACAAATTTCTGACGAACAAGAGCCATCTTTTTGCTGTTTGTAGTTTCATCGCATCTTCCTTTGCGTGTAGATTTCTGAGATTGCTGCCATATTTCATAGACATCTTTGAATTCGTCTGGCTCGACATAGTGAAAGAACCCATTATGTTGCTCCCAGTTACTTATGGGTATATCAGAATGACGTCGAGGATGGCCCTTAAATAGGTTTCTTTTAATTGATGAGTCAGGTTCCTGTTGTGGAAGGGCATCAAGCCCCATCAATTTTGCAACTAAATTAGGTGGACTGCGTCTTGAATCCACTTCTTTGGACATCTCTTGTGCAATGAGCATCTTCATTGGCGTCACATTTGATTTTTTGCTTGAAAAGGAGTTCGTAAGCTCAGATACAACCTGCAAGGCACAAACCAGAATAACTTAAATATGTTTAATACCCAGTCAAGATCTCTAAAATATACAGGGACAATTTCCACATGTTGCTCCAACTTAGTGATAATCATTGTCCTTAAATTTACCACTTTTTCTTCTAATTGATCGAGAGATGGACTCATCCTTGATACATCTGATCTGCTCCTGGAGACAGGGGAACCTGTCAATTAGTTCAAACAAAGTCATTTAACCATGTTACATTATGATCTGCTTATGCAAAATAACATAAACCAAAACTTCAATGGCACATAAGATGCATCCATCATTTATGTATACACAGAAGCAAATGATATTAAAAGCTGACTATGACAGAAGAAAACATAACAGAAAAAATATCTGCATGGGTCAAAATAACCCTCAAAAGAAACTTCTGCAACAGGAATTATTAGTCTATTGATTTGAACAATATAATGGCATTCTCGAGTGTACATCCCTAGCATGAGAACTCCAAAATTCAGCATGGAAAAATGCAAAGCATAAATGAAAAGACATTTCGAAAGTGTAAGCACCATCGCGATGCGGTTTATCTGTAAGAAGCTTGTTTGCAGAAACCCCAATGTTCAATTCGAAGAGGTTCACCATTCTTCCCAAGCATCCTGGATATGTATTCTCAAAATTGCAATTTCTGCCATTCTGAGAAGTAGCATTCATCTCAATACCTGATAAGGGACATTCAACTGGATTAAATATGCAAAAAAATCTGCATAATACTTGATAAGGACAAAAATTAAAGCTAGAACAGAAAATAGATGAGATCCAGCAAGGAAAATACCAAGAAAGAAATCTGCAGCTTTGAAGAAGTGGAAAAAGTCAAGCAAATTTAGAAAAAAATCAATAAATGCCACAAAAACCCCTACCCACCCGAAAAATCAAAGAGACCCATAAGAACACGAAAGAAAATTGGTAAACAATTTAATGGTTAGGGAGAGAAGAGAGGGTGAAAACATACCTAGAAGGCTGGAATGTTAAATCTATAGCACCAAATACTAGAGCGATACAGAGAGAAGAAGGTGCAAAACTATACAGTCCTCGCACCATAAGAAACAGTAAACGAGGGAGAGAGAAAATAGAGAGTGGGAGAATAATGGAAGATAAAAGACTTTCCTGTAAAAGACCAAATCTACAAACACCAGGGTTTCCTAGATTAATGTGAAATGAGGGGGGAAAACGAAAAAGGGCGAAAAGGAAAGGAGCAGGTATAGGTGCAGGAAAAAAAGCAATGAAAAAAGCTACTTTGTACAAACTGCTCTGAGGCGGAAATTTACAGAGTATGTTAACATGAAAACTCGTATAAAAATTTGCATTGCTCGACAACCCTGCAACACCATTTTTCTGAAAGCTCTTCTCAAAACAAAAAAATCCAGATCGTGTTACTCACTCTCCAATCAATCTTCTCTATAACAAACATTTAAGCCCTAATTATACATTTCAAAAGACATGTGCTCATAACAAGCGAGAGCGAGATTCAGAATGTATGAAAATAAATGAGCTGTACCATTAAAGTAAACAAGATGCTTAAGCTTAAATTAATGTGTCAAAGCGAGCTAAAAACATCAGTAAATACAAGAAATCGAACTTTACATTAAAGTACAAGCATAAAGCGAACGACATTATACAAAAAAAAAAAAATCATTGGGGACAAAGCTGCAAAGAGAACAGACCCAAAAAGTAAAGCAAAGGATAGAATCAAACTCCGCGTCTTTCTTTACCTTCACACAGCCGAGATCGGGCTGTACAAACCGTAGCAAAAGCACCGCAGAGACTTCCGGAGAATTCACTTTCGATTCAGAGGCTAATCTTCTCTCTTTCCACACGAGAAAAACGGTTAGTTTAGATGAAAAACGTGACGGAGAGCTTCAGTTGAAGGATAAAGCTAGAAAAAACGTTGAATCTGGCATGAAGGTCACAATGTCGCCGGAGATTCGCCGGAATTTCAGTGAAGAGAGAGAATTTTGCTGCTCCACCGACTCTCTGTCGGACTCGACCCGCTTTTGTTTATTCTGATTTTTTTCAGTTTCGATTACGTATGTAAACGTAAAATGAATATATAATTAATGAGAGAAATAAATTGCTAGATTTTATGTAGAATGGTCCTTGTAGTTTCAGATAATTCGATTTGGGCCCATAATAGTCTCAAAAATAAATAAAAAAATCTCTGTCATTATCGAAGCAAATTATTTGAAGGTGACAAGTTTCTTGTATTGTTACATTTTGATCTTCAAATTGACCGTTATATAATTTTGTAAGGTGTATAATGTAGTTTTTATTAGGTTATTTAATTTTTGGATCACCAAATCAGTAATCTAATGTGGGATTTGGTCGTGGGATTCCTAGAATCGTTAACTTTACGAAATTGTACGGGTATTTGTCGTACATGAGATTTGGTTGTGGGATTTCTAGAATCGTTAACTTTACGAAATTGTACGGGTATTTGTCGTACATGAGATTTGGTTGTGGGATTTCTAGAATCGTTAACAATACGGAATTGTACTGCTGATGTTCGTGTATTTGTCGTATGTGAGACTAGTAAGCTTCATTAATTAGTTTTATTTAAGAGAGTAAGATGAAATAAGTAAAACGACAAATAGAAAAAATGCATCAAATACAGACTGATTACACAAATCACACGTGTCACACATGATACAACATTGTTTTTCGCAAGAATTTGACATTTTTCGCAAGGTGTCAAGGGAATGCGTTTTTTTGTTTTTCTCATATCAAGATCAGTAATTTTGTATGAAACGATTTTACTATACACTTATTTTACAACTAATACGGCAATGCCCTATAATTTAATGAAACAATTAATTTTTTTTTTTTTTTGACAATGAAACAATTAATGTTATTAAAAAATATAAACTATGTGATACTTGTTCACACAAGACTTTCTCCTAACTTTATTAGGATTATATAAATAAATTCAATTTGAATTGAATGTGATTTAATCTAATGGAGCAATTTTTTCACACAATTAAGAGATTTTTTTTTTTAATTCACATTTATCTACTTCGAACGAGCTGATTGTAAACTTTAATCATTTAATTAATTTACATAAAAGAAAATTACCACTTTTTTCTTTCAGATGTAACTGTGCGCGAGGCTGGAAGATTATCCAACGTACACTAAAAAAGAAATCAATCGAGAATATTCATTAAATTTTAAAATACGGTGATATTAATAATTAGCATAGTCATATTATGAAATTGAAATGAAAGAAAATTATTTGTGACGGTTTAAAATTAATTAATTACTTCATCCGTTGTGGAATAACTTGTATAGGCAGGTGGACATACAATGACACAAATAAATCAATTATTCAATAATTTATTTTACTACTTATTTTGATTTGTTCACCTATAATTTTTTCATATTTAATAGATTTTTTTTTTTTTACTTTTATATCATACCTTTTCTTGTTGGACACAAGTTTTAAAGAAAATTAATTATTTATAAAAAAAGTGAAAAATATGGGTGAAGATAAAGTAGAAATAAAGTAGTTACTGTAAGTGAGAGTAATATTTCTTTTTCTAAAAATGAGAAGAATTATTAAGTTGGACAGACAAAAAAAACGGTAATTATAAAATTGAGCCAAGAAAGTACTCGTATTTAATTACTTTTATTAATATTTGTACAAAAAAAGTAACTGAAAGCTTATAAGTTAACGGATGAAGTAATGATTAGAGAACTTTAAAATAATTATTCCCTCCGTCCCACAATAACTTTCACACTTTCCTTTTTAAGACGTCCCACAATAACTTTTCCACCCTTAAAATGGAAAATTCTTTATAAACTCCACCCTCACAATATCCTCAATTTTACACAAATGCCATTACTTTTTCTACACACATACGCAAAAGTCAACTCATTTTTTTACTTTATGCATAAAAGTTTACAAAATTACCCCTCAAAACTCCACTCATTATAACACTTTCTTAAAGTTTGTGCCCATCTACCTATGCAAATTAATATGGGACAGAGGGAGTACGTAAATTTTTATATATAAAGTAAAGAAAATAGTTTAATTTGTGTGTATGTGTGAATCAAAAGTTTTGTTGGACGAGGGCTTTCTTGTAATTTGCAACAAGGCTGTGTGAGCATGTTTCCTTTTTCTCGCGTCGTCGACCGTTTTGTTGCTTGTCTTGGATTAGGTGTAAAAACATCAAATCAATCTCCTCCCTCCCTCTATTACTTTCCAGTGTAAAAAAAATGTTAATTTCCAAGACAAATTAGTACAGTATGTAATAAAATAATAAATAAAAATACAAAAAAAAAACTGACACATACAAATGAAACTTGCGTATGTCTCTCTCTTTCTCTTTAAATTTATAAAATAAATATGGGCTAGTTTTGGGCACCGTCTCAAGTAGGGTTGTAAACGAATCGAATCGAAGCGAATACTGCAGTATTCGATTCGATTCGTGAAAATATTCGAATATTCGTATTCGTATTCGTTTAATTTTCGAATAATAAATTTGATTCGATATTCGATTCGATTGATTATTCGATACTATTCGATTCGATTCGAGTATTCGATTCGAATTTTTTAATACATATTTTAAAAATTATTTTTCAAGTATTCGATTAGAAATTGATTCGTATTCGATACTATTCGATTTGACTTGAAACTATTCGATTCGATAATTTATGGAGAATTTTTTTAAAATAATATTATATAGGACATGAGACAAATATACATTTAAAAATATATTTATGTATATATATTATAAATATAATCGAATACTTACGAATATCGAATCGAATATTATAATTTTATATTTGTATTCGTTTATTAGTCGAATCAAAAAATATATTTGTATTCGAATTCGAATCATAAAATTTCGAATACGAATATCAATATTCGAATACGAATACCGAATCGAGCAAAATTATTCGATTCATTTACAACCCTAGTCTCAAGGATATAATTCTTGGCGTAAATAGTAATAATGTTTAAATAAAAAGTGATAATCACTTTTATTAGAAATATTATATTTTTTAATAAAATACTATCACATTTTTTATAAACAAGAAATTTGGAAGAAAAAAATGAATTATTCTATTCAAAATTTTAAAATATGTATTAAAAGGAACCCATCTCACGGATAAAGATTCGTGAAACGATCTCACACTTTTTGCTAATAAATACTTCGTATTGAATTAAAAAATAAAAGTTGCATAAAATAAATGGGGAGAATAGGCATACGGTGATAGTGGGTAGAGTTGTTATTCAAACCCAATATTTAAAATTCGAGTTCTTATCCAGATGAGTTCAGTTCAGCTCGATAATATTGACGAGTTAAAATTTGATTTCGACTCTACTCGTTAACGAGCCTAACAAATTAAGTTCGAACTGGCTCATTAGTAAATTAAATATCTAACGAGCTCGACTCATTTAGCTGAACAAGTTAAATCGAGACAAGTCTTGTTAAGGCTCGATTCAAATAACAACACTAATAATGAGAGGATATTGTCTTCTGAGCCCCCTTTAGAAACTCTAAAAATACATTTTTTGTCTTAACAAAAAATTGGATTAAATTGTGTAACTGAATGTATGATGTTATGCACGACAATAATCTTTATTTTTTTATTAACAATTTTCAATAAAAAAAATATTATCACTTTCATATTTTCGATTAAGTTTTTCTTTATTTTTATACTACTTTGAAATTGATATTTTTTTTACCTCCAAAATGATATTGTAGAGTCTGTTGTTACTTGTGTATGAAGTGATTATTTAAAAAATAAAATTTAATGTTAATTTGAATAGTTAAAGGAGTAATTGTTAAAGAAGTGATTATTTAAAAAATAAAATTTAATGTTAATTTGAATAGTTAAAGGAGTAATTGTTAAAGGATAAAAATAAAATATGGTTCTCATAATTATTATTAGTCCAATCAATAGATCTGATTTGAGAGTAGCTTGGACATTTTTTTATAAAATAGAAGTACGGAGTATTATAATAAGAAATAAACTTTAAATTTACGAAAGGTATTAGTATAAAATTATGTTAAGAATCATGTTTTGCAAAATCATGATAATAAAATGTATGATGTATATAAAAAGGAAAAGGAGAACATGCAATTATAAATTCACATATCGTGTTGGAGGTCGAAATGTCTGAGAAAATCGTACTTAGAAATAAAATTCGAAATTAAGGAAAAATATACACTTTTCAAAACATTAACGTCTAAAAAAAAAAAAAAAAAACAGTAAAACAAGTTAATGTTCCATGACAACGTATACATCATTTGTTGTCATCCAACATATATGACCATCGTTTGTGAAGGATCACACTCACGATCTCTGAAGAGCCATAACCGGCTGAACCAGTCTTGCTTGAAGTAATGACAAAGGGTTCATTGACTCTAAGTGATCCATAATCCGATTTACACCTTCTTCTGATGAAAGATCGAAGGGGAGCATAATGTTCAACGATGTGATCCTGTGTATTCTCAACCAATGCATAACTTTGTTATTTAAAATCCAATATTATCATCTCCCAAACTTAAAGATAAGACAAGTATTTTGGGCCAGTTTGTTAAGACACTGCTGGTAAAATTAATTATCAATATAATGACAATTAAGCAGCTATAATAAGACAATTAGACCTAAATTTAGATAGCAAGCCAATAATAAGATTGGTGTATCATACATTATTTTTTAAGGTATTTTGTCCATTTTTGAACAATGACAACTGGAACAAACTGCCAAAAAGCTACATTAAGATTAGGTAAGGGGGTTCCATGCAAGTCGCAGAATACATAGTTGTGTAACAATAATTTAATAATTAAAATAATATTATTTTTTTGTAAATGATAGGGCATAATTAGACATGTTGTAACACTGATCAGATTAAACAATGTTACTACTTACACAATTAATTGAGTACCTTTCTTATTTGATGACCGTTGCATCTTACATAAATTTGTTTGAGACTGTTTGTAGACGGTAAATTCGGTCTCTAATTTGAAGATCGTTTTTTACCCGATTAATAAAAAGGTCGAAATTTTATTTGAGTCCGTTAGGGAGATTGTAAAGTGCAGTTTCTAAATTTTAGATCGATTTGAGACTGTTTTAGGCCGAGTCCAATTCCATTTGGTTCGGTTTTTAGACCGCATTAACATTCTAGTATAATTTAGAGACGAAAAAAATGGTCTATAATTTGGAGACCGTTTCATAAAAGCGGTCTCTAAATGTTTGAGACGAGCATTATAGTGACCGACAAAAAAAAAGTCTCTAATAAGTTCTTACGATCTCTAATCAATTCTTAATCCAAGCGTTTTTTGCAGTGAAACTTTTGTTTCATTATATACGATTTTGATATAGAATCAGATAGTGAGTTTCTTACGAAACCAACCACTTACATAAAATATTTGTATATACTAAAGTGTACATGTAATTTATACAGGTGGTGGGTTTCATAAGAAACTCACCATCAAGTTCTGTATCACTATTTGAGGAGTGTGATCTTATTTAAAATCTTGTCTTTCTTATTTATTGATTAATAATATTTCTCCCACTTTAAAAAACTATTTGTTTTTAAATATATTGCTAATTCTATTGCTAAAAGAGTGGTTAGGTTACCAACTAAATTCTTACTAAACCACTCTTTTTAAAGAGTGTGTACTTAACATTCTCTATTAAAGGTTGGGGTGACTTTTTAATTGTAGAAGGGCCATTATTCGTATATAAGAATATTAAATTTACAATATTGATGTTACAAATGATTTCAATAGCTAATGTCTCAAAAACTTATAAAAAGCTAATAAAATGTTTGAATAATTAAAATTTTAAGTTGTTAAAGAATTTAGTTAATTAGATTATCACAATTCCTTACCTAGTTTAATCGAAACCTTCTTTAGATTTTAATTTTCTTAAATAATTATTATTAGTATATTCTAATTTTCGTATAATAGTCATGTACAAGACCTGATCCAAATTCGACTCCGACCATCGTAAAATTGTCGAACAAGTAAGAATAGTTAAGGAACAAGAAACCCTAGCTAGCTACTTTCAGACATTCCATAATCTGCACAAATATTTTCTTGAATAAATGTGTTGAACATTTATGGAAAGTATAGGTTTAGGTTTAGGCTAGTTAGAATCATTTTGAGAAGGTACTGCAATCTTAATTAATTTTACATAGATTCATTATTTATGAATTATGATAACGATTTAATGCTGTTATTTTCATGATAGAGAATGCATTTATTATTATAAATTTATAAATTATAAATTAAACTCTGATATGACAACTATATTATATATATAAGGTGGATATTCATTTGGTAGAAAATTTGATATTTTGGAATTATTTAATTTGAGGCCCATATTTTCTGGCCAATCAATTGTGTTATCTTAGCTGTTATAGAGTGACTTATAAACTTGTATGGATTTTTATGATCAAAATTAACGTCACTAGTATTTTGGTTTGATCAATATTTATAAGATATCATTTTATAGAATTAATAATTTATCTAATAAAATTGGGAAACACCCAAATACACTAGCGTGTACCGTGTGCACTCATTGACTGTTAGATTTTTTTTTTTTTTTTCTGAAAAATGTAAGTTTTATAATTGAAAAGTACAAGACAGTTCTTAATGAAAAATGTACTCCTGTAAGTCATTATAATTAAAAAAGTGCAATACAAATGTAAGTTATTATAACTGAAAAGTGCAACACAATATTATTAAAAAATGCAAGTCAGTATCACAATTGTTTCAAAATAAAAAGTCAATATCACAATTTTTAATGAAAA
Organism: Galeopsis tetrahit; assembly: GCA_963675135.1. NCBI lineage: Eukaryota > Viridiplantae > Streptophyta > Magnoliopsida > Lamiales > Lamiaceae > Galeopsis > Galeopsis tetrahit. The sequence goes on along the minus strand of OY776126.1, from coordinate 2,443,263 downwards.
ATGTAAGTTATTATAAACTGAAAAATGCAACATTATATAACTAAAAGTACAATATAACATTACCAAAAAAAATGTAAATAAATATAACTAGAAATATTAAATAAAAAAATGTAAATCACTACATTAAAAAGTGCCCAAAAAAAAAAAAGATCAGCTCGAGTGTACACTCACCCAACAAAATTTGTTAGATTTTACTTCATATAAATAAACATGAGGTATTTTCAAGGTAAAAGAGACTTGAACTATGTATTTATTGTTTGGACCCATATATAGAAAGAAGCTATCGTGTTTTGTTAAAATTGAGTCAAAATTGGACTTTTTATAAAGCATGTGGAGTGGCAATAAAAAAACTGATTAAACACTAAATTAAAATATGAAGTGAGATTTTTTTTTTTTCATTTATAAAATTAAATATAAAGTGAAAAGTGTAGCAATAATTTTATTCATAGGAGAGCAGAGGAAGATTTTCGAAAGAGACGTGGGAAATACACTATAGCATTAGAGATTTAGCAGACCTTTGTTTTGTATCATTTGACCTTTTTTGCAAATTAATTAATACTCCTCTATTTTTATATTATTGCCTTAAACATGCACGTTTTGGCGTTATCCACAATTAGATTCCAATTCCAATGATGATAATTTTTAACTCATGGATTTTGGTGATGGTGGTTTTTAATTTCCTAGTTGATTTTAATGTGTTCGTAAAAGTAATTTTAGATTCGATATTTATTGTGTAAACAATTATGCATGTTTTTGGTGTTTGATCACCCTAGTCCTTGAGTAGAGCCACAATCTGGGTTCGATTCGATGGGTCAGTTCCGGCCAATTCGAAATTAAGTATGGACTGAACTCTAAAATTATAAACCCATATAGAATTGATACTATTTAACCCAATCCGATAGGCCTAATTGGCTAGAATTTGGATCAATGGACCGTGGGTAGCCCGTTTGGTTCAATCTTTTTTTTTCTTCTTTCTTCTTTAGACATTTGAACAATTAAAATTAGTATAGTACTACTTATACTGATTATGATCATTTATGTATAGTTAATATATTACTAATATATATTTTTTATTATAATTATCTGTATAAAAAAAATTATATGTACCAACACATAATAAAGTTTATATATAGTATAATTTTTGAAAGAAATATTAAAAAAAATAAAAAATACCATGGGCTGGCCTGACACGCTAGGCCTAGGATGGGCTAGGTTGAACTCCCATTTTATAGACTCGACTAGTTCATGGGCCGGCCTAATCCAGCCAACGAACAACGATGGGCTGGGATGGGCCGGACAAACCGAATTGTCAGCTCCATCTTTGAAGTGTTGTAAGTTCTAATTAAAGTACTTCTTGGTTCTCATTCATCCATTTGCAGATGACAAACAGACGAAGTTTCCCCCAACAATGAAGAAAACACATTAAACTCTCTGATAATTAATAAAGAAGCAACATTATTTATTACTATTAACAATCTTATCACAGAGAATCACCATATGTGCATCTAAAGTATTTTTCTCTATCCCAATCATCATCATAATCATCAAAACACGATTCTCGATCAAGCAACAAAGGACGATTTATGGATGTATTCAGTGATGATCGTCGAGGTAAAGGAGACAAAAGGTTACTGTTAGACACACCTTCATATAGAGGAGTAAAGGGCTCTTCAACACAAGCTTCCTTCAGCCTTGAAACAGAACATAACCTGTTTTCGATTTCAGGAAAAACTGATGGATAATCGTCTGGTGCTGATATGCAATTCCACGAAAATTTGCTTACAGGCTTTCCATCCCAAACTTTCTTGTTAAGCCAATCTTCATCTCTGTAAGAGGAGATAATGTTGCTGCTAGAAAGCACATTTTCACCGTTTTTGTCTTCTCCCAGAGTGATACATTTCGGAGTATGTGGTAAAGCTAGAGGAAATTGTCCTAATTCTCCAACTGAACACTTCACATCATTAAATTCTGGTCCAAAATCGGGCACCAAACAGCCCTTTGACCTAAAATTTGGCACCGTGTTGGATTCCAGATAATAAGCTGATGATAAGGATGAGCAAATATTGTCATCGAGCACATTATCCACAATACCGTGATTAACGATGGATGAGTTAAGTCTATCTTGCCCCAATTCACTGTCCCATCCCAGCAAGAGTTTGTACGGTTCTCTATGATGTTCAATTATAGAACCATATTCATCCGGATCATTGAGATGAGAATAGCCTGAAGATCTATATCTTTCAAATGGTAAGCAAGGAGGAAAACTAAGCCGCGTGTGAGAACTTTTGTATGGTTCTCTATGATGTTCAATTATAGAACCATATTCATCCGGATCATTGAGATGAGAATAGCCTGAAGATCTATAGCTTTCAAATTGTAAGCAGAGAGGAAAACCAAGCCGTGTGTGAGAACTTTTGTATGGTTCTCTATGATGTTCAATTATAGAACCATATTCATCCAGATCATTGAGATGAGAATAGCCTGAAGATCTATAGCTTTCAAATGGTAAGCAGGGAGGAAAACCAAGCCGTGTGTGAGAACTTCTGTATTCATGACTCATTGAACATTTATCGCGATCAATGAATTCGTCCAGAAGATGATTTTCTTTACGGAAATTGGAAGGGAATCCAGAAACAAAATTATCCTGCTCTGCTAGCACAATATCACTCCATTGGTCATAACAAGCTTTTGGGAGATCATCTTCCTGGTCTCTTTTACGAGACTCAACAAGTCTGTTCTCCAGATCATTAGACTTGCCAGCTGTTATGGTTTTACAACTGTTAACAGTATTTCCTTTTGATGAATCCTGCAAATAGAAATAAAGTCAGATACAAACTAAAGTACACGAATCAAGCCTTGGAAGAGAAGTTAAAGAATCATACGTTATTTTCATTGCCCTTGGGGAACAGCCGGGACAGGAGCAAAGGAACCAAATCAAACCTGAAAGAGAAGTTAAATTACACAAGGAAAACAATTTGTTATTATGCTAAAAAAAGATGACATGCATATCTGACCCCTTAAGATGGAGCTCCTCAACTTCAGAATGTGAGCTATGAGCCCACTGGCGTAATCTCTGTCTTTTCGCAGAAAAGATTCCTTTCCAACTGCATTGGTTCTCTGGATATGGTAAATCAGAACTACAATAATTAAAAGAGTAATCGAAGAATTAGCAATTACACCTAGCATAGAAGTGTAAGATTGTATATAAGATAGACTAAGGTCAGGCTGTATTAGCAAACCAGAACAAACAAAAGCACATAGAAATGATAATATAATCTGAAAATTTACATTTTACAGACAATGTAGATGTCATAAAAAAAAGTACAGTTATGTAAGACTGCATAAGAAAGATTAAAGAACTTCTAATAGAATGCTTAGAATTTGAGATGACATATCATAGAGCTAACCTGTTTTCTCTGATGTTTTGTTAAGCGGTGAGGAGAAAAGACTTTGTCCATCAGGTGTAACATTCTCAGAGAGCAACGAAGACCTTGTTTTGATTTGGTTAGTTAGCTCTGCATCAATGATTCAATCCATCCTTTAACTGGAATGAAATAACTAAAGCCACATGTAAGAATTTGTTCACAAGCTCATCATCAGCCACTAATAACAAACCTTTACTTCTTATCTGATCTGATTCAAAGTATTTACTGACACGAGGTGAAACACAATTATGATCAGATGGCCCTGCCCTTTCTCCTGAAACCGAGAAATTGAGGTCTTCCGTTCTTGGTTTAAGCATGTTAGAAGCATTACTAGTCTCTGAAATTATATTCAGTGAACAATATTAGAATTGAAAACCAATCATGTTCCATTAAAGGCTGTGAACTGCAATTAATCAATTTTGTACGCCACTAAGAAAATCAAGAAATGCATTTATGGTTTGCAATCAAATATTTTACCTCTAACAAGGTAATTGGTTTTGGAATTCGTCTGGTCATTCTCTTCACGTTGTGCACGAGATCGATCACCAACAGCACCACACTTGATGTTTTTAAAGTAGGCATATTCAGAGGTCTTGGGTGCACCACCTGAAACACACACACACACACATACACGGAGAGAGAATGCTTTAAACTACGAATCATACGAAGAAGAAGATACATAATTAATTCTATATATTAATAGAATTAGTATTCAGTAATGAGAAAGACAAACATTCTGGAGACTGTATTGCCTCACCATCCCTTCCAGTTTCCTCAAATCTCACTCTCTTTGCCTTCCTCATGTCTATCAGAAAACGAAAATCGCAATAATCATACAAATCGATAATACCAAATTTTGTTATAAGGATTTATAAGAAATTTTCCGATCAAGGATCTAAAAGCACTTAAAACTGAGCAAAAATTCAATAAGAAACGGAATAAATATTTGTTCGTAAGGGATTGTTATACCAGATGGCTTCTGGAAGGCCCGATTTCGAGGAGCGAAGTCTCCGATTGCTGCTGTGAGTGGGTATTTAACATTTGATTTGATTCTTCGTTTCATTGTCATGCAACATTCTGAAACTCCATTACTGAATCCCTAATTGATCTCAGAGGAAAGGATTTAGGCGCCAAATGTGCGAGTGATGTGGAGGGAACGTGCTGAATTGTAATTGGAAAGGAGTTTTTTAAAACAACTACTTGAGTACTTATCGCAAAATTGTGAAAAAAATTCTCCCTCCTTCGCTAAATAAGTTTCACTGGAAACGTGTCAATTAACAAAATGTAATAATGAGTGAGTTTTAAATGATAATTACGTAAATCTTTATATATAAAGTAAATAAAATAGTTGATTTATGGTGCTGTTAAACTAATCGAGTAAATAAAATAGTTGATTTGTGGTGTTGTTAAACGGATCGAGCTACTCGTGAGTTCGATATGACTCGAGCTCGGCTCGACTTGTTTGTTAAATGAGTTGTTAGATACCCGATTTACTAACGAGTCGGCTCGAGTTCAACACGTAGGCTCGACTCGACTCCACTCGATATACTTGTTAGACTTATTAACGAGTCGAGTTCGTTTCTTAGCTCGTCAATGTTATCGAGTCGAGTGATGAGAACCACAATCAAAATTGACGGTTTGCAAATTAAGATTTGCAGAAATTGCTAATCCTTTTCTGATTATTCACAACAGCCGATTTATTTATATGGATATGCAAATAACCAATTACAAATGTGCCCTAAACTAACTAATAATGGTGGCCCAAATAACATGAAAGCCCAAATCAATTGGCAACAAAATATGCAGGTCCAAAACAATTAAAATGAAATCAAACTTTTAAAAAGACTAATCTTGATAAATCCATTGGTCCACCCTTTAACCCGACTCTCGTTGGTACATAATTTGGAGTCCACCACCCTCATTCGCACCATTGAACTCGAACTTCAAGTACTCGAATAACAATTCTATTGACTTGTGTGTATGTGTGAGTCAAAAGTAATGACATTTTGTGTAAAATTAAAGATATTGTGAGAGTATAGTTTATAAAGAGTTTTCAATTTTATATGTGTCAAAATTATTATGGAAAGTAGTTTGCCTAGGGAGTGAATAAATTTTATTGGAACGAAAAAAAATTGATCGATTTTTACATGAACGGAGGAAATATGGAGTATAAGTGTATAACACATCTTTTTTTAAATTTAGAATGTGATATATCAAACTAATTTTCAACATAAATGTGGCAGCCGAAATTATGATGTGTGCAACCGAAACTATTTCAGTACATAAACAATTTATTTGCGCAAAGGCAAATTTGGAATTAGGTTAAAGGGGAGAACAACTAGAATGATATTTGAGGAATTCCTGAGTTCTTTGAATTCTTGTGAATTGTAATTGGATTCCTTATTCGCGTTTCTCTCTTTTCGATTAATTTCAATTCTCAAGAATGGCTGGAGCTCCGAGATTAGTTGATTTATGCCTAGCTACCGTTGCAGATGAACTTCTCCAATGTAAGTAGTAGTAGCTATTGATTTGTATTTCATCAGAGATGAGAATTACTACATTTGTATGGGGTTTTATCTTCTGGGAGAAAATAATGCCCTTCTTTCTTTGCTGGTGGTTGCAGGGGATACAAATCAGGATATCTTTCCACTTATTTTTCAGCTTCCATCGGATTTTTGTATACAATATCTTGCCTCCGTTTGCATTGCAGAAGCTGCAAGAAAAATTGTGAGTTGTAATTTTTGGGGCAAAACTGTAGAATTATTCATAAGCAGTGAATTTAATTTAATGGATGAATCTGTATAAAGTATTATGATAATATGGAGTAGTCAGTTTTAGCATTTCAGTTTTATGTTGCTTTAATAAGGATCATTCTGTCAATTCCCAATTGCTCTGTTTTTAGTTTTTTGTGAAACCATCTCTCTTTATTTTATTCAGTGCCATTATAATGCAATTTATACACACCCATCTACAAAGAAGGGTATGTTCTGCGTTTTTGTTCACCCAGCACTTGTTGTCAAGTTCAAATTGGAAAAATCTTGCTTCTCTTCGGAGAGACTCATCGAGTAAACGTGGTGTTTTGAAGATCTTTTTCATGTATAGAAGACTCATTCTGTGCACTATGATTACACCTATTCATGTGTATAATTAAATAAGCATAAATAACAAGTGGGAGTTTTGTATCATCTAGTTAAGGTCTGCCACTACCAGAGTTGACATATTTTCACAATTAAAGAATACTACATTATTGAAACCAATAATTGTTCAACTTTAGAATACATATAATTATATACCCCTTCTTGTTCTTGATCAGCTGAAAGAAAGATAGAAACACAAACACACATATAGATCTTATACATATAAGTTGGTATTTGCAGACTCATTAGTTGTTGATTGATCATATGAATACAGGTACCTACATATACTAATAGGCTATTGTATTTGCTTTATTAATTCATTTGTGTTTTCTAGCTAGCTGATGCTAATTTTTCTATTATTTGCAGAAAAGAAGCATTGAAGATACACAGAGATCAAGAGACTCTTCTTACATTTGAATATCGGTATGTCACTGCATAGGGAGTTTAATTTAGTATCTACTTATTTGATTTTTCTATGATATTCTATATGTATTTGTTTGCCTTAATTATTACATTCTGCTATAAAGGTCTGGTTTGGTTTGAGGGAAAAAGTGAGTTAGACTTAATCGTCTCAGTTTTTCCTATGTTTGATTTGATAGATTAAGGCCCGAAAAAAAGCATGAGCCCAAGTCAATTTTTCCATTTTAACCCACATAGTATGTGTGATTTATAGTTCAGGGTGGGTGGGTAAATTTATTTGTCCAACATGGTAGAAAGTCCTTCAATTTTTAAAGCTTCAAAATCAGATTTTTTTTATTGCAGTATAAAGGGTGTATTGGAAAAAACACAATAAAATCCAATTTATCCCACAATCCAAACTACTTTAGTATAAACTATCATGAAAATTGTGAAATTCAATCAATCCAAACATACAAATTAATTCAAAAGTTTTGGATTGTAAACTATAGTATCCTACTAAAACCAATTCAAACATATATATATCCTGTTTATCAAACCAAATGTGTTTATCTCGCATGTGGGCCTGTATTTTTTTCTACTTAATATTACTCCATGTGTATTTGTTTGCTTAGATTTTTTTTTAATAAGAACTCGTTATTTTAATTTGTTACACTACATGATAACAAATGAATAATATGTTTTGAGTTCGACAAATGTAGATCATTTTTTTTTATAATTGCAAGCCATTATTTCTGCACAAACGGCCCTAAATGTGCAGAACAATGGTCAGGGGCCTACACGAATAATATTCTCCACCATTTATAGGACTTGCAATTTTCTTCCTTCAAAGGAAAAAATTTAAGAAGTATATTAATTTTTCACTGCAAATCTCAATTCAATCTAAAAATTTTGTTCATAACAAATAAATTAGTTTGAATTGTTTCTTATTTTCAATTAATTAGAAAATACTATCATTAATTGATTTATTTCAACGAATAACTTCAAACATGTATTCAGGATTCTCTATGAGCTAAGTATATGAGAAACTATTTATGAATACGTTGACACTCGTTTCATACAATGTAGACTTTGTTATCTATAGAGTGATAGATATGTCGGGTATTCACAATAATATACTCCCTTCGTCCCAATTTTATTTCATCATTTATTGTTTAAGCATAGTTTAATGCGAGATTGTTTATTATTATTAAGAAGATAAAGTATAGGGTAGGAAAGTCTTTTAATTAATAAAATATTGTACGTAAATGATAAAGTAGAGTAATACCACTTCAAAATTTCCCCTCATTCAAGAAGATCACCGAATTACAAGCAATTACAGCCCCCACTTCAAAGCATTAGAAGCAAAAAACAACTCAGTTCTATGACTAATATATTAACATCAATCTAGTTAACAATCATGAAGCAAAACTCACAAATTCCTACATATTTAACGAAAATCCAACAACTAGAAAACATAGGCAAAACACTCAACTAATCTTGCTCAATAAACACTACAAGTAGCACAACACCCCTATCACAAAAGTAAGATTAAAAAGTGCACCATAATAATTCTCCATCCCCCCACTTAAACACGTGCCGGTCCCCAAGCACAAAACGAGTAAATGCTAGAAAAGAGAAAAATAGAGTGAAATGGGCACATAAGCAATTGTGGCAACATCACGAGCTTAAGCTGTCGTGAGATGGTAAAAGTGATCGAAGACAAAATGGATGAGGTTGAAAGGTCTCCACTTATCAACTTGCAAGTGCTAAGGCTCACAAGACTACCAAAATTGAAGGCTTTTAGTTGTGCTCTTGATTTGTCATCATTGAGACATTTGGTTATTTCAGAGTGCCCTTTGATCGAAAGCATTGAATGAAGAAGAAAATGGACAAAGCTAGTAGTCGTAAACATCATCGTATCACTCTCTCAAAATTGATTCTACACCATCTTCCAAGGCTCACATGCATGTTTTTGTAAAGGAATTCAAAGCATTGAATTTCCTCTGAATTGCCCAAACCTCAAGAGTCTTGTTTCTTCAATATGCTCAGGAGGCATCAATTGCATTTGTTTTGCAAATCACAGGTAGGTACTCACCAATATCATTTTTAATTTGTGAAAACCAGTTTTTAAAATGTTTAAATTAAACAATGATAGTTTTATATGTATGTATGTATGTTGCAGGCTTCCTTTGGTAGGCTGGAAATTCTAGAATTAGAAGGATACGACGATGGCATTAGCAGCTTATGGTGTGACCAAATTCCAATGGACTTGAGATCTTGAGGGTAAAAAACTGTGGCAACATCAAGAGCTTATTTTCACCAATATCAATAGTCGAAAATGTGGTCAATTTGAGAGGACTATCATCGAAAGCTGTGGTGAGATGATTAAAGTGGTAGAAGACGAAGAGGTTGAAAGGTCTCTATTTATCAACTTGGAAGTGATAAAGCTCATAAAGCTGCCAAAGTTGAATGCCTTATGTAATCGGAGATGTGCTTATGAGTTGGCCATGATCACTGAGTCAAGTGTGTATTTCAGAGATAGAAAGGATTTCACCGGACATGAATGATGCACTACTGTTTGGGGGTTCATCACTTTGAGATTCTTTTTCGTGGCAGGGATATTTGAATTTGTTTCATTTTTGTTAATCTGAATAATGTAACAATCTAGATCATGTAATTTCCAAGCATGTTATGACTGGGATTTGCATCTGCCAGCTTAATTTCCCCCCTTTTATACCCTATATGTGATGTGGGACAATTGTTTGACGCTCAACACCAAACCTTCGTTTCGTATTGATTGAGGCACCGTCCTGAGATGGATAGGTTTTCATTTGGAAGCTTAATCACACCAAATTTGAAAGAAATCAAAGACTTGAATAATGCCATAGGAGATTTCCTTCACCTTGACATTCTTTTTCGTAGTGATGATTGATGAGTAGTGAAACAAAAAATAAGCATGTGTAGAATTAATAATATACAGTATGTTGTTTGAAATTTTGGTAAGATAGGCTACGAGCATCTGCGTTTGTAACTTTCACTTTTTTTTTTAAAACATCCCAAGAAAGATAGTAATTTAATTTACGTTTCATAATTCCACGAATTGATTAATTTATGTTCCATAATTTCATAAATTTTTTAATTCATGTCCCAAAAAGATAAATAATTAATTTACGTCCTATAATTTTGTAAATTGATTAATTTATGTCATTTTTCTTCATTTTAATACTTGAATTTGGAAAAACAATTCCTAGAATTATATCTAGTTTTTAGGCATTATATATATTAGAGTTATTTTTGTTTAAGTCTAGATATTTCAACTGACTCACAATAATGATATATTTATTGGGCAAATACTTATGTGTACCAGTTACATACATGTAACTGGCTATTTACACTCCTTTTTTAATAAGTCCACACTCCTGACTATTTACACTCCTTTTTTAATAAGTACACACTCCCTTCTTTTAGACACTTATGTGTACAAGTTACATACATGTAACTAAATCTAATTTTTTATTATTAGTTATTTACCTTATTTTTTATTAATTTCACCCCCAATTTTTTTAAAAGAAAAATACATGTAAAATACTATATTACCATTTTATCAATTAAATTAAAATATAACTCATTAAAATTACATTAAAATTATAATTATACACAGACTATCGTGTCACCAATGAATCACCACGAAGTCAAATATTATTCTATTTTTTTAACTTTCAAAAAATAAATATAAAAGCATAAGGAATATAAAAAAAATATATGAAACTCAAAAATAAAATTATGAAATAAAAAATTCAGTTTTTTTTTTTTTTTAAAATGACCAAAATTATGAAGTCATCAAATATTATTCTATTTTAAAATTATGAATTGTGTGTTCAGTGTGATTAATTCTCACTTTTGTTCTTCTTACTAGTTACTTAATATCAATATTTTAATATTGATGTATTAATTTGCATGGTATGCCTTGAATTATGAATGTGTTGAGTTATTTATTTTTTATTAAATATAATATTAGTTTAAATACGATATAGTATTAGTACGTCTATGGTATAGTAGTAGTTAATATATTATATAGTACTAGAGATTAATGTGGGTATAAAAATATTATTTAATATATGAACTAATACTATACAGTATGTGAATTAATACTATACTATATTTGAACTAGTACCATAGAGTATGTGAACTAATACTATACAATATGTGAACTAATACTATACTATATTTGAACTAGTACCATAGAGTATGTTGTTGATGTTGGATTAGGTGTTCTGTTTAATGATCCAACACTTCAGTCAAGTGTTGTACTAAATGTTCCAACACCTAAGACAACATCAGAATTTGCCCTTTCTCCTTTTACTTACTCTAACCTTTTATATGTTTGCTTAGTGATGTCCCTAATGTAGGAAGAAGACGTGGGCAACACACATGTCATGCAGTTGCACGGGAGTGAGTAGTTTCTAAGCATTATCATACAAGTCCTAAAATTATGGAGTTGTGAAGAGAGGTTACCAAAACTACCTTGATCCAATGGCTGAGATGATTAGGGAGTTGGAAGACAGTTCGTACTGCAAGTCTATAAATAGAGATCATTGCTTTCAATACAAGACACGCAAGAGAGAAAGCTAAACTAGATTACTAGTCTATTGAATGCGCAACGCTTCTAGTTAGGAATATACTTTGTTCTTTCTTGTAGATTTGCACACACTTATAAACCCGAATATTTGTGTGTATAATCATTGTCTTTTTATTAGGATTTTATGTTAGATCTATAAGGGAGATAGTTTCATATTTTCTAGTAATCTTTTCAAACTCATTCGAGTTGTAGTTGTTCTAAACCTTACGAGGTTGTTGATTTGCTTCACTGATATTATAATTAATATAAGTGATTCGTGTAGATTAATTTTTAATCTACACAAATTTTGAAATACTTCTTTTGCAAAGTGTTGTTTTAATTTCCGCTGCTCATTTGTTGTCTGGACTGTGCCAACACTACAGACAACACTCTGTATACACTTGCACGCATACTTTCATATTTGAACTAATACTATACAATATGTGAACTAATACTATACTATATTTGAACTAGTACCATAAAGTATGTGAACTCGAAACTCGAAAACATTAGAACTTGTACCAATATAAACTAACATTATACTGTATATGAACTAATACGTACAGTACTGCATATTAACTAATAATACACCATAATACTTATCAATTGTTATCATAACACTTATAAACTAAAAATTATTATATATAAAAAATTAAAATAAAGTGATTAAAAAATGAAAGTTCGAATGAAAATAATAATTAAACAATGTAAAACGAAGTAAAATTTATAAGGAATGAAGTAAAATTTTGAAAGAATAAGATGAATATTATACACCAATTAATTAAAGTAAAATAGTATCAATAGAATTGAACACTTGCAGCTAAAAGAGATGAGAGTTTTATTTTTTAAAACAAATTATTATTATACTATTTAATATTTTAAAAAAACAATTAATATTATTTTTAAAATTTTCTTATTAGACTTTAAAATTTTAGAATAATTATTTGTGTCATAAAAAGAAAGTACGTGAAAAAAAATATCATTTGAAACAAAAATGATAAATAGGAAGAAAAATAAATTTAAAAAATAATATTAAAAAGAGAAATATAAATATCAATTGAAGTAAAATAAAAAAATAAAATGTTAAAAAATTAATTGAGTATTATTTTTTAATTATAAAAAAAATAAAAAATTAATTGAAGTAAAATAAAGTCCCAAAAAATCTATGTGCTAAATTAATATAGTAATTGGTCATGTGTTATTTGTAATAGGTTATTGGATTGTATATAATAAATTGGTCATGTGTTATTGGATTGGATATAGTAAATGGGTGGGTTATTGAATCCAGTTACATACATGTAACTGGTACATAAGAGTGCAACCCTATTTATTGATAATTTTGTATGCACAGGAGTATAATTTACTCCCTCTATCTGCCTTAAGTTTATCATACCTTTTTTTATAAATACTTACTTTAAATTTTTTATTCTTACACTTTATTTTATATTTTACATTTTCTTTCTATCTTGTTCCTTCTAATTACATTATTGTACTATATCACTACAAAAAAAGGGCGTTTTAGAGACGGATTTACCGACGGAATTTCCGTCGGCCGCCTGTGTTACCGACGGAAAGTCGGCTGTCCCCTTTTTCGGCGTCAGCATTTTTTACCGACGGATTTTTGAATTCCGTCGGAAATTCCGACGAATTTGCCGACGGATTTGCCGACGGATTTACCGTCGGAATTGCCGACGGATTTACCGAGGGAAATTCCGTCGGTATTTCGAACAACCCGTTTAACAAACCGGGTCAACATTCCGTCGGTAATTCCGTCGGAAAGAATGAATTAAAATAATTATAAAATAAATTAGAATAAATTAAAATAATTATAAAAGAAATTAATTTTTGAATAAATATTGATTTCGAAATTCACATGCCGACGGAATTTCCGTCGGCATCTGACCGAGGGAATATCCGTCGGCAATTTACCGAGGGAATATCCGTCAGTAAAACAAAAAAATGAATAAAAAAAATATGATTTCGAAATTCACATACCGACGGAATATCCGTCAGTAAAACAAAATATTAATAAAAAAAATATGGGTGGCCGGGGAGGCCCCGACCAGAATTTCATTTTCCGACCAGAATAATTATTAACCAAATTGTTATCAAAAAATTCATCAAAGCATTGTCAGCATAGAGTAATACAAAAAACATACTCCACTAACATAGAGTGCTTATAACTTAACTGCATAACCAAAGCATCAAAACTTGTATTAGTCTATTAGATTATGCTAAACGATTACCACTTTTTTTTAGCAGAATACGAATAATTAAGCTTCCTTTCCGAAGATTGAAGAAGAAAACAAAAATGATATATGCAACACATACAATTAGGATCCAAAATTCATATCCCAATACCCCCTTCAAGATCTATAGACACATTTGATATCATTACCTCCACAAAGTTGGTAAATTTAGGATCCCGATTCACAACTAACCGATGAACCTGCAACATCAAAGTGAATAAAAACTTCAAAATTCAACCGAAACCTGAAATCGAGTTGTAAATCGAAATCACAATTAAAAATAAATAAATTACCTCGTACTCAACCTTGTGCTTCTCGGATTGGGGCCGAAGAGTGGAGGGAGGCGAGGTGGGGGGGAATGGGGCCGAAGAGTGGAGGGAGGCGACGGTGGTGGCGGCTTCGCCGGTGGCGTGCCGGAGAGTGGCGAATGTTACGGTGCCGCCGTGGTGGAGGCTGTCGCAGCCGGAGGAGTGGCCGATGAGGTAGTTGTCGAAGAGTGGAGGGAGGCGAGGTGGGGGGGAATGTAAAGAGGAAAGTTTGGAAAGAAAACCCTAGGTTGAGGTTTTATATAAGGGGTTTTTTTCCGTCGGCATGTACACATACCGACGGATTATCCGTCGGTATTTTTTAAAAAGTAAATACCAACGGAAAGTTAATTCCGTCAGCATTTTGGCAATTTTTTATTTTTTTTTTAAATAATTCAATTTTTTCTATATACTTACTAAATTACCAAAATATTTTTTAAAAAAATCACAAAATTCATTTCTTCCACATATATTAATATATATATTGGTTGTGACTTATATTTATAGTAAATTTAATTTTTATAATTTGTACCTAAATGATAAATAATTAAATAACTTTTATAAAATAAGAAATAAATACATTACATTAATTGAATTAATTTTCATCTTCATCGTCTTCATCCTCCTCTTCGTCCTTATCCTCCTCCTCCTCCTCCTCATCATCATCTTCCTCATCCTCCTCCTCATCCTCATCTTCTTCATTCTCCTCTTCATCCTCATCTTCATTCTTCTCTTCATCCTCTTCTTCATCCCCCTCCTCTTCACCTTCAATTTCGATTAATTGGGGATTTGCAGCCGTCAAGGGTACAGAAAGATTGAAATCTCCCGTAAAGACTTCAGTTGGAGTCTCTATTTGTTCTGTTTGAAATGAAGATTCATCTTCAGTATTTTTGTCCTTTTTAGGGACTTCTACCATTGACCTTGCCTTTACTTTGCAAACAACGTGTCATTCATAACCACGTTGAGCTCCCGGATATGTGCAGTAGTATACTTGAGATACTTGATGGGCAAATACAAATGGATCATCCGCAACATACGTCCTTTTCGAACTAACATCAACGAGCTTGTACTCCGGGTGAATTCTTGTTCCTAGATGGCCTGAATCAAACCAATGACACTTGAACAACACTACAGTCTTTGCTGGATATCCTGGATATCCTGGATGTAAAGCTGCCAAAGTTGAATGTCTTTTGTAATCGGAGATGTGCTTATGAGTTTCCATGATCACTGAGTCAAGTGCGTATTTCAGAGATAGAAAGGATTTCACCGGACTTGAATGATGCACTACTGTTTGGGGGTTCATCACTTTGAGATTCTTTTTCGTGGCAGGGATATTTGAATTTGTTTCATTTTTGCAACCATATTGTTAATCTGAATAGGGTTAATTGCAAATAAAATCACAACCTTTCATTCATTTGCAATCTAATCTAAACCTTTCAATAATTGCAAATAAATCACCAACTTTACCAATTGTTGCAAATTAGACTTTTTGACAAACTTATTTGTGCCCGAATCTAATGTAATTTAAACTTATTGTTGACATGACACATTCATAATGAAACAACATTATTGTTTAAATCTAATCTAATTTCAAAACGTCTTATTCGAGCACAAATGAATTTGCCAAGAAGTCTAATTTGCAAAAATATGTAAAGTTGATGATTTATTTGCAATTATTGAAAGGTTTAGATTAGATTGCAAATGAATGAAAGGTTGTGATTTTATTTGCAATTAACCCTTAATTTAATTATCCTTATAGTTTATGTTATACAATCAAATAAAAAAAAGTAAGATTAGAAGAGGCTGAGAAAAAAATTTATTTCTCAACTTAAATGTAATTTTTCATTTAGAAAATTTAAAATTATTCTTAAAAAGTTAAATTTTGTTACTAAATTTTCTCAATATATTTATAAAAAAAAAAATACGACTCAATATAAAATTACAAAAACAAAATTTGAATTTTAAATATATATTTAAATTAAGTTTAACTTTCATAAAATGATATTTTAAAAATTCTGCCGAATTAATTCATTCCCAGTTCTTTGATTTAATAAACATATAAAATTAGATAAGATAAAATCTATAAATATAAATAAGGATTTAATTAGTAAAAAGAACTCGATGAACTGGCCCAATTAATTCATCCCCAGTTCTTTGATTTAATATAACATATAAAATAGATAAGATAAAATCTATAAATATAAATAAGGGTTTAATTAATAAAAAGAACTCGATTAATTTAAAATTGGGCAGAATTTTGAGAATCACATTTTATAATTTTTAAATTCATTTAAAATTCAAATTTATTTTTTGTTATTTTATAATGAGTAGGTCTTAGACTCAAATCTATATAGGAACTTGAGTGGACGAAGTCAACTTTTATTTTATTTTTTTAATTCTGTTGCACTTTTCAGTTGTAGTGTGACTAGTGTCTTACATTTTTCATTAAAACTGTCTTCACTTTTCAATTATAGTGACTTACACTTTTTATTAAAAATTGTGTTATACTATTAATATTTATTTAGTAATATTGACTTGCACTTTTTATTTATAATAAAAAAATGTGATACTAACTTACACTTTTTAATAATATTGTGTTGCACTTTTCAGTTATAAGAACTTACATTTTTGATTAATATTGTGTTGCACTTTTCAATTATAATAACTTACATTTTTTAATAAATATTGTGTTGCACTTTTCAGTAAAAAATTGTGTTGTACTTTTCAGTTATAACAACTTACACTTTTAATAAAAAATGTGTTGCAATTTTCAGTTATAATAACTTACACGTTTCATTAATATTGTGTTGCACTTTTTAGTTATAATGACTTACACTTTTCATAAAAAAAATTGTGATACTGACATGCACCTTTTAACAACATTGTGGTGCACTTTTCAGGAAAAAATTGTATTGCACTTTTCAGTTATAATAACTTACACTTTTCATTAATATTGTGTTACACTTTTCAGTTATACTGACTTATACTTTTTAATAAAAATTGTATTGCATTTTTTAGTTATAATGATTTACACTTTTTGTGTTATACTTTGACTTACACTTTTTAGAAAAAATAACTTACAAAAAAAAAAAAAAATCAAATTCGTTGACGGGTCAACTAGAGTACATATAAGTACTCGACTCCATACGAGAGTTAGCATTTTATAATTAAGTCTTATATTTTTTGGTAATGGTAATTCTATTAAGAAATTTTAGTTACAAAATTTAATTTTTAAAATTAATTTTATATTTTCAGAATGAAAAATCATTTCAACAAAAGTAACTTGAAAAAAAAAATCTATATTATTTTATATTTAAAAGTAATTTATGAATTATTTAATTATTTTAAAATAACTTAAAAACTTTTTAATTAATTTCTGAACTTTTAATATTTACTAGGTTAATTTTACAGTGAATTGTACAAAATTTAGTTAAAAATTTAATTTACATCTCTATAAGTTCTTTAATTGCTCAATTTATGTCTCAATTACGTCGGAGTGACCAAAACGACGTCGTTTCTATCACGTACATGTCACATGATTATTAAATTTGGGGAATTTCGACGATTTTTTTTATAAATTCAGTGAAAATTGGATGTAAATTAAACAATTGAAGAAATTATGGAACGTAAAATAAAATTTTAACTATTTCGGGATGTTTTTCAAAAAAAATTTATAGTTAAGGGACATTAATAATTTTGTTTGGATACTAATTATGTGGTACCACCACCTTTTGTTACCGTCCGGGACTAATTCGTCAATTACTTTTGTCTGATATATATACAGTATACTCAAGGAAATGGGAGATTTAGTTGGACCAATTATTGAAGTCGTAAAATGCATTGCTGGGCCGATCAAACGCCAGTTCAACTATCTCTGTTGCTTCGATGCTAACATTCGGAATCTGAGGGATGAAGCTAAAAAGTTGGACGACGCTAAGGTTGGGGTCGAGGGGCAAGTAGATGTGGCCAGGAGGAACATTCAAGTGATTGTACCTCAAGTTGTGGCTTGGCTTGATGATGTCAATAGCATTCAAGCAAACATGAGCGGAACTATTGAGCCTAAAATTCAAAATGTGAAAAGTGGTTGTTTGACAATTAAGTTGCGTTATTCATTAAGTAGAAAAGCTACCAAGATGGCTGCGTCTATGAAAGAGATTAAAGATGCTTGTGGTAAGTTTGGAGAAATATCTCATCCTCCTCCCCCAGCAGCGACGGCGTCATTGATTCCTCATGGACAGACTTACGAGCTTCAATCTAGAAAACATTTTGAAGAAAACGTCATGGTAACTTTGAGAGAGAAGAAGGTGAGCATGATGGGGATATGTGGGATGGGAGGCGTGGGGAAGACAACTATGGCCAAAAAGATCATGAGCAGAGCCAGGGAAGAAGGTTTATTTCATGAAATCGTGATAGCGGTTGTTAGTCAACCAGTTGACATGCTTAGAATTCAGAGAGAAATTGCTGAATTACTAGGATTAAAATTGGAAGTTGAAGGCGTAGTAGCTAGAGCACATCTATTGCGCACTAGACTAATGAATACGAAGAGCATCCTCATAATCTTGGACGATCTTTGGAAAGGACTCAATTTGGAGGATTTGGGAATACCTCATCAAAGAGAATGCACGATTATTTTAACATCTCGTGATAGGGGTGTTTTCGGTGCAATGAATGTTGAAAAGAGTTATCAGATGGAAATTTTGGAGGATGTAGAAGCATGGTCTCTCTTCAAGGAAAAAGTCGGTGCTTGTGCTGAGGATCAAAGTTTGATTCCTACAGCAGAAAAGATTGTACGAGAGTGCAAAGGTCTGCCGATTGCCCTTGTAACTGTTGGTGCGGCGCTCAAAGATAAGACAAGTAAATCTATTTGGGAAGATGCGCTGGAAGATTTAAGAAGTAGTAACCCACGAGACATCCCAGATTTTCTTGCACAAGTTTATAATCCTCTTAAACTAAGCTACGACTTATTGGAGAGTGAGCATGCCAAATCAATATTCCTATTATGCTGCCTTTTTCCAGAAGATCGTAACATTCTTATATCCGACTTGAGTCTTTATGCTTGGGGATTAAGCATGTTTGAAGGAATAAGAAGTCTGCAAGTTGCAAGGAATAAAGTGCAAACGTTAGTCGAAATGCTCAAAAGTCGTTTTTTGCTTATGGAAGGTGATGATGGAAGATATGTGAAAATGCATGATGTTATTCGTGATGTTGGTATTTTCATCGCGGCACAAGAAGGGTTGATGGATCCCAATGTTAGTTGGAATAGTTGGCTAAGAGAAGAGAATAATTGCAGCATTGATTGCAGTTGGATTTCTTTATTTCATCACGACAATACAGGGGTAGACCAAATCACGCTTCCTGGAGGGTCGGTTTTTCCAAACCTTAGATTCTTATTGATTGAGGGAAAACATTCACTCTCTGATGATTTTTCTGAAAGCTCTAGAAAGCTCCATGTGTTGTCCATCAGTAATTATGTTTCGAGATCCCTACTGCACACAATACAATTGCTAAATAGTACTCTCCGAACATTGATTTTAGTAAATTGTTTCTCCTTGGAGGACTTATCAGTTGTGGGTGAGTTGGCAAGTCTTGAAATCCTCTATTGTGAATACTGTTTTTCGATCAAGGAGTTACCAGTAGAGATAGGAAGGCTAAATCAGTTGAAGTTGTTACACATTTGGAATTGTCGTAATCTTGAGAGAATAGCAGCAGGAGTAATATCAAGGTTGATTAGATTGGAGGAGTTGACGTTGATGTACATCTTCAATAATTGGGAATCGGGTGGTGCTTCAGAAGGGAGAAACGCAGCTGTGTGTGAGCTTAATTCCTTATCCAATCTAACTACATTGAGAATTCAGATTAAGGATGCTTCTTTAGCTACAGAACAGATCCATCTACCAAATGTAGTTGAATTCCACATAACAATTGGGGAACCACTAGATGAATGGAGATATGAGGGACGGCAAAGTTACGAGAGAGAGATGAATCTGGAGTTGGAAAAAGAGGTTATTATAGGAGATTGGATTCACCAACTTCTAAGGACCGCTCAAAGATTACGTCTACACGGACACGGTTCAAGCAAACTGCTCCCAATTGACTTGTTCACTGGACTTGTTGATTTGACTGTATCCAATTTTGGCAACATCAAGAGCTTATTTTCAGCTTCAATAGCCATAAATCTTGTCAATCTCAGAGAACTAAGTATTGTAAGGTGTCGTGAGATGGTAAAAGTGATCGAAGACAAAGACGATGAGGTTGAAAGGTCACCATTTATCAACTTGGAAGTGCTAAAGCTCGAAGATCTACCAAAGTTGAAGGCTTTTTGTGACTGGAAATTTGCTCTTGAATTTCCATCACTGAGACATGTGTTTATTTCAGAGCTCTCTCTGATGGAAAAAATACTTCCATTTGGCATCTTTACCTCACAATTTTCTTCACATTCTTTCAACAATCTCGAAAGCCTTGAAATAAAGTCCTGCTCAATGTTGGAGCAAGTAGTGTTGTTGAATGAAGAAGAAGAAAATGGACAAACTAATCATCTTGCTTTCCCAAATTTGGAAAAGCTGATTCTAGAAGATCTTCCAATGCTCACATCTTTTTGTAAAGGAAGAATTCAAAGCATTGAATTTCCTCTATTAACAGAGATGGAGATCAGGAATTGCCGAAAGCTGAAGAGTGTAGTTTCATCATCAACGGAGAATGGTGATAAATATTGTTCAGGACATGATTCATTGCATTTGTTTTGCAAACAAAATCAGGTACGCACCAAATAGTATACTCTCATTTATATTAATTTCACATCTTACTTTCTTAAATTACTTATCCAATTAATTATTCATCAAACTAATTTTATTTTTTATATAGTTTTAGCATGTTTGTTAGAAATGCGGTTAAAATTGAAGAATTAAAACTCTATGTTTTGGGATTGGTTGTTCAAATGAACATAAGGAACAACACTAACAACATATCCAACTGTAATCTATTTTGAAGTTTTAAAATAGAGTTTTAAATAGTAAACTTCATATTTTACATGTATTATTTTATTAATATTTATAATTCTATATTTACAATTTTATAGGAGTATTAATAATTAGAGTTCTTTTATTAAATAATTCTATTATTGTACTAATTTATAATATGATTTTAGTTATCCAATTTAATTTTTTTTGTGCATTATTATTACCAACAAAAAAATAACGTAAAATACAATAAAATATATACATTACATATTAAAACGGACATACATGCAATTGTATATATATATATATATATATATATATTAATTTTATAGTTTAATTTTTTGATAAAACCAATAATATTTAATTTTATAGTTTAATTTACTAATTGTATATATATTAATTTAAATATCAAGATAAATATATTATTTAATAATTGTAATATATTAAAAATGAATAAAATAATAAATAAAGTAAGATATATAGTTTTATGGGTGTAGAAGGTTTTTAAAATAGAGTATGAGAAACTGTATTTTGGAGTTAAGAGATCTTAATTTTAGAGTTTGTGGCTAGAGCTGGCAAATCGGACCTCCCAGCCCATCGGGTCAAATGATGTTCGTGGACTGGGTCGAGTCGGCCCATGAATTAGTCAGGTCTATAAAATTTGAGCCCAGTCCACTGGGTTAGCGGGCCGGGCCAACCCATGAAATTTAAAAATATATACTGTATATATTTTTAGCAAAAATTATATATATATACTTTGTTATGTATTAGTCACATGTCAAAATAAAATAAAAAAACACAATAATATTAAAAAATAATGTACTTTATTTATTTTAATAATTTATATGCTGTCATGGCATATTAATTGTAACAAATTAATTACAAAATTCAAGAGAAAAAAAGTAAAAACAAATAATAATAGAATTATAGTATATATTTACAGATCTTGCAACTCACTCAAAATTTTATACGGAATACAGTACTACTATTAATTATTTATGTGTGTTTCGGATTTTGGCAATTAAGGCTACAGACGGTCTTATATAGTTTGTTATACGGTCTTTTATATAGTTTGTTATTTGATTTATTAATGTACATATGTATTAAATGCAGGCTACATTTGTTAGGCTGGAAAATCTAGGTATAGGTGGATATGATAGAATTAGCAGTTTATGGTGTGACCAAATTCCAATTGACTTCTTCACTCGACTTGTTCATTTGGATGTATCCAATTGTGGCAACATCAAGAGCTTATTTACACCCTCAATAGCTGAAAATCTTGTCAATCTCACATCGCTATTTATTGAAAGCTGCGATGAGATGGTAAAAGTGATCGATGGCGAAGAGATTGAAAGGTCTCCACTTATCAAGCTGAAAGTGTTATACCTCAGTAATCTACCAAAGTTGAAGGGTTTTTGTGATTGGAGATGTGCTCTTGAGTTGCCATCACTGAGACAAGTGGATATTGACAAGTGCCCTGAGATGGAAAGGTTTTCATTTGGAAGTGTAACCACACCAAATTTGGAAGAAATCAATATGAACTATGAAATTGATCGCACCAAAGACTTGAATGATGCACTCTTTGGAAGAGATTTCGATCCTTCACCTTGAGGTTCTTTTTGGTAGTGATGAGTGAAAGAAGCATAAACACCATGCATGTGTAGGTAGAATTATTAATACAGTATTGTTGTTTGAAAATTATTAGCTAGGTGGGAGAGAGTGATTGATATTTTTAATTTGTTTGTTTCATTATTAGGGAGTATTAAACTGCATGCATGATTGAATGTAATTTTGGACATAATTAAGATTTGAATGAGACTTTTGTTATTGCAATCACTAGGATTTACCTCTGCACTGACACCGGAAGGTTTTATGAAATTATAAGACTCAAATCTAAATCTTCCCGATACTGATACTAATTCTAAATCCTTATTTGCTAAGGTGTCTCCTCCAAATGTCTTCGTCTTGAAATCTTTAAAATTCTACAATTTAAATTTTTTTTAAAAAATAAAAATTATATTTACTTCTTTTGCCTAGCCTCTCTTCTTCATCAACCATCATTTTCTAATTTTAATTTTATATCAATTCTAGATTCTTTTATTTTCTCCTTTCTTTTTCATCATTATTTCAATTCTTTCTTCATACAAATAAAGTTGTATATATAATTAAAAAAAAAAAACTAAAGTTATACCTCTACAAGTCGAAACATATAAATTTTATAAATATTAGTATTAAATTTTATTATATAAAATATTTCCACCATCCATCAAATGTAGTAAAAAAAAGTCGGCAAGGAATAAAATTTAATATTTCTTAATTTAATGTTTGGGGATTAGGCTTGTTTAAAGGAATAAAAAGTGTGGAATGTGCAAGGAAGAAAGTGCAAACGTTAGTGAAAATGCTCAAAAGTGCTAATGGATAGTGATTTTGATTTTAACATAATGCACGATGAGAGTAATTACAACATTGATTGATTGCACTTGGCCGGGTTTCTTTAATTTCTTCGATGAAGACAAAATTAATCACGCTAGCTAGCTTCCATGCAGGATCGAACATCTAATTTTCCAAACCTTCGTTTCATATTGATTGAGGCCGGCACCATCACCATACTCTATACGAGAACGATCCCGCTCTGTGACAATTTTTTGAAATTTTGGTGACATATAGACTACGAGTGATATTTTAAATTTGTTTTGTTTTAGCAAGCATATAGTAGTACATTATTATTAAATTGATTGTAACAATCTCATTTAATTTTGGACATAAGAGTAAGATCTGAAAGAATTTTTTGTTATTTGCAATGGTAAATTGGTAATACTAGCTAGGTACGTAGCTCATTTAGGATCTGCGATTGGACTGCCAAACCAATTAACTTTTCTTCTATCAAGTTTTGAAATGATAAAATGAGATAAATATAGCAAAAAATCATAAACTAAATTTGACAAATAGGATTTTCACACCAATTTTGAAAAGAAAAAGAAGAGGAACATGCATGCTTGATGGTGATATAGAATGCTCCACGCCTTTAATTTGTTCTGATTTCTTCAAGTGTCTTTTCAACTTTGATCTCCTCCATTGCGAACACTTTGCCATTCCTAGCCTTCCACAGGAACCACATAATGCAACACCAAAGGCATTCAAGAATAAAAATTTTCTTCTTCTTCTTACCTCCAAACACACCGGTGTGTTGATGGCTTTGAATGCAAGGCCATGGGCGAATTTAGCCATGAGTAACAACGCTGCCAAACATCGTTTGAGAAGCTGCAGTCGAAAAAGAGATGATGTACTGTTTCGACACCAAGACCGCAGAGTCCACAAGATAAATCGTCATGAATTTATCTTTTCCACACCCCCTTCTATTTCTAAAAAAAAAATTCTTTTCGATTGAACGGGTTGGAGGGAGTAATTTATAGTGAATTAACTCGATGATATCACTGTTTCTCCTGCAGTCATGTAACCAAAATAAGGTACTCCCTCCTCCTCCTCCTTTCAATTTCATTATTTTCACTTTTCTTTTTTAGTTGTTAAATTTTATTGTGATCATTTCCTTTTACATATAATATTATTCACACTAATTTATCTACACCCTTCAACTATCATTTATTTGTTTAAATTGTCATTGATTTTATTTATAGATAATCACTTTATCTATAAATGAATTAATCCACAATATCCTATTATACACCAATTTATGTATTTTATACATAAACTAACCAATATTTATGTCCATTGAAATGAATTGTCACCCGTTTGGAGTCAATCGGACAGCCGATTGAATCTGTTTAATTTTGAATTCCAACTAAAAGTAAAAAAGTAAGTAGGATTGACATCAATCAATGACATGCTTGCGTCTCAAGGTGCAGGGCCACAACTTTTTTTTTCTCTTCCTTCCTAAAATAATATGTCAATTGTGAGCATTTTCCTCCAATTAATTTGTGCGGCCGACCGACGCCTGGGAGCGGCCGCGAACGGCGCACCCCCTCTTCGCGGCCGTTCGCCGCCGACGCCTTCGTCCCCATGTCGCCGTCCGCCTTCTCGCCGACTCCCCCATGTCTCTGTCTCGATCGCAGCGCCGCCGCCTCCTTGAAGAAGAAGGGCGGCCGACCGACGCCTTGGAGCGTTCGCACACGCCCACCCTGATTTCCTCCGCCAAAAATTAAGCTTCGACGAGAGAGAGGAGGCGATTTCAAAAGTTTTTCATATCAGATCTGACGAAAAACAACCATCTTCGGTGGGAGGCGATTTCCGGCGTCGAGATCTAGGGTTCCGGTAAGTTTAGGCTTTTAATTTTTTTATCTAATTAGGGTTTAGGGTTTGCAGATTAGGGTTTAGAGAAAAAAACAACATTTTTTTTTTGCTATTTTCTTCAAATATGAGATGTTCGATTTTATTTTTTGGACAAATGATAGTTGTTTGAGGAATTTTTTTCGGACACGTTGAATTTGTTTGTGAAAAAGTTTCGAACATCTCCATTTTGTTACTATACAATTTTCGAACAACTTATTTTTTTCGAACTGGTTGATTTGATCGAAAAAAATCCCGAACAATTTTTTTTTTTTTTTCGTACAATGTTGATTTGCTCGAAAAAAAAAATTCAAACTTTTCTTTTATTTCTAATTCTGTGTTTGTTAATTTTTTTTTTTTTAAGAATACGGTGAAAAAAAATTTCAAACTTTTCTTTTATTTCTAATTCTGTGTTTGTTAATTTTTTTTTTTTAAGAATACGGTGATTGTGGTGATGATTCTTGCAAAATGAAATGGTGGGTGTATTCATCTTCGTATTTTTTTAAAATTTTGTAGGATGGGTATAATGGACATTTTACATGTTCTTGAAAATGAAAAATTTCTCAGGTGGGTGTCCTCAATAGGTTGGTGTGTGTGTATAACCGCGCCCATTTAATAAATGGGCTTCTTTGTTAAACATGTAGCCCACTTTTAATTAAATGGGCCAACAGATTTAATTGTTGGCCCAAATAATTTCTTCCCTACCCATTTTGCTTTCGATCTCAATTTCTTTCTTCGTTGGCTCCACTAAAAATTAAGTAGGTGTTTTTGCCTTTAAAATATTCATTTTTCCTACAAAATGCATAAAACACCACCTTTCTCCAAATCAAGTGAATTTATCCAAAATTGAGAAATAAAATCATAAAATTGTGAGAAAATTGAGCTCAAAGTGTGCACTAAAATCATTCAAATTCCACCCGAATCAAACCCCCCAAACTTAAAATGTTGTTTGTCCCCAAACAATGAAACAATTAGAATATGAGGGTGGAATGATGGTAAGAAAATGCCCAATGAAAAATCACACAAGTAAAGTGAAATGTGGCAAATTCCATTCCTCAAAATGCATGCTAAAAATTGATCACAAGCTTATTATTGAACCTCAAATTTATTGGTCAAAACACTAAAGCACATAACAAATTGTGATGAAGCAAACAATATCCAAATGTTCAAGTTATCTACTCACAAGGTGAAGTGTTTCTCTCAAACACTCAAACAAAATTAAGGATGTGTATGCACTCATCAATTGAATCATGCTTTGCAATCACCATAAGCTTGCCCAAACTCTACTCTCTCCACCACTAAAAATGTTCAACAATGAGATCAATAGGACTTTATAATGGACGTAACATTGGCTCTTTGGAAAAGGTAGGATGAATTTGGATGAAGTGACTCGTATTAGTGGAGGACAAAGATTATTATTTCACATTTCATGCTTTCTTCTCAAGGTTAACAACCTTCCTCCTCACTTTTCAAATTCATTTTCTCAAATGTATTCACCACCTAATCTTTTTGAGACAACTTTTTCTTTTATGCTCTTGGTGATTATTGTCCCTCTTTTCTTTCTCATCATTTTCTTTTTCACAATTTTCTCTTTTCCATCTTTTTTTCTCAACTCATGCCAATATTTTTTTTTCAAACCAAAGACATTCAAGCACATGTTTTACCACTTCATCTTTTATCCTCCACTAGATATGGACATCAAAGGCTCAAAAAGGCTAAGTGGTTAAACATTGTAGGTTGCCAAGAAAAATAAGAAATCAAGTTCAAATGGGTTAACTACGAAAAATTACTTTGGTTTTCGGAAAAAATTGGCTAAGTGACTTTTTAGTACGAAAGATGGCCTAAATCATATCACAAAGTTTCACAAAATTATGGTCTCAAGCAAGAACTTGGGCAAGTTCTAGAATTACTAGCAATGACTCAATCCACTCTCAAATGAAATAAACCGGTTTAATGTTCGATTCAAGGCTCAATTCTCACCGGCACATTCAATGTAACTCAAACATCCATCAATTATCTCTCCAACAACAAGTTATGCACTCATAGAGTCAAAAGCCAACAAATATGAAAGACAACATAAGCATCATAATCCATTGCAAATCATGCACACATTCAAGGAATAAGAATCACCACAAATCCTCAACCATTAATTTCAAGGATCCTCAATGCTCAAATTTCACCACACATGTACACCACAAGCCAATTATGTGATCAAAAGTCAACTCAACCAAATTAAACGCATGAGATTCAAATTGTGTGCCGGTGCAAAATGTGACTCAAGTAGAATGACGAACTGGTGCATGTAAAATTTTAAGTTTGGGGCTACAATTTGTTACCTCCCTCCTTGCACATCCCAAAACTTCTCTAAATGATCACCATTGCAACAATTGCTCTCCATCTCCATGGTTGACTTTTAATTCTTTTCTCCATCTTCCAAGAAATTGGGTCCAAATTTTCATCCTCCACACCTACAAAATCAACTAAGCTATCAAACCGCAACTAACAACAAAGCAAAAATAAAAGAAAACAATAAAATCTTGGGTTGCCTCCCAAGTAGCGCTATTTTTTAACGTCCTTTGCCGGACGAATTCTCTTGAGACTGATTTTTCATGTCACCCCACCATCATCCTTTTCCTTATACTTCTTCACTCCTCCATTGTACCTAGATCCTTTGAAACAACTCCAAGGTACTCCATTTATGTTTGAATTACGTCGGAGTGACCAAAGCGACACTGTTTCTATCACGTGCATGTCACGTGATTATTAAATTCGGGGAATTTCGGTGAATTAGTATAACTCTAGCGAAAATTGGACGTAAATTAAGCAATTGAAAAAGTTATGAGACGTAAATTAAAATTTCAACTACCGGACTAATTCGTCAATTACTTTTGTCTAATAGTATACTCAAGGAAATGGCAGAATTAGTTGGAGCGGCAGCTATAGAAGTCGGAAAATGCATTGTTGAGCCGATCAAACGTCAGTTCAACTATCTTTGTTGCTTCAATGCTAACATTCGGAATCTAAGGGATGAAGCTAAAAAGTTGGACGACGCTAAGGTTGGGGTCGAGGGACAAGTAGATGCAGCTAGGAGGAACATTCAAGTGATTGTGCCTAAAGTTGTGGCTTGGCTTGTTGATGTCAATAGCATTCAAGCAAACATGAGCGGAACTATTGAGCCTCAAATTCAAAATGTGAAAAGTGGTTGTTTGGCAATCAAGTCGCGTTTTTCATTAAGTAGAAAAGCTACCAAGATGGCTGCGGCTATGAAAGAGCTTAAAGATGCTCATGCTAACTTTGGAGAAATATCTCATCCTCCTCCCCCAGCAGCGATGGCATCAATTCCTCTTAGACAGACTTTCGAGCTTCAATCTAGAAAACATTTTGAAGATGACATCATGGCAACTTTGAGAGAGAAGAAGGTGAGCATGATGGGGATATGTGGGATGGGAGGCGTGGGGAAGACAACTATGGCCAAAAAGATCACGAGCAGAGCGAGGGGAGAAGGCTTATTTGATGAAATCGTGATGGTGGTTGTTAGTCAACCAGTAGACATTTTGAGAATTCAGCAAGATATGGCTGAATTACTTGATTTGAGGTTGGAAGTTGGAAGGTTAGCAGCTAGAGCACATAAATTACGTGCTAGAATAAAGAATTCCAAGAGTATTTGATGTAGCACGAGTGGCGTTACAATTTTTGAAGAAACGAGAGCATTCGAAGAATTTTTGAGGTTTTGGGAGCTGGAACCCGATTTTGGCGTGTGAGCACACTTTGTCGGGTGGAATCGATGCTACGAGTCAAACTCACTGCTTTGCCGTGACGTGCGACGCTTTTTGGCCAAATTCCATCGTTTGAGTGGTCAAAAACGCGTTTTATTGCTTTTTGAGTGTTAAATTTTGCAAATTTTAATTGTTTTGGGGTTTTTTTGTAATTTCCTAATTCCGTACACTAGGGTTTGGTTTTATTCCTGTTTTCCAAACATTGTCGGGCAGTTTTTGGATATTGAAATTATTATTGAAGAATTGTTCTTCGTTTTATCAAGATTCGGGTATTCTGTGAATCAACGATCTTGTTATTCTTTCTTTTGAACACGCACGCTGCATCAGTATTCTCATAGTTTTGGACGATCTTTGGAATGCACTCAATTTGGAGGATTTGGGAATACCTGATAACAAGGAATGCACAATTCTTTTAACATCTCGCGATAGGCATGTTTTCACTGCAATGAATGTCGAAAAGAGTTTTTAGATGGAAATTTTGAAGGATGAAGAAGCCTGGTCTCTCTTCAAAGAAAAAGTTGGTGTTTGTGCCGATGATCAAAGCTTGTTTCCTACATCATTAGAAATCGTACGAGAGTGCAAAGGTCTGCCGATTGCCCTTGTAACTGTTGGTGCAGCGCTCAAAGATAAGAAAAGTAAATATATTTGGGAAAATGCAGTGGAGGAATTAAAAAGTTGTAACCCACAAGACATCCCATATTTTCTTGCTCAAGTTTATAATCCTCTTAAACTAAGCTACGACTTATTGGAGAGTGAACATGCCAAATCAATATTCTTATTATGCTGCCTTTTCCCAGAAGATCGTAACATTCTTATATCCAACTTGAGTCTTTATGCTTGGGGATTAGGCATGTTTAAAGGAATAAGAAGTGTGCAAGTTGCAAGGAATAAAGTGCAAACATTAGTCGAAATGCTAAAAAATCGTTTTTTGCTAATGGACAGTAGCATTGGTGGAAGCTATGTGAAAATGCACGATGTTATTCGTGATGTTGGTATTTTCATCGCGGGAAAAGAAGGGTTGATGGATCCCAATGTTAACTGGAATAGTTGGAATAATTGCAGCATTGATTGCAGTTGGATTTCTTTATTTCATCACGGCAGTACAAGGGTAGCCCAAATCACGCTTCCTGGAGGGTTGGTTTTTCCAAAACTTAGTTTCTTATTGATCGAGGGAGTACATTCACTCTCTGATGATTTTTTTGAAAGCTCTAGAAAGCTCCATGTGTTGTCCATCAGTAAATATACTTGGAGATCCCTACCGCACAATATACAATTGCTAAATACTCTCCGAACGTTGATCTTATTAAATTGTAAATCCTTGAAGGACTTATCAGTTGTGGGTGAGTTGGTAAGTCTTGAAATCCTCTATTGTGAAAGGTGTCCCTTGATGAAGGAGTTACCAGTAGAGATAGGAAGGCTAAATCAGTTGAAGTTGTTACACATTTGCCATTGTGGTAATCTGGAGACAATAGCAGCAGGAGTAATATCAAGGTTGATTAGATTGGAGGAGTTGACGTTGATGTACAGCTTCAAGAATTGGGAATCGGGAGGTGCTTCAGAAGGGAGAAACGCAGCTCTGTGTGAGCTTAATTCCTTATCCAATCTAACTACATTGAGAATTGAGATAAATGATGCATCTTTAGCTGCGGAACAGATTCATCTACCAAATGTTGTTGAATTCTGCATAAAGATTGGGAGATTTGAGGTACCACGAAGTCACAAGAGAGAGATGATTCTAGAATTGGGAGAAGAGGTTATTATAGGAGATTGGATTCACCAACTTCTAAAGACCACTCAAACCTTACATCTACAAGGAGAAGGTTCAAGCAAACTGCTCCCAATTGACTTGTTCACTGAACTTGTTAATTTGAGTGTATCCAATTGTGGGAACATCAAGAGCTTATTTTCAGCTTCAATAGCCATAAATCTTGTCAATCTCAGACAACTAAGTATTGTAAGTTGTGGTGAGATGGTAAAAGTGATCGAAGACAAAGACGATGAGGTTGAAAGGTCACCATTTATCAACTTGGAAATGCTAAGGCTCCAATATCTACCAAAGTTGAAGGCTTTTTGTGACTGGAAATTTGCTCTTGAATTTCCATCACTGAGACATGTGCTTATTTTAGAGCTCCCTCTGATGGAAAGACTTCCATTTGGCATCTTTACCTCACAAATTTCTTCACATTCTTTCAACAATCTCGAACGCCTTAGAATAGAGTCCTGCTCAATGTTGGAGCAAGTAGTGTTGTTGAATGAAGAAGAAAATGGACAAACTAGTCGTCGTATCACTTTTCCAAAACTGAATGAAGTGGTTCTAATAGATCTTCCAAGGCTCACATCTTTTTGTAAAGGAAGAATTCAAAGCATTGAATTTCCTCTATTAAAAATGATGGAGATCGTGAGATGCTCAAACCTCAAGAGTCTAGTTTCATCATCAACGGAGAATGATGATAAAAATTGTTCAGGACATGATAGTATACTCTCATTTATATTAATTTCACATCTTACTTTCTTAAATTACTTAGATTCCCTGTTCCACTCCCCTGTTTCATCTACTATTCCACACTCTAGATTAATGACATGTGTCCAGTTTGCTAATATAATCTAGATCTTACTTAATTAACTAGTGCAAGACCCGCGTTTTACGCGAGGTTGAAATAAATTTATTAATTAAAAAACTAATTTTTAAAATATAAAAAGTGAAACATTAACATAGATTATGTAATTTATATATATAAAAAAACCAATAATAGAAAATAGAATTGTGAAAATGAATTTATAAAAAAAATCTTTATTATAAATTACAAATTTCGGAAAACTTCCTTGTACACAACATTCGTTGTACGTTTACATATTTTTCCATTTGAATCTAGACAAAGAATTTTCAATTCACTTTTACTTTTGACTCTAGATGCTGCAACGTACAACTGCCCGTGTGTGAACACGGGTTTCGGAAGGTAGACACCTACCATGGAAAGGGACTGGCCTTGACTTTTATTTATCGTCATTGCAAAAGACAATAGAATAGGAAATTGCCTCCTTCGAAACTTCACAGGAGCAGTGTCATCTGAAACAGTCAACGTCATTCTCGGGATAAAAACTTTACTACCAACATTCCTTCCACAGAGAATTTGTGCTTCAATAATATGATTTCCAAGTCTTGTAACAATCAATCTAGTTCCATTGCACAAACCGGACTTCGGATCAATGTTCCTAAGCAACATAATAGGGACACCTATTTTAAGAACCAATCGGTGATTAGGTAGACCAGAACACTTTAGAGAGTTGAGAAAGTCAATTGAAAATACAGGTCCCATACCACCAGGTCTAAACTCGGATGGACAAACACTATCTGAACTCAAATATTCTCTTGTATCACCAGGTATCATCGCCAACACTGTCTCGTTAATACTTTCAACTTCTTTATGTGTTGGAGCAAGTATAGCTCTATCTTCAAAATACTTATCCATACCAAAGTTATCATAGACAGATGGGTAAATGCTGTCAACTATAGCAGCAACAGGATCACATGCATCTAAAATCAAATTCTCTTTAGGAATATCAATATCAGCAAAACCTTCATCGCTATCTCCAATTATACCATCTCCAACTTTCAAAATTCAATCTGAGAATTGAGCTATCTCATCAGGTGAATCAGTACCGTTACAATTCCCAATCTGTAACCTCATATTCCTCGTCAGCCTAAGTACCTTGCAATATTCCCACAGATATGAAGAATTTATAGCAGAGTGTACTATATGTTCTCTAGAACCTTTGGAAATTACAGGAAGTATTTTTCTGAAGTCTCCTCCAAGTACAACTGTCTTTCCTCCGAAAGGTAAATTAGACATCGATCCATCAGGATTTCTAACAATATCTCTTAGGCTTCGATCAAGTGCCTCAAAACAAAATCTGCTCATCATCGGTGCCTCGTCCCAGATTATCAGCTTTGAATTTATTATAAGTTCTGACAAATGAGTACCAGGTATTATGTTGCAAGTGGATGACTCATAAATGTTTATTGGAATACAAAACCTAGAATGTGCAGTCCGTCCTCCAGGCAAGAGAAGAGAGGCTATACCACTCGATGCAACGTTAAGAACAATATCTCCTTGTGATCTTATCGCTGTAGACAGAGTTGTCCATATAAAAGTTTTTCCAGTACCGCCGTATCCATACAAAAAGAAGAATCCACCATCACTGGAACGAACAGCTTCAAGTATTTCTTGTAAAACACCACTCTGTTCGGCAGTTAGGGTTGAAGACAACCTATTGTACTCCTTTAGCAACTCTGTGCGATCATAACTTAGCTCTTCAAGAATGAGTGAATTTTGTTGTAGAGAGATATCATCTAGGTCTGGAAAAGGCATTGATGAAAATCTACTTAAACTGCTCCCATTCTTTTGAAGCAACTGATCAATCTCAAGGAGTGTATAATTCTTTACTTGATCATTAGTTAGACGTAAACCTACAAAAATGTATTACATTAAAATATTTATGTTATAAAATAACAATAATTTAATGAAATAAAACAAACACAAGAATATAACACATACCTGGTAAATTCAACATTCGTGATCTTCTTGATATTATATCATCCGACATTGCTTCCCATGTCTTTTCAAAAACATCGCCCGGACAACTCATACTTGATGACATAAGTAGAATTGAAAATAAATTTCTCAAGTAATGAGCCGATGCCCAAAAACTTGCCTCCATTATTCCATCAACATACTCCTTATCATCATCTAAGAGTCCTATTGCATAGCAAACATCTTTGAATGTAGGGTATACCTCATTTTCAATGGTTCTAATCTCTTCGTGTGACATAGAACCCTTACTGTGAGGTATTAAAAGACCCAAGTAATGTTGTTCACCTGCTCCTGGTGGAACATAATTCAATCTCCCCAATGAAAATCTACTGCTCTTTCTAGGATACCACTTGCGATCTTGATTATTCCAAACATGCCTTAAGGGAAATTCTATATAAGTAAGATCCCTTGCAGATTCATTTTCTCTATTGAATTCCATCCAGGCCAAAAACATTGAACGCTGTGAAGAAGGTCTTTCTAAAATATTCTCGATGTATTCATCATCATCAAAAACAACTGTCTGTTCACCCGGAAGATGGAAGGTCAATCTTTGAACTGAAGGGAATCTGTAGTGTATTTCAAATCCAAGCGTTCTCCAGACAGCTTCACATGGGGAAATATATCTACAATTTAGAAAATCTTTAATTTCATCTTTAGGCGTAGATTCACCTTCTCCATCTTGATTACTAACAATGGTGGCAGAAACTCTGTCATGGCCTTTGTTGATATACTTGAAGAGATACTTTATTGATTTGTGTTTGTTGCACCACTCCACATTTATATGTGTTTGATACCTACACAGTAAATTGGAATTGTAAGGTACCACATAGCGATTGTCCAAACTTGCCTTCCCTATGTTTACTGAACGACCATCGTTCCTTCTCCTATAAAGAGGGTATCCGTCCTCATCAACTGTAGTATGATCCCTATTTTTCTTTGGAAAACTTTTACTACAACTGTTATTTACCATGCAACTATTTTTCCAGTTAGCAGCACCACAAGGACCGTGCATCATGTACTCCGCAACTAAATTGTGCAGTCTCAAATCAACTTCTTTGTCAGGTATTTCTGCAGATATAATACGATCAACATCCTCAGGATTAGGAATTTTGTTGTCCATATTCAAGAACAATAGTATGTGGGCATGTGGTAGTCCTCTCTTTTGAAACTCAACTGTGTAAACCACTGCAACAAAATGAAAGTGAAAGATTGGTTATAATTCTAAGTAGGAAAAATATAGTATTAAATAATACAAAAAATTACTTACGTGCATCAATTTTACCAAATATTTGATTGTCCTTAAAATCCTTCATAAGTCGATCAAGTTTTGACTTAAAGACACGACATACAATATCTGGTCTATCTTCTGATCTTAGACCCCTCTCACTTAAATACCTATCTATTTCTGGCCATTTGGGGTTGCACGTGAAAGTGATGAATAGATCTGGATAGGAATAATACTTGCAGATTGCCATGGCATCCCGGTAGTTCTGAATCATGTAGCGTGGTCCCCCCGTAAATGAATCTGGAATTATCCTCTTTCCAACAGATGAAGGTTCAATATTTCCTTTCTCAACTGCACTTCTAATATCAGAAACTTTATCGGTTCTAAGCTTTACTTGATTGTTTCTTATGTAGGATATCCTTTCAGATTCTATCATGGTATAACTATCCACCAGGAACTGTTGGAATAGTCTTTTGGAACTGAAAATATTAGTAGGCTGGTTGTCGCGCTCATGAATTCTATATGCAAAGAACTCACGCATAGTCAGTCTAACCCTCTTCCTTGTTGTAGTTCCACTATCCCTGTGAACAACATCAAGTCGATAACCATCCTCACCGTATGGAAGTAAGAGAGGATATTGCAACGGGACATAAGCTGGATGCAGTTCACTTATGCGTTCCAAACGTCCGTCTCGTGTCTGAAGAATAACATCTCTTCTTTCCATAGTCATATCTATATCTCCAGGAATGATAGCAGCAACTTCAGATGTTGTTGGAAGGTTATGCATTCTGCCATCAGTTGATCTTTTCTCTATAAGTTTTAACTTCAACAAAGGCTCTTGCCCAGATTGAAGGCGTTCTCTTGCATTTCGAAATTGTTCTGCAAATGGATTGAACCTATCTATCATTCTTCTAAGTTCATCAACTATTAAAGCATCCAATTTTTTAGTATTCTCCAACTCACGTTCACTGTGAAATTATTAAAGAGAATAATTTATTAGAGAATAAAAGATAATATAAAATATAGTCAAATAGAATATAATTATTTAATATTAAAGTTTAATAAACAAATATAGGTATGTAATAAAAAAATATACTAACCCGAGTGCTTTAATTCTGTTAGAAACTTCATTATCTGTGTCGTAAATGTATAGTTGAGAAAACTTTGGAGCATTTCCGGGAAGTGGTAGCAAGCTTCCAATAAGATGGTGATTAGCTCCTTGAAGTTTAAATACATATGGTCCACCTCCTTCGTTGATTGACCTATCAATTCTCCCACCCATGGAGGTGAAACTAAACATCATGTTGTACGCTCTAATATTTTCGATAAAGTGCTTACTCTTTGCATTATTCCCCAACAAAAGGTTTTTAAGAGTTTCAGGTACTTCTTTCAAGTTTGGCAGTTGAATTTTCCCATTGGAACAACACTGTGGAAATCTTGGAGGATTCAAATTCTTCTTTTTTCCACTACGCTCTTCATACCACATTTTTGCATTGCAATAAATGCACACATATGTAGGATCACCAAAATCAAGGTAATCTGAAGAAAAAAAATAAAAAAATAAAATAACAAAAGCAAAATAATTTAATATAATTAAACTAAATTAAAATAATTATTTCGATAATTATGAAAAGAAAAATCTTAATTTCATTTTCTAGAAACATTGATTATGATCAACATAAAATAATTTATTATATAAATTTAATGATTATATTAATACATTTAAATGTAGTAATATTTTAAAATTTTAATCTAATTAATTTTTTTTTTATAAAAATGAAATAGAATATTATAATCGTGAGAAAACAAATACTATACCATTGGTTTCTGATGTTTGTTGATTTGTTGTATCTGAGCGAGCGTACATAATAGTGTTTTCATCAAAGTTTATTCTCCTTGAAATATATGATTCTGCGTTTTTGTTTACTTGAATAAAACGTGAATCACTAACACTTTGATGTTGTTCAACTACTGATTTCCCTTTATCTGCATATTTAATGTAAAATTAATAATTGAAAAAACGTTAAAAAAATTATATGTAAATATTTAATACAAAATAAATATTTGTTTTCTCACCTCTTAAATTATATCTATCATTTTGTAATGAAGATATATTTGACATGGTACTTTGAATGCGAGAGGATCGTGTAAAAGACAATCCTACTAAAGGTGAACAACAAATTGAAATGGTTTAAACTATTAAGGAGATAATTAATATATATATATATATATTAAATCTAAATGAATACTTACTATTTGTTATATCAGATAGAGGTGTCATCATTCCAAAATCCCGACTTCCTATAAAATTCACAATAAATTAATTATAATATTTTTTTAAAATGATTTAAATAGATTATATGACAACTATGCTGAAATAGAAATTATTGTAATATTACATAATACATCAATATAGAAGAATTTAATTAATGAACAAAATAAATTGTACCTACCTAAGTTGCTTATTATACCATTATTTTGAACAATATCTTCGTGTTGTTGCTCAATTGATGCTGCAAAGTTATTATTCTCTTGAGTATTGATAAACTCTGAATAAAAAAATATTGAAAATTCAAATATAGTTTAATACTCCCTCCTATTCAAAATATAGATCATCCTAAGCTCATTCACACATATTAAAAAAATAATTGACTTCTTATTTTACCCTTAATCAATGCTTAAAATTTTCATTAAAAAAATACATGTATATAAATATTTATTGATCTTAAGGATAAATTTGGAATAAATACAATTAATTTGCATTGAAAAGTGCAGAAACGACTTATATTTTGCAAAGAAAACGAAAATCCAAAACGACTTATAAAATGAATAGGAGAAAGTACATAACATAATAACTATATATAATTAAAATAAATTGAAGTACTAACCTGGATTAGAGCGATTGCGCTTATTTTCGAGAATGCACCTCCGTAGTTGTCTAGCACTTTTAGTTTTTTTTTTTTCTGAATAACTGGATCTAATTAAAAGTGTCAAAAAAAATAAAATTATATTTAAAATAAATTAATCTTCAAACAATTTTATATAATGTACTGTTAATAATTTAATTATAATAAAAAAATTGTATTCTAAATATATGCATAAAAACCAATAATGGGTGGCCCTCCACGTTTTTCTGAGAGTATTGATCTTCTAATCATCCTTGCATACTTAGAAGTATTCACTGTAAATTAATTTGAAAATTAAAACTAATTTATATAAAAAAGATTAAAAGAATAATTTAAATTAATGTATTAAACTTACATGTGTGTGCATCTTTAGCTAACTGAAGATCAAAAACACCTATAAAAATACAGATTTAATATATAAAGTTAAATAAAATATATAGTACTCACTATAAATTAATTAATTAATATCTCATCGATAATACATAATGATGTACACTTATTGAATAAACTTAAATTGTAGTACTATAATTAACAACAATATAGTTCACAGTAAATTGAAATTACATACTAAAAAAAATTAGTACTATAATTAACAACAATATAGTTCACAGTAAATTGAAATTACATACTAAAAAAAATTAACTCTTAAAGAAAATTATCTAATGCATTTGAGTGTGTATACACTTGAATTTTAATATTTAATTTCTTCAATTTAATATTTGATCCATAACATTTGATCTATTTTTTAAAGTAAAATTTCAATTATATAGTTACAATCAATTGTAGTTAAGTGTCACAACTACAATTTAATAATATGTATTTAAATGTAATTAATTTTGGCAAATTAATTAAATTAAAAATGAAATACTTGTGTTACATATAATCGATATTTACAATAACTAATAAATATTTGATTAATTAAAATGAGAATGTGATCAACTACTCCTATTACCTATGCTGGCGGCACTACTAAAATACTCAACCCACACTTTCCACTGAAAAAAATAAAATAAAAAACAATCTCTAGTCTTTCCACTAATAATAATAATAAATATAATATTCACGCAACCCTATATTATTATAGTGCTACACAACCAAAGTGTGTTAAACTGTATTGAATTGAAAACACGCGTCAACATTATTTTAACGCGTGGATCCGGACTTCAAATTCCTATTCAATTTTCTTAATTTATTTTTGGTGTTCAACCTCCATTTTGAATTCGGACTCCAATTTTCTTATCAGTTTCATCTTCTTCGATGGTATAATTTTATTGCGATTTGAATCTTATTTTTTTTATTTAAATCACTTTTTTTCGATGGATAGATCAAAAAACTGTTACTAAAAGTTTTGAGATGGAGAAATTTCTCGAGAATCGATATTAGAAAAAACAAAAAGGTTTTAACATCGATCTATTGACAAATTTCAGTTTTAGAATTTTTTTTTTTCAAAATCGAAAAAAAAAAACAGGACCAAATCGGATCGATCTGCCTTTTTGTTAAGATGGACGGTAAGTTTCACCATTTCTGCTTCAATTTTTTGTAAATCTTTTTTGTCGTTATTTGTTCGATTTGAGTTGTTTTATGTTTAGGAATTTTTATTAAATTTGCATTTGTCTTCTTCTTTGAAATTTCCAGGAAAACAGTAGAAATATATGGATAAATGCTCTAATTACTTATGTAAATAGAGAAAAAATGGACTTAAATCACGATTATATTTAAATCCATTTAAAAGAAGCATTTCCTGTTAAATCTACGATTTTTAGCATTTTATGTCTAATTGAATGTTTTCTTGTATAGGTTTGGTAAGACTCTTTCAAAGAAGAAGAAGAAGCAAGAAAATATGAGAATTGGGGGAATTCTGTCAAAAATTCAAGTCCAAATATCATCTAAAATGCAATTGATACAATTTCAGGTAATTTTAATATGAGATTTGTATTGTATTTAAAGGTTTATGGTTTGAATTACTTTTTATAGTATTGAATGAGTTATTATGTGTTCTCATTTCATTGATTTTAGAAAGTATACTTGAAGAATACAAATGTGAAAAAAACGTATAAAGATGAAACTCTCGTAAAAAAAGGTTAGTAAATGTCATTATTAACTTTATTACACGTTATGATTGAAATATTCATTGAAGAATATCATTAACTGAATATGGTTACTTTGCTGCTGTGAGTTACAAATTAAAGTATGATAGAGGCAATTATCAATATAGGTGATGCTTATACAGTATATTGTTTCTAAATTTTTTTAATTATATGGCACCTATGATAATAAAATGCATATTGAGTTTGGTAGAAAAAAAAAAATGAAGTACATAATCATAAGAGAGCGTACCTTGACTGAATCCGTTCATAACTTATATCAGTGGTGAAAACACATCTATAAATTTTGTTTGATTAGGAGATAAACAATAATCTAAAATTTATAAAATTTATAGAACTTCACTGGTAGTTTATAAGGAAAAAATAAAAAGAACGCAACAATAATGGGATTTACTTTATAAATAATATTAAATACATGTGCAATAAATAATGCAAAACTTATGGCATTTA
This sequence comes from Galeopsis tetrahit, assembly GCA_963675135.1. Classification (NCBI taxonomy): domain Eukaryota; kingdom Viridiplantae; phylum Streptophyta; class Magnoliopsida; order Lamiales; family Lamiaceae; genus Galeopsis; species Galeopsis tetrahit. The sequence continues at coordinate 2,402,836 of OY776126.1, read as the reverse complement.
TGTAATGCAATAAATAATGCAAAATTTATGTCATTTATGTAATGCAATCCGATTATATATATAATAAAAGATATTCGACACAATTTTGCATATAATAATCATATTTGGTTATCGAAAAAACTATTCCACACCAATCAATAAATAATAAAAAACATAAGACAGTAAATTGAAAAACATAATCCAAATAAAAAAGTAATCAGTATCCAACCAAAAGGCAACTCGGTTCTTCAGTAAGAAAATAAAAAATAAAAAACCAATAAAATTGTTTCACACCACTCTTAAAAATCCAACCAATGTTTATTCCTTTCCTTCATCAAGCGTCTTAAACTTCTTCTTAGTAGAAGACATCTGAACATCCCTTTCAGTAATGTCACAAAGAATAGATTCATTTTCGTCTAACTTTCTCCTATTCCGTAGAGTGATTTCTACACATTCAGCATCTTCATTGTCACATATTGACGAAGAAGCATTACACTGAAATAAGATGAAATTAAATAAAATTAACATACCACATTAAAAAAATTGATAAAATAAATGTATTAAAAAAAATATAATAAAATCGAATAAAAATACTATTACCTTTGCTTCCGAAGTAGCAGTGTTATCTTCACTTTTAATAAAAGTTGAAATATCAACGGAAGATTCCTACAATTGAAATAAAAAGCTATTAATACCAAAACTTCATTTAAAATTATATCACTTTATATATAATAGTAACTATACCTTTGAAGAACAATTCTTGGATTCAATTTTTTTGATTATTTCTTCATCCGAACAAAGTTTTACAACCGTGTATATCTGGTAGTTATTGCTCAAGTTAAACTTAGAAATATGGAATCGGAATGTGAATTTCTTGCCCACTAAGTCTTGAAGTTCGGACGGAATTCCGTCATAGACTCCTTTCTGAAAAAATTAACATAAAATAAATTAAAATTTGAAAAAAAAATCTTTAAATTTTTTAATAAAATGTATTTTAATTTTAAATTACCTCATCCATTTTATTAAGAATGTCGAGAGCTTTTTTGCCAACCAACTTACTCACGATGCGATCAAAAAGAACAAATGAGGCCGATCCACTATTATCAACCACACGGATATGAATCTTAAACCTGAATTATAATTTTATTTGTAAAAAAAGGTAACAATAATTAATTAAATGTAAATTTTATATAATTTTAATAAAAATATAATGTAGATTTCAAATATATCCATTACCTAGTATCAACAGTTTCTGGACAAGATTTGCAGTTCTCACAGTTCCATTTATCTTTATAGAGCTTAACCTTCTTCAAACATTGCTTGCATGCATGATAGTACCAGTTTTGGCCCGACTCTAAAGAATGGCACGTAGCAACCGCAACACGGTAACAATCCTTTAAAAAATAAATTAAATATTACAATCATTTTTTGAAGACTTTGATAAGATAAAACTATAATATATATAATTAATAAGAAAAAATATAATTACCTCTGTAATATCATAAATGTCAGCTAGAGGCATTACTTCAACTTTTTCAGTTATTTCATCGTAAATCGAAGAATGGCTGGACTCTGTCTTGTTTGAGAAATATATAGGAGCTGGAATCTCGATTTTTCTCGATTGAAAGCTAGAATAAAGTAACAATTTGTTTTATTAACATAATTGTTGTAAATATAATTTGAATAACAATTTAAATAAGTATTACCTGTTTCTAAAATCATTTACTTCTGCAATATCAGCATTGATGGATAGTCGGCTTGCAAACTTCGAATTTGAAATATATTTCCCTAAAGTTTTTTTTTTTAAGTATTACATTAAGTTAAAATATCACATTCAAATGAAAATTAATATAAATTATTAAAAATAAACATTACCTCTATATTTATATTAAAAATAAACATTACCTCTATATTGATGTTGCACTTTAGCGTAATCCAAGATGAAAATGATGGGATCGTTTGGATTATTTTTGTTGTATTCGAACAAATTTTCGTAGTATCCCTCCCATAAAGTTAAAGTCGTTCTCGTACGACTGTATAATTTTTTAAAATATTTATTTACCAATGTTCAAACTATAAATTAAAATTTAACACAAACACAAAAATATTTATAAAATAGATAAAATAAATAATTACCTTTCATCCTCAACCTCAATGTTAATCTTCTGAACATCTTTTCCATCGACAACAACGGTTTCAAAACCATGTATGCGCACCACAAAAGCAATTACATCTTAAAAAAAATAAAGTGTAAAAGTATTATATATAATATAAGTATAATAACAAAGTAAATTAAAAATATGGGACATGTAAAAAAATAAAGATTTTTATTTATTTCACCTATGAGATAATTAGCTTCATCTTGACTGAAAAGTTTGATTTCTTCAAAACTCTTAAATGAATAAGGAGATTTTAACAACTCTATGTCAGGATAACACTGAACATCTGTGTTATTCTGGAATTGAAGCCTGTAAGGGTTATTGGTTGCCAGTAATTTTCCATTATTTAGGCCGACTGAAAATTTTTGTATAATGTAACTTGAGCCTTCTTGAACTTTTTTCTCAAATTTGCAGATTAGAAATCTTCGAATAGTAGCCTGAATTTTGTTGCCCTGTTCAAAATCAAGTACTAATTTTATTTATTTTTCTTAATCAAATGTATATAAATAATAGTATTAGAATAAGATGAAAAAAAAAAACTAACGTAAAAAATAATGTTCTAAAAAAATAACTCCTCGTCCATTAGAATAAGCTCATAAAAAATATTTTGTGGCCTTGAATCCTTACTCTTAACATACCACGTCCTTACAACTTTAATTTTAATTGTCCATTGTTCTTTAATTGGACTGATGTCTGAG